>CM049474.1:1920185-2416385 GCA_026873135.1 Eucalyptus urophylla | reverse complement strand
GAAACCAATTATCGAATTCATTCAAAGATGATTTTAAAAAAATGAAATTTGGTTAACCATCCAAGGGTTAATCAAATATGCCAAATTAGAGATAACCTAATCGAAAAAGTTTTTCACATTGGCTCTCAAAAAGGATTTTATTCCTAACCATTGATGTGGGAAAACTACTTAAATCTCACTAAAGAGGTCTCACATAACCTATGTCTAAGGTTTTCAAAAACGTTCATAGTGAATACAAATTCATTGATCAAGAGGTCTTTTGAATGGATGATAATGATGGCTTGGTCATGGGCTTACACAAAGGATATGCACTTTGAGGCCAATAAAATGAATATTAAATCAATATCTTCATTGGGTTTACAAGTCAAGAACCTTGAAGATAAAATAAGATTGGATTGCTTCCACTCCTTCTAGCAGTAGCTCCTACCTGAAATTCTCATTTGAACTTGAACCATCCCAATTGGAAGAGACTTCCGATAAGGGTTGTAATGTTGGTTCGAGTGAGACTTTGAAAGGCTTGAAATTCTTTTAGATATCAAGTGGTTAAAAGTGAGTGATTATCTCGGCATTATTACCATCACGTAACTTTTTTGAAGTCTGACTCTTGAAATTTAACCTATTTCGAGAGTCCTTTTGACTATTTGTCTTGAGACATGGGAGCTTTGTTCCCTTTTCTAATAACATTGCTTGCAATACATGTGCTTAACAAAGCATCGCTTTTGTTTTTCAATGAGTGGTCTATTGCATGACCATTGATCTTGTTTTTCTTTGAATTTTGCTTTTCTTTGCTTTTTCTTATAGGCATTGGCCTTACTTTTACTAGGCATGCTACTTTTTCATGCCTCCTAATTTTCACTCTCTTTTGAGCAGTTGGGACTCTCGAGTGGTTTTAACAAAGGTAACCAACGTTCTCAATTTTGTTGGTAAATCACATGCCTTGCCTCGATATGAAAAGATAATCATCACCTGGGGTTACAAATAAATTGCATAAGACTCAAATTAACTAAGCAAAGGATAATTGTGTTTGAGTTAGTGAATAGAATACTCTTTGTCACTTCGGAATGCTTCAAGCTTCCATAATAAATCACCAGAGGCTATCATAAGAAGATTAATGCAAGTGAAAACAATAAAATCTTTCTTGATATTTTACTCCATCATTTTCAACCAGAACCCCTTATTTTGCCCAAATGTGAGGTTGCTCTTGATAGGATTATTTTGGAAACACTCTTTATTTGGCTTAAAGTAGCTTGCAAGGGACATTGATAGTGTTTGGGATTGAGAAGAAAATGCCTTTATCATCTCAAACCTTGTATCCACTGTGAAAGAATCCTATGCCCTAAGACATCTTTCTTTTCACTCAATTCTCTCAGGGTGTGTAAGGACGTGTTTGGCAAAGAGTTGCCTCTCATCATTTTAGGCATTATCACTTGGGATATTTAACAAACATTTTCTGATTTTTCAAAACTTCAATCGGATAAATTCCTGTCCATGAGGAATGTTTTTTAAATATATGTTCCCTTGACTCTAGTAGGGAAACTTATGAAATCAAGCTTGAAAGAAATTTGTAAACAAAACAAGCTTTGTTTAGCACAGGGGTTCACTTCTAAAGTTATGATTGACTCTTTCGGCGTTCTAAAGGACGGGCCACTTCTAAGTCCTTAAGAAGGTGGTCATTTTTTGAAAGCTTTGTGAATTGATCTCCCATGGATAGATGGAATTGTTTTTGAAGATCCAGTAAAATGAACAAATATGCAGATGTGATATACATGATACAAATAAGCTAAAGTGGCTCAGATTCAATCTAAAAGTAGCTCAAAGGCCTTTCACTTTATTTGTATATAATGCTTCTTGACAACATTAGCATTTATAGGCCTTGTCAATTCTTGGTCATCTATATTTATGAGAATCAATGCTCTACTAGGCAACACCTTCTTTACAATATATTGGCCTTTGTAGTTCAAAGTGAACTTCCCATGAGAATCCAGGATGATAGGTAGGACCTTTCTCAAGACAAGATCCTTGATCTCAAAATGTCTTGGTCTGACTTTGCAGTTGAACGACTTGGCTACTCGTTTCTGATAACTTTGTCTATGGTGTAAGGCTTTTACCCTTTTTTCATTTATCATATTGAGTTGTTCAAACCTTTGTTGAACTTATCTAGCTTCAGAGAGCTCGACTTGAGAAAGTACCCTCCATGAAGAAATCTCAACTTCCATGGGTAGCACAACCTCCAATCCATAGACCAATAAGAATGGTGTTGCCCCAGTTGAAGTGCGAATTGAAGTTCAGTAAGCCATCTAAGCATATGGCGACCGATTATTCCAGTCACGATAGTTTTTAGCTATTTTGGCTAATTTTTTTTTTTTTAATGTTCTTATTTGCCGCTTCTACAACTCCATTCATTTGTGGGTGGTAAGGACAAGAATTCAAGTGGTGAATGTAGAACTCTCCGAATTATTTGTCCACTATCTTATTGTTCAAGTTTGATCCATTATCAGTAATGATCGCCTCGAGAACACCATATCTAGCGATTATATCACGATGGATGAATTTTTCCACGCTTTTTGCAATGATGTGGGCAAAAGAACTGGCTTTAATCCATTTGGTAAAATAATCAATGGCCACTAAGATAAAACAGTGTCCATTCAACGCCTTAGGATTCATTGGTTCGATGATATCAATGCCCCATATTGAGAAGGGCTATGATTTAGACATCTGATGCAGTTCATTAGGATGAGCATTGATTTTGTCTCCATAGACTTAGCATTGGTGACAACACCTCACGTGTTGAATACAATCAACTTCCATGGTCAACTAGCAGTAATTTAGCCTCAAGATTTTTCTCGCTAGGAGATGACCGTTCATATGAGGGCCACACTCTCCTTCATGTATCTCTTTCATAAGTAGTGTCGCTTCTTATGCGTATACACACTTCAGTAAAACTTAATCGAAAGACTTTTTATAAAGGGCCCTTCCACTGAGGAAGAATTTGAATGCCAACTTCATTAGATATTTTCGATCACTGGTTTGATTCCCTTGAGGAAATTTACCTTCCCGAAGGTAATTCATGATATCATAATATCATAGTTGACCATGAGGTTTTTTCTTCAATCATCATGCAATAAGCAAGCTTCTTCAAGATGTCAATTTGTAGGGGATCTATGCTTAAGCTATCAATTACTTGCAGTAGTGATGATAAAGTTGCTAGAGCACCAGCAAATTGATTTTGTCATCTTAGTAGATAATCAAGAGAGATTTCATCAAATTTCTTGACCGGGACTTCAAGATATTCATGGTAAGGAATCAACTTTGCATCTAGCATTTGCCATTCACCTCTCGTCTAGAGGATGATGAGTGCGAAATCACCATAGACTTGAAGCTTTCTAATTTTCATATCAATAGCCAACTACAGACTAAGGATACAAGCTTCGGAATCAGAAATATTGTTGGTACAAGGGAATACCAATTTCGTAGTCACTAGGTAATGTTGACCATTTAGGGATATTAAAACTGCCCCATTGCCAGAACCCGAGAGATTGATTGCACCATCGAAATATATGGTCATGGAATTGTTCATCAACTTCATCTCAGTCATTAGACTTAGGATTTTCAACTAACATGTTAGCTATGGCTCGTCCTTTGATGAACTTCTGTGCCTTCGGATATCAAACTCGGAGAGTAATATTTGCTATTTGGTGAGCCTTCTAACCAATGCAGCCTTCTCCAAAAGATATTTGATCGGGTTGTTCTCAGTCACCAATATTATGCAATGATGAAGAGTATATTGCATTAATCGGTGTAATACCCAAATTAGGGCTACACGTCTTTTCTACCTCGGGATATTGGACCTCAATGTCACGCCCCGATCCTCCAAGTGCGTGCCCATCCCTTAGCGGTCGATTAAATAGCGACGTCCCAAGACGCGTCGCCGACCCATTCATTTTAATGCGCATGTAGAAGCGAATAATTAATCCCTAGACAACAACAAGATATGATAGAAAAGTAGGGCCGCAATTTTTCGAAAAACCACAACATACTTATATACATGTCAAACCAAGTCATTTACAATACTAGCCAACATATATAGGGTCTGCAAAAAGGGGGGCCACAAGTCCTCTAATCATTCGAGTCCTCGACTGAATACTCTGGGGTCCCTGGATCCGAAAAATCTAGATCTACCACTAAACCACCAGGAGGATCAGTTGTGCCATTGCCAAATGCGATCTCTAGTACCAACCTAGGAATCTCAGACTTTGGAAAGGGGCCTTCTCTGGGTCCATCTTGCCCATGACGATACCACGATCCAAATCGATGAGGTACCTTACGTGACGTCCCAAGAGTGTCACGTACTAAGCGCAAGCAGAAATTACATAGATTATCATCTTGCAGGACTTATAAATTTCAATCATTAGTCTATAGTGTTCACCTTTGAAGGTTAGCATGTATAACATGGATTATTTAAAATCTAAACTTTATCTTGTAAGGTTATCTTGCAATAGTCCTGTCGATTCATAATATTAGGCAATCCATTTATGATCATAGATAAAGATCATGAGAAGCTTGATTACTTCCTTAGCAACATTCGGGCCTACAAAATCCAACCTAGACTACTTACAAGTTCCTCGCCTAATTACATCATATTTACAAGTTCATAAGTAAGGCGTAAGTAAACAACCAGGGAAAAGGGTGAGGGGGTATCGAACTCCACTATCCCACACAAGCCCATGTCTATCAAAAAACAAGACGTTCCTCCAGCTTCTACACAATCATGGGCGTCTAGGCACCATCCATCCCAACTCCAGGTCCTCCAGCACCAAAATGCAGAGGGCCAAACATCTCCCTTTTGTGGTTGATGAACCACGCGAAAAACCTCATCGAAATCATCTCAGCTCTACCATCGTCCATCCATAGCGTAGCTTCATACTTCGAAAAGGTCGTCTCAACATCAGGATCATACACATCATGAAAAGAAAGCTTGAGGCATGCTACCACCCCATAACAAGCTATCGGTGGCATGTCCATACTATCAATCTAAAAAATATAAGGAATAAGCAAAAACAATGCCCAATAAAGAAATAATAAGACTCTAACCTAGACAATCCATAGCTATCAAAGAATACAAGAGAATCATAACCAAATAGCTTAAGATACTAAGACAAGATTGTCACAAGTATAACTAAATGAACATTGGTGCATCACATGTATGACCACTCTATACTAAACATACTAAATACATCTAGATACATATCATCATCTAACCTATATCCAAATGAAATGCGACAGTAGTATGCACAACTCACACGCCAAGTAGAAATTATAATTTAATGTGAATATCAAATCCACCCTTGATCAGTTTACCCACCGAAACACAGCCGGCCAGATCAAGTCACTTCTGGAATCTCACATCTAGACTTCCACAATATTTCTATCATGGGCATCTCACTCCGAGGCATCCCAGTATCACACAACCAAGGCATCCCAAGATCACTCAGCATGGAGCATCTCACTACGAGGCATCTCAGTATCCCACAACCGAGGCATCCTTGATCACCTACAAGGGCATCTCACTCCGAGGCATCCCAGCATTGTGTTCAACCAAGGCATCCAAGATCACACAGTATGGGCATCCCACTCCCCGGGGCATCACCAACAACTTAGTACTGATGGAAAGCTCTTACTCAATTAATGCACACATCTCAAACATTACACCTTTGATTAATGTAATCACAACATGCACAAGACCTCAGAAGTACACAATTACCTCAAGTATAATCTATACACTTAACTCTCGTGTATCTAGCACATGTGTGTGTCCTAATTATAAGATAAAATCCATTTTGGCATACCTAACAGCTTTTACCCCATAATCAAGCACTATGCATCACACTCATTGCATATGCATGCCACCATTGGTATCTATACCATAACCATACTTCAAATGATGGATGAGGCATGCTCTTGCGCAAACTAACCACTATCATGAGATCACTAGACTCCATATGTGCCATGAAAGTCAAGTACAAGAGACACAATAACTATTGTACATTTTCGGATCAAAACAGTTTATGAACTTAAATGAGCAGTTTCGATCACTGACACGGAAAGTATATCTAATCTTATCAGAATGTTGCAAAATTTTAGTATGTTATAGAAGAGACATAGATTAACATTTTCCATGAAGGAACCAAAGTCTATATCTCACTGTATTAAGAGAAAAAATTTCTGTCTTCATTCCTAAAATTCTGTGGCGACTTTCAGATTTAGTACCTACAAAAGAAATATCATTTCGCTACACAATTCTTGTCCGTTTGTTCTCAAATTTGATAAGTTATTCCTAAGGATGTGTCCTACAACTTTCATCAAGGGTTTGAGGTCCAATTCTCTCTAGAAAATTACAGAAAATTTGTGGAATCATCAAAGGTCTTGCTGTCTTCTACAATACAGCTTACTATTTCAAAGAGATTTACTCCCACCTACACGTTTTCGCATCCATATTGCTATAACTAGAAGTCGAACTCAATCTAATGGATGTTCTCTCAAGTAAAATTGTTCTTTTTCCTATCTTCATCATTAGAAATCAAGGCGACACAAAACAAAAGGCTTTCCATCTATATTTCTCTATAACAGAAACATTTTGCACCGTTTTCTTCATTTCTAGCTCAACCAAACCATTAATTTCTCTACCAATCTCTCTTGTAGTATCTTGACACACTTCCACAGCGTCTAGGGGTAACCATAGTATGTTTTCACTCACCTAGAACCTTTCACAGCTCAGTTCAAAGTAAATACTCGCACCTCGACTCACCTACCGCAACATACATCACATCTCTTCACTCAACAGTCACCTCTCCACCTTGCTCGACAAACACAACTCACTCACTCTTAAATTTTGAAACATGCAAGACTCTAATGCAACATGCAATGACTCATAGCCTCAATCTAGAGCTCATCTAGCTTAATCCAACACAAAACAGCTACATCACACCTAATCCTCCACCATTCAGCTAGTTCCGCAAGTTCCTTTGACAAAATCAGTGGATAACTTATAGTTTAGAGGCTCATCTTTCCTTACCTTTGTTCAGCTACTTGATGACTCAAAACTCTTCAAAGATCGGCACCTATTATCGCACAAGAAGAAGAAGAAAAATCACCGAAGTGCTGTTGGTTCTTCGTTGTTCAACCAAGAGAGAGAGGGGGGAAGAAGAAGCGAGTTTTCGGTTGCTTTGGAGAGAGAGAGAGAAGATGGCGAGAGTTATGAGGGGAAATAGAGCTCTAGGCTAATCCCTAGGATAGGTTAATCATTAGCAAGATCTAATGATGGTGTTTCCCTTGGCTGTTTCAGTTTTAGGAAAGAAAAACGGTGGGAGAAGAGAGAGAGAAGGGAGAAGAGAAGAAGGGGATCGTGGCTTTCATGCACGACTTCCTCTGACATCTGTTGCTCGATATTAATTAGTCTATAATCCGTGTTGTTAGTCAGTTTATTAGTTTCTAATGCTTTTCACTTAATTCCATTCCAAATCCACTAAATTTCAATTATCTTGTAATTATACAAATCTATGAAATCATATGACATATTGGCATTTTAGTGTTAATCTATGAAGAATTTATCATAAGAAATGTTAAAGTTAGAAGTCAACATTAGCATTACAATTGCTAATTAAATTATCCTAACTATAATCTATAAACTTAATCAGAAATGAAATTACTCAGGCCTAAATACCCATCTCTAGCCCAACAAGCTCAATCTATGACAATCCGACCCACTAAACTTAATTTACCAATCTAACAGATCTGAGTCTTGGCCCGCTCCAAGCCAAGCCCAGCCCTATAACCTATTTCTTCGGCTAATTTAGTCCATCTCGATAACTCGTGTGGCCTACTTACTTCTCAAGCCCACACATTCCTCACAGTCCACCGGGTTTGCTTTCCAGCCCGATTTAAAATAATCCAAGCTCTTAACAATCTAATTATACTAATAAAGGTCAGTGAAATTCAGGATGTCACACCTTATGGCGTAGACCCTCATTAACCAAGATAACGGATCGTACAAGTTCGTAGACCTAGGCTCCTTGCCTCCCAGGGAGGGGAATATGAGAATGTTGTTCGATAACCTTCTTTGGTTGGCGAAAATGTTCGGGTGGTGCAGCTATCTACAAACATGTAAATGTTATCCCACAACGGGGTGAGACGATGTCTCAGCAAGTTCACCCCTTAAACTTTGACTAGAAAGAAAATATGCCCCAAGGGCTAACTAAGCACAACACAAGTCAGAGAATTTACATTTGTCTCAGATCCTTCCTACAAGTTACTTCAATTCATAATCATCCAATCAACTCAATCCAATTCAACCATCAATTAGTCGATTCATTCGACTCCATACCAGCGAGACCATCTCTTGGTCAACCCATTCAATATTATCTATAAAGTCTGATCTCATTAAGGACTGCTCACCCTAGCTTGCCCAAAAGCTAATAATAGAGTATACTGCTTGCGCTAAGCTGACATATCAAGGCCCGTAGGCTAACATAGTATACTAATAATGCTCACCGAAGCTGTGCGATACTTAATGCTCACCGAAGCTGTGCGATACTTAATGCTCACCAAAGCTGTGCGATACTTAGTGCTCACTAAATCTTTGCCATACTTAATGCTCACCAAAGCTGTGTGATACTTAGGGTATACTGCTCACTCTAAGCTGATATATCAAGCCCGCAGGCTACTATAGTATATCATCCTAATCAATCAACAATTTTACCACTTTTATCATACCCGATAAAAATAATCGTGTGTGGGTACATGGTCGGCCTTAGCCAAAATACGATATTTTCCCTTTCAAAAATCTCACCATTACATATGGTCCGCAAAAATATTTTTGGCATTATAAACCGACACCCGATATTTCTCAATTAAATGTTGAAATTATTAAATTTTGGGATAAATACCCAAAAATTACAATTCACACTCAAATTGCACAAAATAGCAGTCAATTAAATAAATCAAGCACAACATTGCAATTAGCACGAAATTCTAGCCACCAGCTATCCCGGTCTAATTTACAGAAAACAATAAATAATTAAATAATTACGAAATTTAATTAATAAATACCAATAAATGCAACTTAGGCTGGAAGAAAACTAAATAAATACCGAATCGGGCCGAGAAAATTTCCGACCCTATCTAGATAAATACTACAACTTATCTACTTGCTAATTACACTACTCTAACCACCTAACATGCATAAAGGATTAACTAAATTGCTAATCCATTATAACTAACCACCTAATCCAAGCTTAACCTAAACTAATGAACCCTTAAGCATAATTAACTCCCTAAGGAGAGTTTAGTGAGTAAACTCACTGGATTAATGATTCGATGGGATCACGGCGATGGCGAGACAGAGGTAATTGATTAACTTTGAAGTGATAACACCCTTCGAGGCCGGGAAAGGGTTCAAAGTAGGCCTCAAAGCCCACGGTGGTTGCTAGGTTTCGGCTTCTAGACGGTGGGCCGAGAGAGGCTGGACGGTGCTGGCTTAGACTAAAAACAATGAAGGTGAGACAGACAGGCTATGGCAGGGCTTGGCGGAGCTCGATGGCAATGGGACGAGCGGCCAGGATCTTTGACGGGCTGGACGGCGGCCTAAGGAGTCTCAAACTGGGCGGCACGGTGACGGAAAGGACTGGAGGATGCAGTAGGGACGCGATGGCTCATGGGGGTAGCGATGGGGGCATGACGGCCAGCGCTGGCTCCGGCGAGGCTTGCGACAGCTAGGGAGGAGGGAGGCTCGGTTTCTTTGCAATTTCAAAGCTTCAAAAGCCACTAAAATGGGGAAAGCAAAATAAAGGAAGAAGAAGATGGAGACAGCAGCCTTGGAAGGACCCTCTTTGCTTCAAACCTATCTCTTTGTTCCCTTGAAGTGGTCCCACATGGCTGGCTGGCTCCCTCACCCCTTTGCAACCCACAAAACTTCCTTTAAAGGCTATTGAATAGGTCTAAAAGGTTTGGGCATGGGGGGGCTACGAATTTTGAAGACATTTCCCCCAAATTCTCTTCAATTCTCTCTTGAATTAATGCAATTCGGCTCCCAAAAATTCCACTAAGGTGTCTATGATCAAATTGACATTTTTCCTTGTCAATAGATCCAACTTGCATCCCAATTATGTGATAAAAAATGGTCCTTTGAATTTCCTAGACAAAAACGGCCTCACTTTGAAATTTCGCCGAAAATCTCGATTTGTGGAAAAATCTTCGGAGGATGAGTCAAGATTCCTAAAATGACTCGTGACATGACAGAACTTCAATTTCTAAAATTGAATTTGAATTCGTGGTTAATTTCAATCTAGCGTGATTTTAGCGTTACCTAGGCTATCGGATAGCTTTTAGAAATTTTTGGTGCAATTGACTCGTGGTTGATTTTCTTCGAGCCATAAGGTACCTTTTCGACACATTGGCGACTCTCAGTGGTCATGAAAATCTCAAGGTTTCAAATATAAACATAGGGTACCAAAATGACAAAAAAATTAGTCTATTGCCAATCGATGAGAATTTTGTAATTTGATGGAATCACCCACGTTTAACCACACATCTTAATCGAACGGACCTATCTCTAATCTCTAATTGATCTTTACTATGCCATAATGATCTTTGCAGATGAGCATGGTTGAGTAGTCAATTCATGTTTGAATTCTCGAGTATATTGCATTAAAATTCCTTAATGACTTCCCCAAATTGTCTAGTTATCTCGTGAGTGATCAGTTCAGAGAATAGCACTATAGGCGCATCGATGAAAGGCTTGATTTATTCAATTGAAAACATGATTGAAATTCCAAGATTTCACACTCAAAGATAGTGCACTTTTAATGAGGTAGTATATGGCACGCTTTGTCCCATCCTTTGGTTCTTTTTGCACTAACATGGCTTCCAAAAGACTCTTCATAGATGGTGAGATACGAGATGAAAGGCATGCCCTAAATGGGCGGTACCAAAATAAGGGATTGCAAAAGATACCGCTTAAGCTCTTCAAAGGAATTCCGATATTCTTCTTCCCAATTGACTTGGGTGTTCTTCTTTAATAGCTTGAAGAAGGGCTTAGCGGTTTATGATAATTGGGAGATGAATCTCGCAACATAATTCAATCTTCCCAGTAGACTTCGAACCTCTCTAATAGTGGATGATTTATCTTGATGTCCTTATTACTAACCATAAATCCGAGGAGCTTCCTAGACTTTACCCTAAATATGCGTTTTGCGAGGTTAAGCCTCGGCTTGAATTTCCTCAATCAGTCAAATAGTTTTCTCAAGACTTCAACATGATCTTCACCTTGTTATGACTTTGCAATCATATCATCAACATAGACTTCAATTTCTTTATGCAGCATGTCATGGAGCAATGCCACCATAACTCTTTGATATGTTGATAAAATACATTTTAGTCTTGTCTTCCTCTTTCATCCGGATTTGGTTGTAGCTGGAGAATCCATCCATGAAGGAGAATAGCTCGAAGCTAGCTCTACTGTCAACCAAGATGTCAATATGTGACAAAGGAAAGTCATCTTTGGGCTTGCCTTTTTCAGGTCATGGTAATCAACGCATACTCGGACCAGTCCATCCTTTTTCATGACTGAGACTATATTAGCAATCCAATCAGCATAATGGGTGACTTCAATGAAACCCACCTTCAATAGCTTCATGACATCCTCTTCAATTTTCTTAGATAACTCATACTTTGTCCTTCTAAGCTTTTACTTCTTGGGCGGAATATTAGGATCGAATGGTAGCGCATGTTCCATAATCTTGGGATCTAAACTCGGCATATCAAAGACATCTTGGTATTACTTCAAAAGCCAAATTAATCTATCAGCATCCATTTGAGAAAGACCTGCTCCAATCTTGGTTTCTTTAGGTTTCGCCGAATCTCTTAAATTCACAGTGATTGGTTGCTCAGTAGTCAGAGGTTTATATTCTTCATGTCTAAGCCATTCTGTTTCAATAATTCGAAAGTCATCTTCATTCTTTGAGTCAGAATAATCGCGTTCATCAAAGTTTCTTGAATGTGAATCTAAGCCATGCAAATGACTACCGTGATGTGAAATGTTATGTTTGAGATGCATTCAAAAATGGTTAGTATGTAAATATAAATCAATGTGATGCATGCAAATGTCATGGAAAATTTGTTTTCAAATTTTGGTTTCCAAAAAAATTATTAGGGACTTGCCCTTATATCATCAGACGCCCTTATTCCACTAAGATGTTTTGAAACTATAAATCGTGTAAAGGCCCAGGCCTCAAAGCATCATCATAAGACTGGTTTAGGATACCTCATACGTCTATTAACAAAAAGAATTTTATTAATATGCAAAAAATTGCATTACAGTGTATATCGTCTTGGATCAATAGAGTTTATGATCCATACTATTACAAGATATGAACAAATGAAACAAATGAAATTCCCTCAGGGGGAGAAATGAATAGAATACAACTAAAATGGAAAAAAAGAACTAGAAACATCCCTTATACAATGGGATAAGAAGGTTCTTCATCTTCAGCAATGACACTGATCATGTCGTCTTCAAACAAGTCGGCGAAGTGATGGACAATAATTTCCTCTTCTTGTAAGAGCTTTGGGGAACTAGGGAAGAAATCTTTCAATGGTGGAGGCAAAAGGCGTTGGTAGCTCTTACCCTAATGCTCAAACCCTTATGATTACCTTGATCCTTTTGGTCACCTGATAGCCTAGGCCTTCACATTTATTCCTCTTGATCACCTCAATGGGATTTAGCATGTCCTAGGCAAGTTTACATAATCCTTTACTAGTGGTAAATCCATTCTTGAGCAAATATTTTCTTGACATTAATGATGCCTTTAAGAATTGGAGCTTCCTTATGATCATCCCAGTAGGCATATGAAGAACCCATACGAGTTCAAATGAGTGGTAGCTCAATTCTCCTTTGACTTTGGGTTTGATGTAGAGTATGGCGGTGTTGTGGAAAGTCTCGACATCTCTTTTGCATCGAATAGTCATGATTTATCCATCAACGGCAAGTTTCACCATCTGATGAATGCTAGAAGGAATGATCCCTACAGAATGGATCCAGGGCCGTCCCAATAGTAGGCTAAAGCTGCTTGGGATATCAAGCACTTGAAATATTTGAGTAATGGTGGGGTTAACTATTAGAAGAAAATCGATCTCCCCTAATGATTCTTTCATCATCTCATCGAAAGCTCGAACGGGAATCGTCAGAGGGCGGATGCTTTCCATTCCTATCCCCAATTGGTGGAGAGTATATAGAGGGCAAATGTTCAATGTAGAACCATTGTCGACTAATACCCTTGAGATCCTAGTACCAAAATGTTGGGCAGACACATATAACGCCTTAGTGTGTGCTTGGCCTTTGGGAGGAAATCTAAGCGAGTATCTTACTCAACTACTCTATTACCTTTACCTCATTGGTTTTGAGTGTTTTAAGGAGTTGTTCGGCCTCCTCATCAGTCACAGCTTTGTTCGATTGGGTGACGGCGTTGATTTCATTTACATTGTAATTCCATGGGACCACTTTGGTGCTAAAAGTGAGAAGCTCCTTGGTCTTGGAACATTCACCAATTTGTGGTGGTAATTCGATAATGACAGGTTCAAAACTCACGCCTATCATCTTCATGGCTCCAAAGTGGTCAACTAATGAGCTCATCTTTACAAGATTAATGTCAGTCGCACAAGCCTTGCAAGGAACATCCTCCTTGGTTAGATCGATTACAAGAAGCTCAATCATGGCTACCAAGTCATCGTTGAACTCATCTCCCCATCCAGTTGGAATGATATCCTTGGGGTTATCAAATGAGCTTACGGGAGGAATGTACTTAACCATAAAGTCATACTTCCCGCTTAGTTGCCTAAGGGTATTTACTACTTCGCCCTTTTTACAAGCCTTCCTTACAAACTCTCAGTCCCAATGGGAGGTATTGTATTTATCTTCATCATCGTTGTCAGAGTGGGTTTCTTCATTCTTTGATAGAGTTAGAGCAAGGTCCTCTTTCATCATCCCATCCGCTAGGGATCATGTCCTTAACATTGACAAAGAAACTCGGTGGTGGTGTGAACTTCACCTTGCAGTTGTACTTGCCACTTAGTTGGCCAAGGATATCTATAACTTTGTCGCTCTTGTGAGCTTTTCGAACAAACTCACAGTCCATGCATGAAGTTTTATACTCCTCCTCACTTTTAGTGCCAAAGTCTTGGTATACAAGGGCTTTCCTTTTCAAGGTGTGACGGTCTCCTTCTCAAGCGTCACTCAGACTTGGATTCTCAGCTTCCTTTATAACCTTAAAGATTATGCATTTATCAAATAAATCAACTTCAACTAAGGACATTTGCCATTGAGCGGGTTCACCATCTTCATATTGAAGGACTTTTAACTCAGCCAACTCTAGGCAAGCTATCTTTTCATCGCAAGTAATGTCACATTTCAACTAGAGATCAACGAGGGACATAATTTGCCCCAACCTTTGCATATCTATTAGGCGTGGACACTTGTCATCATCTCCAAAAATTACATTGACATCCTCAACATGTTTCGAAAGTGGATTCTATTGGACATTTGGCATTAAATCCTTAAAGGTGAGCAAATTCTTGTTCAACGGGTTTTGGATCTTTGAACGGAGGACGAAGCAATTATTCACATGGTGACCCTTCTCTCCCATGTAATATTCGCAAGTCTTATTAGGGTCGAACCTAGGAAATTTTGGCTGATTATCCCTTGGGATTTCTCTCACCACCAAATGGCTTTCAATCAACATCGGAAGCAACTAAGACATGGGTTTGGACAATAGAGTAAATTGCATTTATGGAGCTTTTCCTTTGCGATCAAAATTTCGGGAAGAGCTCCCTATCTTCACAGTAGGTTTATAAGCAGAAGGATTGCACATTTTCTAATATGAGGAGTTTTATATATAAGCAATCTCCACAGTTGATTCATTGTCCTTCTTTGGGGCATACCTGCAATTTGTGGTCTCAATGAACCTTTCTTCACACATGATCCCCTTGATGCATTCATCCAGCTTTACCAATGTGGCAAAATTAATACAAGCATGATTATACATCTTCTCGAATAAGTCTTAAGGCATGGCTCGAAGCAAATTTTCATGGCCTCCTTCTTGGACAAGGGCGGTTTTACTTGAGACGCTGTGGCCCTCCACCTTTGAGCATAAGCTTTGTATGTTTCGGTCCTCCTCTTCTCAACCCGAATTAGCTCCTCTTTAGTTGGGGGAATTTCAGTATTGAAATTATATTGTTGTAGGAATTCATCAGTGAGATCGTCCAAGGTATAGATCTTTTCTATGTCTAATTCGATAAACCATGTTAGCTTAGGACTAAGGAGGCTATCTTGGAAGGAATTAATCAGGAGTGGAGGATTGTCAGAATAGCGGGCTATCTTGCCTAGATAGTACTTTAGACATGTCTTTAGGCACTCAATGCCATCGTACTTCCTTATAAACTCTAACTCCTTGTAAAATTCGGGCACCTTCACTTTAGCGAAGGGCAACAGCTTGTCAAACCCTTGAAGTTGGTAGCCTTGTAGCATGCAAAGTCATTCCTTGATCTTCAAGAGGCGTCTCGAACCTTCTTCGTCAAAGTATGGAGTCAAGGTCTCCTTAGGCAGAGTCTCTAGATCAAAAATTGTCAGAGTGGCCGTGGGAGCCTCTTCAGTGGCTACTTTTCCAATAGGTTCAACTAGCAGCACATCAATAGGTGAGGTAGGAGAATTCTTAGCGGTAGCAAAAGGAGCTACAAGCATCAAGTTTTTGACTTGATTGGAGATATAAGCTAATAATGACATTATTTGCGCCATTTGGTTCTCCATGGTGATGACACGAGCACGAGTATCTTTGTTCTCCATCCTTATTTGGTGGCGAGTATGTATAATAGATCGTTTCTTAGCCATCTTCTCAGTACCTTTTGAGGAAAAGAAGCTCAAATCAATATATGAGTTGAGAGAAATCAAGAAAATACAAAAACCTAATCCATTTTACATTTTCTCGAGGCAAAATAGTGATAGGAAGCATATATGATCCTAATTTTATATAACACCCCCTCATCAAAATGTTCTTAAAAAAAGTTATACAATTGAAAAGGATGATGACATATATTCAATCCGGACGCCCCTTTTCTAAAAATTACATGAGAATGAAAACCTTCTTGAACTTTTATTGATTACGTCGAACAATTACAATGGAAGCAAAACCTTGCATATTTGAAGCTTACAAAGTGGTTCGATTTTACATGTAATATGAAAATGAATACATGAAAATCTCGATGGAAAAGAGGGAAATACAAAGGAAATCCCTTTACAAGAAAAAATGTCAGAGAAAAAGCCTAAAGACTAGGTGGGATCATGCAAAGATGCTTGTTATCATGTGTGAAGAATTTCCCATCAATCAAGGCTTTGTCTTCATGCTCCTCAACACGAGCTCGTCGAAAACCTCGAAGCTAGGGAATATCAGGCAATTGAACTTTGAGTTTAGGCTCTACTTGATAGCTGATATGATCGATGGTAGCAAGATGAGTCCTTATTTCTCCCTCCAAGCCAGCTTCATCAATGGCAACCACATAATGCGAGGAATAGGAATACCAAATTCCAATAGTGGCTCGAATTGTCGGTTGGATATGGCAAATTTGGTTTCCCTCGATAACTTCATCGCGATAATCAATACGGTATAACCCCAGCTTGAGGATTGGGGAGATCATTTGAAGCACACAATATTGGTAGAGCACCCTTAAAAGGTAATATAATGTTAAACCCGTCAATCCCATGAGAGGGAGTGGGTCGTCAACTCTATTAATAAGGTGCACCTTGGGATTTCCAAGCCATCGGACATGCCATCGGATTAAGCTTGGGGTTAGGTTCTTGAGCAAATAGAACCATACAGAGAAAGACTAGGATGGAAAGAAGTAATTTATTCGGAAAAGCCTAAAGATAGGATGGTGATATTTTGTGACATCGACAATCCTCATGTGAGGGACAAATTCTTTGATTTGCGAAAAGAGCCAAATTTAGAGAAGACCTAATGGGGCTTTAAGAGTTCCGTGACCACTCGCTTTGAACCGGTCAAAGAACACAAAATTTTCAACAAGGATCATATGTGCAAAACACTTAAAAGCATATACTTGATTGACAACATGAGTCACTGAAGGATCCATTATTCTTTTGGTATGCAAAAACAACACAAAACTGAAGAGTATTAGAAGAAAGACATTTGAAATTTGGTTCCCAACTTTAGATTCTAGGTTGACAAGGTGTTGTTCAAGCAATGTGTAAGGTATGGAATTCAAATTTCCTTTAAAATTAGCCCTAATTTTGTCGGTAGACACGTTGAGGAATTGACTTAGAAGAGAGATTGGATCTTGACCAATAGGAGGGGTAACGAAACCTAAGGAAGCTTTGCCTAACCCAATGGCTTTTCAAAACTCCTCAATTATAGGGGTTAATTCATATCAATTAAACACGAAGGTGGAGGTATGGGATTTCAAAAATAGGCCAATGCCTTCACCATCGTAATACGAGGCTTGACCTTTAGCAAGGTCAAAAGGAAATCCATACGCTTCTCTACGTATTCTTGATGTCTTGAGTCGAGATTTTCCCATGTAGCCTTGAGGTTCATAGGACTAGGACAACATATAATTCAGGCTTACCCATCTAAGCCTAAACCTAAAGAGGCACCTGTGATTAAAACGTATCATCGTTGAAAATAAAGAGTGTAATTAAAGTACGGAAAGTAAGAAGACAACAACAAAAAGAAAGGAAAGATGTCCTGTGGCACCCCCCCTGACGGCCCCCAATCAATTAAGGTCGCCATAGATCATGTCCTTTCTCTTTACTTGAAAGTCTATTACTCTGATACCATAAAATTTTGATAAGTCCCTAAGTCTTGGGGGTTTACATCTTTTAGATTGGTCCTTGTGCAATTTATATGGCGGAAGCCCATCCAACAACTCCCTTCCCTATACTCAGAAAAGATGCACACCAACTAAACATTTTTATAGGTAAAAGCCAAACACTTTTGTTTACTTAAACCAGATGGACATCATTCGTTGGTACACCAAAATGTCGTAGTCTTCTATACTTGGCTATTTTTCAAAAGATGACCGACATCTTTTACAACAGTCGTATACTTAAAGTCCATCGATCAGTGTCGACATCAAAAAGTTCCTTCCTTTGCTGTCCTCCTCGTCGTGGTCATATTCAATCACTCGGTCCATCTACTGGTGGCGGTGGCAGCAAAGGTATCTTGTCTAGTTTGAAATGTTAGCCCCAAACGGGGTGAGTACAACCACTCAGCAGCAAAAGATCCATTAAACTATACTATGCAAGCCATCACGATCTAGTTTTATGCAAGATAGACAAGACAGTTCATCAAGGAATGAGTATGCATCGGAACCATAAAAATTTTAGTGCAATGACCAGTGCAGTTCCAACAAACAAGATACATCATGTCCAGTCACACAAGTCCCGATCATAGGGCCAAACTGTTATGACACGTCCCATTCCATGCCATAAAATTTAGTCCCATAACCAGACCACACTCACACTTAGATAATCATCAGTTTTAACATTCAAAAGGGTTTTATCCCCCCAGAGGACCCTCGCACCCAACCTGGCATTGCGAAAGCCTCCGGGCATGTATTCATAATACAACCAGGCATCCATAGCGTGTTGCATTACACCTCTAGGCATCTCGCACCCCACCTAGCATCACGATGAATCACTGGGGGCCATAGACATGGTTACCCCTAACCTTCGGATTTATGTACCAACCTACTACTGTGGCACCCCGAAGCGCCAAAGGTCACCACATCTTACCAAAGAAGTACCTTAGTTTCTAGGCATTTCTTTTTAACGGTCCCAGTGCATCTTATTTGCGGAAGCATAATCAAGTCTTACTAATTCTCCCTCTAACAACCATGATACAATTGCACACCACTAAACATCATAAGAAAAGATAAAGCCACGACACTTTTATTTACATATTTTCATGATGGATTTTCTCGGGTCGATACAACAAAAGAAAGGCCAAGACTTTTAGCTACACTCGGCCATAACCCCAAAAAGAGACACTTAACCCACTATGTCTATCATGCAAAATCCCCCATCAACTAGTGTCGGCTATCATCCTAAAAAGTTGCAACTCCTACTCTTCACGAATGGGCCATCACACCCATCCCGGTGCATCAGGCGGTGGCGGTGGCAACATCCCTCGCATCACCCCATCTCGACGAACGTGAACCAATATGAACTCCTGAATGACAAGGCCCTCAGTCAAGCCCACGTCATACATCACTAACGCGTGAACTCGAATAAACGTCAGACCAGGGATGGTGGGACAGTCGATCTCCACACACTCGACCTCCACATCTGAAGGAAGGCCGTGCGTGACAGTAGGGAGCGACATCTCTCTAATCTGAAATGTTGGTCCCCGAAGGGGTGAGTACAACCACTCAGCAGGTAAAGGACCAATAAACCACTCAATGCATCATACAATACAATAATCACAATCATAGCATAATACATGTCATCCATGCATCCATGAATAACTTACCTTGAAACCATTCACATGTCATCATACCGCATGTACATACATCCTCATGTAATCATCACCATCATGTCATACTGGTACCATAATGCCATAGGTGCACATACATCTATGCACATACCATCATGTATCCATGCACTCATCACAATTATATCACATGTACCATCATACCATAGGTGCACATACATCCATGCACATACCATCATCATGTCACATGTACCATCATGCCATAAGTGCACACACATCCATGCACATACCATCATACATCCATGCACTCATCATCATTATATCACATGTACCATCATACCATAGGTGCACATACATCCATGCACATACCATCATCATGTCATATGTACCATCATGCCATAGGTGCACATACATCCATGCACTCATCATCATTATATCACATGTACCATCATACCATAGGTGCACATACATCCATGCACATACCATCATCATGTCACATGTACCATCATGCCATAGGTGCACATACATCCATGCACTCATCATCATGCATCCCTACACTCATCATCATTATATCACATGTACCATCATACCATAGGTGCACATACATCCATGCACATACCATCATCATGTCACAGGTACCATCATGCATAATTCAATTTCAATTTCCCAATTTCATTCTTTCATTTTGGGCCGACACATTTCTCTTTCCAAGGACCAATGTTTGCATCCCACATTTATCACTCACACCCAATCCTGGCATCGCGAGAACCCTCTGGCACAAACCTCCCGGCATCCGGCACAATACCTGCCAGGCATTTCACACCCCAACTAGCATCGTGAGGCATCCCCCAACACAATACCTGCGGGGCTTCTGGCTCCCCACGCTCCGGGCATCTTGAAATTCCCGAGGACCCTCCGGCATCCAGCCATTTAAGGTCACCGGGCAACTGACCTTTACCCTTCTAGCCAGGCATCCCGACACTCTCGGGGCATCGTCGGCTCACACCTCCGACGGCCTTCTCACTTATCTTAGTTCACATTTTCAATTATAACTCAATTTTAACATGGCATATGATGTGATGGCAAGCAAGATCATTTTCATCATTTGATTCATATATGCATTTCCAATCATCATCATGCATGCAGCAAGACACAATCATTCATGACAATACAATTCATGGGGTCCATACAACTTAGAAAAATCCATACATCATGACTTTTGAGATTTAGCAAATTCCAGCTTGCACAATTTCGGAAAACATGTAAATTAAATATCCATATGATCTTCAAAAATCATGAAATCAGGACATGTGATAGACAAGACAAAAAGGTAGCAATTCCATGAAGAACACATGCCCAAAAGAGCTTCATACAAGAAGATATAGTTCACACAATACAGCATGTAAATTCGGATAAAATCAGATTGCGCAGTTCTTGAAATATTTCGATTAAAATATCCGAATGACCTCCAAAAATTATGAAATTTTACCAGGTTATAGTCAAGAACTTAAGGTAGATTTTCATGAAGACATATAGGCTAGATTCGTCCTAGATATTTTACTATGGCCGGACGAAGCTACTGTTCCTAGTACCGAACAGTCCAGTTTAGCTGTCTACGAAAAATTTAGATTTTGCCTACTTATCCTCCTTCGTTTCCTCTGAAATTTTGATATGTTGTGCCTCAAGGAGTCCATTACAACTTTCGTCAAGGGTTCTAGGTGAGATTCTCAAATTATAGTCACCATTTAGTCCACGAAGTCTTGGGAGTCCAGTACCATACTTCAAGATCTACCGTCTTCAAAAGAAAATCGTTTCACTAGGCTACACTTGCTCGTTTTACCTTAAATTTGATTATGTTAATCATTATGATATTCTCTACAACTTTTGTGAAGAAGTGGAAGTGAAATTATTAGTAAAAAGTGACATGCAACACACAAAACCACCAAGAGGTCGACGAAACAGTTTCAGATCTAGCCTTTTCGTAGAGGATGGGTTTCACCCCTTGAAACTCAGCCATTTTGTCTCAAATTTTATTATGTTATACTTTGAGATATTTTCTACAACTTTCATGAAGAAGTAGAAGCAAAAATCTAACTCAAAACTCACATGCAAGCCTCTACAACGTTCGGGGTCAGGCGGCACACACGAAAACAGCAAGCTATTTCAAGAACAACACACTCTAGCTTCGGTTTCTCACACTCTAATCGTCCGAGATCTACCACCAAACAATCACACATGCAAGACACACATGAAAGAGCAGAATATGGATCCCAACTTTCCTACAAAATCAAGCGAACAACAGCACACAGACGGCGACGGACGGGCGAACGGGCAAGCGACGGGCAGGCGAGCGGCTCCTTTCTCCTCTCTCGGTTCCTCTCACTCTCACTTGGCTTGGGCGAAAGCCCCTCAACTGGCCACTCTCTCTCCCTTTTATTTTCCCTAAGCCACAATCATTAGCAATGATGAGAAGCCACCCACAATGGCCAATGCATGGAGTCTCCTTTTTGCCACTTGACAAGACTCATGCAAAATGGGCTTGGATGAATTGGGCCGGCCTCTCCCCCTTGTGGCCGACGGCAGCCTCTCCATGGGCTTCATGGGCCGGCCTTTTGGCCCATCAAAAGTCCATACTCTTGGGCCTAAGGCCCAAGCCTAATTATACCCCAATTTTACTTTTAATAATTTCTTTTATAGATTTCAAATTTTAAATCTCATATGGCCAAAATCTTGTAACACTTAATCTATAGGGATTAAATCTATGAGGTGCTTAGCCAAGAATAAATTCTTCTCATTTATTTATCCTATAATACTAATTTTTAATAACTTATGAACAGAAAGATATAACACTTGGTATTAAGAGAAAATCAATGGTTAAAGCATAAACCATAGGCAATTTCATTGCCTAATCATGGGCTTTAATTCATCTAGAGGTTATCTTGAATTTTGGGATGCCACGACTACCGAGCATCTCGATGCTCCCAGGGAAAACCTCTGAGCATGTATTCATAATACAACTAGGCATCCAAAGGGCATTGACTCATTCGAACCTCTGGGCATCCCGACTCCCGGGGCATCGTTGACCCGAGGGTCCAACGGTAACAATTAAAATCTTAATTTTCAAAAACACTTTTCAATGCAATGACAAGATGTCCCATGAGTCTTCATCAAATCTCAATATTGCATGATATGCTGAATGTCAATATCATCATGTCAAATAACAACTCAAGATGCATTCACCTTTGGGACAAATTGAGCAAATTCGAAACAAAACAGCTCAAACATCACAATGCACAATTTTAGTAACAATTTCGGAATAACCCCTAAATGAACTTAGAAAATTCTGAAATTTTGATATGTTATAAAAAAGACCTAAAGGAAAAATTTTCTTGAAGAATACTAAGTCATATTCATTGTATATCAAGAGCAGTAATTGCTATATTCTTTACTAACATTCTGTAATAGCTTCCAGATTTAACATTTACAGAGAAAATCGTTTTACTGACCAAAATTTGTCCATTTATTCTCCAATTTTAATATGTTATTCCTAAGGATGTTTCCTACAACTTTCACTAAGGGTTCAAAGTCCAATTCTAACTAGATAATTACAGAAAATTCACAGAATCGTCAAAGGTCATGCTGTTTTCTACGAAACAGTTTACTAATTCTAAGAGAACTACTTCTACTCATTCAAAATCCAGCATCCAATATCCACAACCCAAACATCTCCAAGTCTATTGCACTCCACTAGACAACAACAGCACAACATGATATAGGTTAATGGACTTTCACTTGCCTCAAATCCTATGATTCAACGGCTAGGGGATCAGTTCGGCGGCGCAGCTCGACGGCGGCGAAGACTAGCGGCATCAACAGCAGCAACTCGAGCACAGCAGAAGGCGGTCTCTTCTTCCTTTTCGCCGTTCACCCACTTCGCTGCTCACTCACAAACTCTCTCGCTCAATCTCTCTCTATCACTCGCTCACCCGCTCACTCTCGGTTTCTCTCTTTGCTCAAGTTTCATTCGGTTCATTCTCTCTCCCTTTCTTGCTCGACCGCTCGCTTTTCTTTTTGTTAGTTAACTAACTTAGTCAATCATGCAAGTGCGGTGGCTGTAAGAGAAAAAGACAGGTGGGAGTTGTCGTGGCCATTTCTCGGTTTTGCTTCGCCATCTTGAAGACACGGATGAGAAGACACGGATGAGGCGTGGCTTGCAGCTGTCCAACACGCTCTCTCTCTCCGCTGGCCACCTTGCATATTCATGCACGACGTGGCCGATTGAAGCAATTCACAGCTGCTTCCTTCGGTCAACAATTCCCTCAATTGTTGACCGTCCAAAGACGTGGACGTGGCTGCCTTGCGATGCTTCTCAGTCAACACTCCTCTCTTTTGTTGACTAACAAAAGAGACGTGGGCATGGGCTGCTTGGTGGCCAATCTCTCCTATTATTATATGACCAGAATTTTATGGTCATTGGTGGGATTGGTCGCATGACCATGCAAGGAGAATTCCTTTTTCTCCGAAAGCCAGTGCCTCGGGACGTCAAGTGGCGATGAAATGGGGTCGAATGATGTGCCGACGATGACGAGTTCCGATAACAATTTCGTCAATCCGCAACATATCGCCATTTTTCTAAGGCTGGCAAAATACGGATGAGGTTGGTTTCAACAATGACCTTAAGTAATGGAATTTCGACAAGACTATAGTTTACTCGACGATCGAGCCATTACTTGAATGCAATGCATCGGTCCAATGATGAAAATAGAATGGTGTCTGTAAATAATACCAATGACACAGTCCAACGATACTCCCGTCGATCAGTCAGGGACTGTCGCATATTCAAGGGTCGTCGAAATTCTCGAATGCCACATGTCCTACCCACCAAACACATGGTAAGCACAAATCACATCTTGCATGAAACTGTGAGGTTTTGACGTCTCAAATGAGGGTACTAAAGGTTCAAGATCCTCATCCCAAAGGATAAAAATAATTTACCTACTACTGTTATCATCGGTCAGTGCTATTTTAATTCATTGGGATATGCGGTTTTGTGTAAGTAATGGATTACCACGAATATTCACTCGCAGATTACATCCATAAAACCTCCTAAGGTCTAAATGGGGGGATCAAGATTTTAGACCATAGTTGTGTATGCGATGTGATGCCAAAACTTGTAAACACGCGTTTCAACTTAAATACCTAGCACTTCAATATAAACCCTCATACATTCATACATTCTTACTCCACCTACAAAATAAAGGGTTTACAAGAACACCTCCCCTTATAACTCTCACCTGCAAGAACATGTAACACTTTATTAGCAACTAACTTGATTTTTCATGCGACTTTGACACATAGGCAATCCTACACAAGACAATACCTAAACATAACAACTATTTTTCATAGCTTCAAGTCCTCTTAATCTAGCAACCATTCCTCAATGGAGTCACCAAGTATATCGCGACCCGACCTTGCCGTCGCTTGCCAACGAGCTGGACAGAGGGAAAAGGTTGGGTTTAAGGGTACTTGACCATGAGAGTTCTCTCACAATTCATGTTTCAAAAGATGTCATCACTCTATCTTTTAGAGCAAACCTCTTGAGTTCCTTCTTCAAAGTCACGAGTTCTCCCAAACTCGTACCCCGCATGACAGCAAAATGTCACAATCCGTACCCACACAGACGATACAACTAGAGAAAGGAGGTCAGGTGTGGACATTGGATTTTAGGGTACCTTTACCATGATAGCCCTCTTGATAGTATGCTTCGCCCATAAGGATGGCATCACTTCATCCTTCAGGCTATTGCCACATCAAGTATGCTAAATCGAGGTGAGCCTTGTCAAGACCCATATCCCTCGTGACGGGTCTATTTATATGGCCTAATTGCTTAATACAACCTAGAAATAAGACGGGAGTCACCACTAGAAAACCCAATCGAGGGTTTGAGAATGATCCCTCGATTCCTACACAACCAAATATCTAGGTTTGGGGACTTGGTTATGCTAATATTTCTATTAGTGCCTTTTTGGTACCTAATAGTATATTGTGTTTAGCTAAGGTGTCCATGCATTTCTTCTTTAATTTTTCAAGACCATTTTATCATAAACTAGTGATCATGTGTAAATGGTCATTTTTGTGCCATTCTATTTCTAAGAAAAAGGAAAAGAAGGCAATTGATTGAATTGAAAGTGCGAAGTAGTAAGTAAACAATCAAGGAAAGCGATAAATCTATCATGTAATCCTAATAAAGGTCAAAGAGAAACGATAGGAAAAGGCAGGAAAGAAAGGAATCTGCAACTCATCGGATTTTATACAAATATGGAAAACCCGAGACATATATCGGGAATGAATTGTACAAAATAATGGTCGCAATGAACATCAACCTCCACCGTTTACATGTCCTCTTCATCTTCGGGATCTTAATCTAAAGCTAGTCTAGAAAATTGTAACCGGGTGCATACAATAGAAATAACACAAGCATACATATCAAAACAATCAAAAGCATAACATTAGGCAAGATCAATTAATCAAGAGAAGTAAAATTAAAAAAAATCAATCAAATTCGAGCCTCGGGATTGGCCCTTTGCAATTCATGCATAGGTCCCTCTAGACACCTACCCGATTCATTTTGTGACTTATAGCCATTATTGACCAATTACATTCTTGCTTGGCCAATAATACTTACAAGCCCCTAATGAAGCACTCCATGTGATTCCCGAGATTTCCCATCGGTTTCATGCAACGAGCCTAACATACATCTAGAATTCACACACGAGCATGAATTAAACACAAATATAGGCCTCTTTGGCCCTTATTTCCTAAGCAATCAAACAAGATGAGTGAACCATTGATAGGTCACTTATTACCAAGGAATGCGCTAATGACGAATACAAGTGCTTCTAATGAATGACTTGATTATGCATGTGGGGTACATGTGACGTTTCAAGAGGGGATTATAAAACATTGAAAAGATTTTGGAAACAAGGTGATGTCTCAGCTATGGAACACATTCAATTGCCTAGGCTAGCCCGGGGCTCGCTTAAATGCACTCACAAGCATCGTGGGCATTTTGAATATGGTCCAAACCAAGATTTTCACAACGTCAAATAAAAGTTTGGATAGATTTGAAAACATTTAGGATTAAGGAATGTTTAGGCTATGCAACACATTCAACTGCCGAGATTAGCCCAAAACTTGCATAAATGTGTTCATAAGCGTCGGAACCATTTTGAATATAGTCCAAACCTTGACTCTTCCCTAAACCAAATCAAGCTTTGGAAAAGAGTTCCTAAAAAATTATTTTCGAAAACATCACATGTACTAAAGCGATTTCAAGGTATGATTTGGAAGTTCGATTCATCGAAAGCCATTTGACAACGAATATTAAAGCTTTCAAAACAACTTTCATGAAAATGGTATGACTTAATTTTATACACAAACTAGCATAAAAGATATAGTTAATCAGTCATAACCAAAAGTTCTTGTTAGAAAATTCCAGACCAAGCATGACATTGCAGCAAAATTGAGTAATGCCCATCGACAATCTAGTTATGAGAAAATTCCCTAATATGTATAACATGATAATGAACAACTTTCATGAGAAATTTTTCTCAAATGAGCTAAGTATGGTTTTATAAAAATCAAACAACAAGTAATAATGCATCAGCAAATTGCTAGAATAGCAGGACATTCAATCAATTCTATTAAGATTTATCCTACCAAATGAAATCTAAAAATCACAAAATTTTCACATAACATAGCCAACATGGTGAAAAACAAACTTCATCAAGTGATTAAGTCCAGAATTCTTATAGAAAAATGGTACAAAAATGCCCAAGGTCTATCCAAACAAGGTTAAGAAAAGGGGTCCAAATTTGATCTCATGTCCAAATTCCAGTCTAGATTGGAAAAAATGGAAAGTGGTCCTAATGATGAGCGATTAACATGAAATCAGTGGCATTGGAAAGCACTAGGTGTGCTTTATAACTTCCTAAAAGGGTCAAGGTCTAAATGTCATTTTGGTGCTCTAAGATCGAGATTTCTAAAAGTGTGCATATCAGTAATTAAAAACTAGAACATAAGCATGCATCATTATACTTCAAAATCATTCAAGTAATGTTCAAAAGGCATGAAAAATCACATAGGACTTAGAATTGGAAGTGTCAAACACTTTAGGTAATCATCTAACCCAAAGTCGGCATGCAAAGATGTTATACAATTCAATGACAATACGAGATGATTCGAGATTCATAATGACGTGCTTAGAGGTTTCCAAGTGTAACAAGCACTTTCTGTACACAAATTTAATATGTGAAATGACACTCAAATGTAATGACCTAAACATGTATGCAAAGCTTGTAACATGTAGTTCAAATGTCAAGAAGTATTGCAAGATTTAGTCTCTAATAGATTCAAATGGGCGTGGCAAAGTGCATATGTGATAAGGTTTCACTCCCACACACCACAAAAATAGGCACGATTTCAATCACCTAGAGATATATAGAAATCTGATGAAAAATGTCACATGTAGAACACACGACAAGGAATATTTTTTGTTAAGAGTACGAAGCCTAATTGAGATCATGTGAGTCACGGTAAAAATGACAAAATAGACATGCATCTCCAAGCTTTATGTTGCTACAGCATCCTTTTACATTAATGCATGCGATTAATGCACTAAACGACAAAAAAATTGCAAATCATGCATGAATTGAATACATACGACATGTAGTTCATTCATCATGAACTTTTTGAGGTTGAACAAAGTCAATTACGTGTTCAAATCTACCTAAATTCCTCTCAGACCAAGATAGGGCAAATTGACCTCAGCTCAAATCTAAGTGATTTTGACCTAGCTAAAATGTCCAAAAATTCCACACAAAAATATATAATACGACATTCTCACACAAGAACAAATGACTACAATGAAGACAAGTTTATCCAAAAATCATCACAGGGATCAGCACAAACATAGCAATGTCAGCTTTTGGAACCAAAACAAAACCTGAAATAGACCTAAACTACTGTATAATTGAGTAAATTCGGAGGCGTTTCAAGGGTCAAACATCGCTCAACGAGGCATGCAATCTATCAATTCGAAGCTTGTCACGTGTATTTTCAAAGTCTAGAAGGGCTCAAACTAAGATAAGGTTGTTTCAGACCTCGTTTTGGCCAGAATAGTGGGCCTATCGTCGGAACACGAAAATGTAGATTTGAAACCAAAATCATTCAATCATCTCAAGTTCATCATCGAGAAACAATCAATCATAGTAGATCAATATTCTAATCCATCAATCAAATGTCTAAACATAGCATGTGGTCCTAAAATTGAACCTTAGCCTTGACCGGTTAATCCAGTCTCACTTCATGGGGTTCAAGATCTAGAAGTTTACCTTCTGATGGTTTTTTTCAATTTTTACACGATCGATTGAGTTGATCGTCACCAAAACACCCACAATTATTATCGGAATGCGTTGGGTCACCTATGGACAAGGTAAACCATCGGTTCAACACCATGGCATATTCAGTCCTAAATGGACTGATTTGGGACTGCTTGAGAAAAAAGAGTTCACCGGAAAGGATTTGGCAACTACCCTAATGGATTCCAACCGAAGCTTGGTCAGAGACAATGTCGGGAGTAGAACAAACTTGGTTCAACTATGGCTGAAATGTTGTTGGCCATTGGTTTGAAACCTGTAAATCAGTGTCGGTCTGATCAGATCGGTCTTTGTTCACCTGAGGAAAGTCGATCACCGGAGCTATTCCAGTGATCCTTTCACCTATCCCTGACCATAATGTAGTCGGGGATTCTTTGAAGGACTAATCAAGAGAGTTTGATCGAAAAATAAATCGACGATTGGCGTCGGTTTGATTGATTTAACCGATTAGGAGAAGGACTAGCACTAGTGCCAATCATTGATGTAGCGACTAAAGGTCACTAGACGGGAAGAATCGGCAGCTCCGATGGCAATCTAAGGTAGTGACGCAGGGGAGAAGATGCTCGGAAAGGTAATGAATGGTGGTGTGGTTGCTAGTAGGGGCTTGGCTGGCGACGATCGGTGAGATAAAGTGAATCAGTCCGCACTCGAGAGAGGAGAGAGAAAGGACCTGGGCGAGAGAACTTGAGAGAGAGGAGAGAGAGATCTATAGATTGATATTGAGGGAAAATTGCTAGATGCCCTCCTCAAGTCAAGTGATCTTGGCCACTAGTTTAATATGACGGTCGAAATTTTAACCCAATGATCAAAAGTTGATTTCTAAGGTCCAATTATGATCCTTAGGTGTCGACTAATCAATCTAAGATTTTGATTTGCGAAAACTTGAGCCAAAATCGAGAATTGCGTCGAAATATCCAATTAGGGGTCGAATTGTAATTTTATGAAATTTGAGAACCAATCTGCAAAATTTTGAGAAATTGAAAGAGCAAAAGTGAAATTACTGCAATGAGGATTCTAGAACCAATTGCTAGAGGTTTGGAGCTGACTAGCAAGCGAGAACCGATCAGCACTGCTAGCAGTCAGTCAAACCGGTTCGCTCCAATTTGGCCAATTTTTTATTGGTTCTTGATTGGTTCAGTTCGGTTCTAGCTAGTTCAGTCGCTTTGGCCCTTGAGGGTTCAAAATTTATGCAAAGGACCAAATTGAAAAGAAAATTTACCATATTTATGAGGAAATTGCCGGATTGTGATTCAATTAAGCCAATTAAACCTTATAAATGCAATCTAAGGGTCTTTCATTAACTTAATTGAATGATTATTAAGAAAGACAACGAGTCAAAAGCATGGGTGCATTGAATTGAGCTTAACGGGCTAAAATGATCAAATTCGCAATTCAATGAGTAAAATTGCAAATTGATTGAATTTGAGTTTAATTAGTGCCATAATTGTCCTATCTAATTAACCACCCATGTGAAAGATCACCCATCACATTCAAATTGGCCTCGAATTGAAGTGCTCAAGCTTATGCCAAAAATGAATCTAGGTCTAATACCAAAATTGGATGTAGATTTATCAAATTAAACCATAACCTCAAATTGGTCAATTCAAATTTGGTCAATTGCAACTGAATTGCTTGAGTTTCTCATGTTTGGAAAAGTAAAATTCTTCAAATCAAGAAGTTTTTATGTGAATTTTCCAAAATCGATTTCGAATTTGGACTTATCTTAAGAAAATGAGTGAATAATAATAATTTGTTCACAATTCATGAAGAATCGATTTTCCTCCCCCTAATTAGGGCTCAAAACGATAATTTGTATTTTAACTTGGCAATTCATGAAATTAAATGCACAAGCAGATTTAAAATAGTCCATAAATCAAATGTCGAATAAGGAATTACACTTAATTATGACTATAATGAAAGTAATTTGATTTTTAGCCGATTTAGTACTAAAAACCAAAAAATTCCGAAAAGAAGATTATTAATTGATTTTTTTGCTTAGGATGACTTTTTCCTCCTCATTGCACCTCAAAAGTTCAAATGTTTTGTCCAGATCCTGAATCCAAAGAGATGCGGCCTCTGGATCTTCGATACCAGTGAACCTCAGCAGGCTCAGCTTAAAAAATTGATCTACCAACTTGTGGGTTGGTCTCTCCCTTCCACAGCTATGTTCTCAGCTGTAACTTCGGCGGGTGCGGCAACAGGTGAGGCAGCGGCTGCGACAGCAACAGCAGCATTGGCAGCAGTAGTAGCGGCAGCTTCAACGGTGGCTGTAAAGGCGATAGCTTAATTCTAGGCCTACTGCCCGATCATGTCTCTCATCACATCCAAAGCCTGTGTGATCTCGATTCCTGGATCACCTGGGGCTGCAACCCCAGCAACAACAGGAGATGGGGTTCTACCTTGGCCTAGCCTGTGCTAGCGCCTTACCTCAACCTCCTCAGGTACAAACCCCGGTCGGCATCCTACCTTGAGTCACGGGCCTTATCGTACGCTTCCTAAGAGTCATCTACTCTTGATCGCTCATGCTAAAAGTTCTTTAAAGAAACCTACTTCCAATTCCACACCAAATTAGAAGCTGAGCGATTCACATAAACATAGAATTCTATCAATCAACTATCATAGACATGCACCAGCATGAATTAAAGGCCATTCCTACTACTATCCCATAAACCATCACACCTTATAATTTGAATCTTTAAACCATGCTCCAATACCACTTAAACGGGGATGTCAAGCCTCAATCTTTGAGCGTGTGCCCATCTCTCTACGGTCGATTAAATAGCGACATCCCAGGAGGCATCGCTGACTTATTCATTTCAATACGCATGCTGAAGCAAATGAATAATCCCCAGACAACAATTCAATGGGATAGAAAAGTAGGGTCATAAATTTTCGAACTAAAAATACAACCACACTTATATACATACATATATATATACACACACACACACATAGCAAACCATGTCATATATAATACAAGCTGGTCTATTTATAATGTCTACAAAACAAGGGGATTTCACATGACTAGGGCTCCTCGTCTTCCTCTTCATCCTCATCCGGATACTAGTTAGAGGCCTCAGCTGAGTACACAAGGGACTCAGGTTCCGACAGGTCCAGATCTCTATCCACCACCGAGCCACCTAGAGGGTCTACGATGCCCTTTCCAAAAGCAACCTCCAACACATATAGAGGTATCTCAGATTCTGGTATGTGGCCCTCTCTCAGTCCATTATGATCCTGGTGGTACCTTGATTTGTATTGATGGGGCACCTTCTTGGGTAGGCTTGCATTAACCCAGATTATGGACTTCACCAGTTCGTACTCTAACCCATCAGGTTGCCCATGGATCGGAATGTAGTTCCTCTGTTATGTGATCTTCTTTTGTTGTCCAAAAATGCTCGGGAGGAGATGCCATCTAAGGACCTAAAATGTTATCCCACAATGGGGTAGGACGACGTCTCAGCAAGTTCAACCCCTTAAGCCTTGACTAGGAGGAAAATACACCTCTAGGGCTGCCTAAGCACAATCACGAGTTAGAGGACTTACCTTGGCTCGATTCCTTCCTGCACATCGATACAATTCAAATAACCATCCGATCAATCACTTCAATAACTCAACTCATCATACTCGATCGACTCATCGATCAATCAACCCAGTCAATTCCATATCATCAAGATCGTCACACGGTCCTTCCAATTACCCATTCCACACTCAAGCACAACCTACTAAAGTTCAGTAATGAATTACGGCCGAACGGGCACTGCCGGTTCCAATTTTGACTGTAAATTATGGCCTAATAAGCAGAGCCATACTCTGGCGGTTGATTACGACCAAACGGGCACATCCGATTCCAATTTTGACTGTAAATTACGGCCTAATAAGCAGAGCCATACTCTGGTGGTTGATTATGGCCCAACGGGCACATCCATACTTCGGCGATTAATTATGACCCAACGGGCATAGCCATACATTGGCGGTTTTCTTGACCCATCTCATAATCTCACGCACAACATGCGACATCTGAACCTACAATAGGCATTTCGCCACAACTATAAGCCCTCACAAATTTACACTATTTTTATCATACCCGATGAAAATTATCGTGTGTGGGTACACGGTCTGCCTCAGCCAAAAATATAATATTTACACTTTCAAAATTTCCACCATTTATATAGTTAATAAAAACAATTTTGGTGTTGTAAACTGACGCCTGGTGAATTTCCAATTAATTATTGAAGTTAAATAAATTTAGGAATAAATTCCTAAAATCACAATTCACACACAATTAGCACAAATAAAAACTCAATTAAATAAGCAAATCACACCACTACAATAAGCACGAAATTTTGGTCGCCGACTATCGCGGTCTAATTTTTTAAAAATAAATAAATAGTTAAATAATTACGGTAAATATTTGTTAAATGCCAATAAATAGGACTTAGGCCCGTAAAGCCTTATTAAAAGCCGAGACAGGCCCGGAAAATTTCCGAATCACCCTAGATTAATACTAGAGTTTGTCTAGGCTCTAATTACAATTTTCTAACCACCTAACATGCAATAACGGTTAATTAAATCGCTAATCTATTCTAACTATCCACCTAATCCATACTTAGTCTAAACTAATCAACCCGTAAACACCATAAACTTACTAAGTAGGGATTAGTGAGTTAAACTTACTTGATTAATGATCTGCTTGGATCAAAACAACAAGGATGCGGTGGGGCTCGGGAAACTCCAAAGCGGGACCACAAAACATGATCGGGAAAGACCTAAAAACGAGCCAATCAGTGGCTGTGAGACCCACTGTTATTCGGTTCTGTTGGTGATTGAAGTGGCTGCTTGGCTCGACTAAAACGGCAGGGTTGGATCGGTAGTGGCTGCTGTACGCTTGGCGGGCGAAGGTGGGCTTCTAGGCGGCTTTGGCAACGCCACACAACTACTGGTGGAGCTAGACAACCCCTGGATGTGCGGATAAGCATAAACAATGCAGCTGGGACACTGGCTTGTGCAGAGGACTCGCAGGGCGCGACGGACGTACGACGGCAATGCGACTGCTTGCGATGGCTTTGACGGGGCTGCTCGACGGCTGGGGGCCACTAGTTCGAATTCCTGGGCTTGCTGAGAGCTTCACACGACAGAGATGGGGGAGAGGGTAGACAGGTGAAGAGGAGAGAAGAAGGGGGGGACAACAACTTGGAGAGGGGGACCACTTGGCCTTCATTCACACCTTCTTGTCCCCTTGACCTGGGCCCACCTAGCAACTGGCTTCCTCTGCCATTTCGAGCAACCAAGACCTCTTCTAGAAGCTTTGAAGTGGTCCACAAGTCATGGGCCATGGGGGCATACAAATGTTGTACATACTTGGCTCAAATTGAACTTCAATCCTCGTTGAGTCAACTCAATTTGGCTTCTAAAAATTCAACCATCATATATTCGATCAAATTGGCATTTTCCCTCACCAATAGAACCCACTTGCATCCCAATTTCGTGATAAAAAACGGTTCTTTATTTTTTCTGGTCAAAATCGGCCCTATGTAGACTTTTTTTGCTAAAATCTTGATTTGCAAAAAAATCTTTAGAGACTAAGTCGACATTCTTAAAATGACTCGTGACATGACAGAACTTTCAATTTTTGAAATCTGATTCAAATTCACAGTTAATTTCAATTCGGCGCGATTTTATCATGACCATGACTACCGGGTAGCTTTCATAAATTTTTAGTGCAAATGACTTGTGGTCGATTTTCTTCAAGCCACAATGAACCTCTTCGACACTTTGACGACTCTCGGTTATCGTAAAAATTTCGATGATTCAAATATGGATAGAGGGTACCAAAACAATTAAAAATATCAGTTTAGGGTCGGTCGATGAGAATTTTTCAATTTGGTGTGATCACCCATGTTTCACCACACATCTCAGTTGAACCGACCTAATTCTGATTTTTAATCAATCTTTACTGTGTCGTAATGATCTTTGTAGATGAGCATGGTCGAGTAGCCAATTCCTAGTCGAATTCCCAAGTCTATTGTATTAAAATCCCTTAGTGACTTCCCCAGATAATCTAGTTATCTCAGGAGTGGTCAATTTTAAGAATAGCACTATAGGGGCGTCGATGAAAGGCCCAATTAATTTAATTGAAAGTAGAACCGAAAAAATTTAGGATGTCACAACTCTTCCCCTCTTATAAAAATTTCGTCCTCAAAATTTAAACAATTACAATACTTTAAACAAAAATGTGGAGGTACAAACGTCTCATCGACTCTTCAGTCTCTCAGGTTGCTCCTTTAGTACCATGGTGTTGCTAGACCACTTTGACTAATGGAATGGTCTTTGTACGCAGGACCTGCTCTTTTCAATCCACGATCTAAATCGAGCTTTCAACATACGACGCTCTGTCATCTACATCCAATTCCTCAGAATTAAGTACGTGGGTCGGGTCAGACTCATACTTCCTTAACATTGACAAGTGAAAGACGTCATGCACTCGCGCCAATCTCGGCAACAACGCAAGATGATACCTACTATCCCGATTCTCTCTAGAATCTCAAATGGACCTACGTACCTCGGACTCAGTTTTCCCTTCTAGCCAAAGTGCGAAGTTCCCCTCATTGGTGACACGTTCAGAAAAACGTGATCACCAACTTGAAATTCCAATGGTCTCTGGCACTTATCTACATAACGTTTCTATTGGCTTTGAGCGGTCTTTAGTCCGCCTTTGATAACTGCAACTGCATCCACTGATTGTTAAACCAACTCCGGGTCTATGATCTTTCTCTCCCCGACTTCATCCCAACACAAGAGTGTTCTGCACACTCTGCCATACAATGCTTTGAAATGAGCCATCTAAATGCTCTGCTGATAACTGTTGTTGTAGGCAAACTCAATGAGATGAAGCCGTTCTTCCCAACTTTCCTTAAAATCTAGCACACAAGTTCACAGCATGTCCTTGAGGGTTTTAATTGTCCTCTCGGACTAGCCATCTGTCTGAGAATGATATGTCGTACTGTACTGCAGCTTTGTACCTAAGGCACTCTACAAGCTCTTTTAAAAGGCAACCATAAATCTCGACTCTTTATATGAAGTCACCATCACTGGTACTCCATGCAGACGAAATATCTGATGCACGAAGTGAGCCAACTTTACGTGTCTATCCAAACTAAGATCCTTTCGTACTGCAATGAAGTGAGCCGACTTTGTCAATTTGTCGATCACTACCCAAATGGAATCGTTTCCTCTCTAACTCTTCGGTAGGTCGATCACGAAATCCATCGTGATATCCTCCCAATTCCACTCTAGGATTTCGAGAGGTTGCAGAAGTCCTCCCAGCTTGTAATGCTATGGTTTAACCTGCTGACATGTCAAACACTTGGTGACATGCTTGGCGATGTCCGCCTTCATCCTGGACCACCAATAGTGTTGACGCAGATTCTGATACATCTTTGTACTGCTAGGATGAATGTTGTAACTTCTACGATGAGCTTCTTATAAGATATCCTCTATAAGCTCTACATCGTCAAGTACAACCAATCGTCCTCAGAACCTCAACATTACCTCATCAGAAATTTGAAAGTCAGCTTTTCTCTTATCTATGTCTTCTTGTAGAATCTTCTGAACATCTAGGTCTGTTGGCTGAAGTAACTTGATCTTGATCTGAACATCCGGTTCAATTCTGAGGGTGGCCATAAGACTTGAAAGGTGGTCTACCTCAAACTTGAAAACCGAATCTCGAGCTCTCTCATTTAAATTCCACTCCTTAACCAGCATGTGAGCGACTGAAGACTTCCGACTCAAAGCGTCGGTGACCTTATTCACTTTTCCTGGGTGGTATAGGATATAACAGTTGTAGTCTTTCGGAAGCTCTGTCGGTGACCTCCCGAGAGAATAAATACTTGAGACTTTGATGATCCGTGAAGATCTGGAATATTTCTCCACACAAATAATGCCTCAAAATCTTCAAAGCAAAAATGATGGCTGCAAGTTCTAAGTCATGCGTCGAGTAATTCTGTTCATGAGGTCTCAACTGGCGGAAGGCGTATGCAACGACTCTACCATGTTGCATCAGCACGCAACCCAATCCTTTAAACAACGCAACACTATAGATCTCATATCTTCCAGGACTAGATGGAATGATCAGCACAAGTGCAGTAGTCATCTTTTGCTTAAGCTCTTGGAAAATATGCTTGCACTTATCTAACTAGACAAATTTCTTTTCTTTCTTCAGGAGTCTAGTCAATGGCAACGCTAAAGCTGAAAACCCCTCTATGAACCTTCTGTAGTAACCTGCCAAACCCGGAAAACTTCCGATCTCTATCACGGTAGTCGGTCTTGGCCAGTTAATCACTGCTTCAATCTTGGATGGGTCCACAGAGATTCCTTCGCTTGAAGTCACGTGACCTAGGAAAGTAACACGAGTCAACCAAAACTCACACTTGCTGAACTTGGCATACAACTGATAAACTCTTAGAGTTTGCAGTACTACTCTCAGATGACTCTCATGCTCTTCATCACTCTTCGAATACACCAAAATATCATCGATGAATACGATCAAAAATTGATCCAAGTATTTTTTTGAACACTCGGTTCATCAGGTCCATGAAGGTAGTTAGAGCATTCGTCAACCCGAACGGCATTACAGTAAACTCATATGACCATATTGAGTGCGAAACGTTGACTTCGAAATGTCCTCTTTCCTAATCCTCAGCTGATGATATCCTATTCTCAAGTCGATTTTCGAAAATATCGACGCTCCTTGCTACTGATCAAAGAAGTCATTGATCCTTGGGAGTGGATACTTGTTGTTGATCGTCACTTGGTTGAGTTAACGATAGTTGATGCACAAGTGCAACAGACCATTGTTCGTGAAATTCTAAACGCAAGTGCATGTATCGAACAAGTAATATAATGATCAGAAAAAGTATCATCCCACGGAGATCGATGATTAATAAACTAATTAAATACTAAAATAGATTAATTCTAAAATTTATCTAACAGATCAAAATATAATTAAGAATAAATTAAAAACGAAACTTGAAGACTTTGAAGACTAAATGCAGTAAAATCAATCAGATAAATATGTTAGAGCATCCGATTTCACCATAACCACTAGATATGAATTTCATATTGTTGTGAATAAGAACGATATCAAACATGTGATAGCGGAATTTCCTAATCTATTTACTATCCTATCTCTAGGTATAGCAAACCTACTCAGCTTATTAATCCACTATATCTCTATGTGAATTAAAATAAACATGAGTGCATTAAAAACTATGAATATTCCCGGTTTACAATGAGTCTTTTGGATCACCTTATCACCGAAAGCTACACAAATAACGCAGTATATTTCTATCCACGTTTAATTCATGGTTATATATTATAATGAGCAATTGCATATTATCACCTCTCAGTCTCAAACATGCACATCAGATCATTCAAGTGGTGGCCAGTTACTCAAAAGCATTAAACGCAATAATATATAACTCACATGAATGAAATCAATTGTAAAACATAAAAATCATGAAATTCACATCATCATGGTTAGGTTACATCGTAGCCCTAACAAAAGAAAATTAGAACATAGTAGAAGAAAAAGTAAAAATATAAATCAAACCCAGCATCTTGAATCAAAGAACAAGAATTATGTCACCACTTTTGTCTTCTCTTCAAAATACTTGAAAAACTCTCAGAACAATGGAAAACGATCTAACTCTCCCCCCTAAAAAACCCTAGCTGCTCTCTCTGTCTCTATTTATAGGATATATCCAAGATATCTATCTCCCAACGCTTGCAGATAACATTAGGGAACAAAATCAAGAATTTCCTGATTTGATATCCATCTTTCACTGCTGCTTTTATTTGAATTCCTGATACCATTCTTTTCCTTATCCTCTTCATATCTCATTATTCTGCATAAACAAGGAAAATTCAAATAATCAGAAGGAAATCCAAATATTTTCTCACAGATAATGCATTAATTACTGCCTAAAATAGGTAAAATAACCCTATTTTTATAGAGTTATCAAACCCCCAAACTTAACATTTTGCTAGTCCTCGAGCAAAAGTAAGACATAACACATACTCAACCTAACAACCTTCTCCATGACATCTTTCCATAATTGCTCAAATTCACAATTCAAAGAAAAACACAAATTTCATCCAAACATTGAAATCGATTTATAAGTTAAGACCAATTCTAACTATATGATCCAAGTGTGTGTGTGAGAGTCCTCATCTTTTTCGAATTATATGCAATCCAAATAAATTCATATTAACATGCAACCTCTAAAAAATTCTCAATAATTATGACCAAATCTCATAGGTTTGCTTTTCATTCCTCTCTCCACTAATGTAAGCTAATCATCCAACCAAAAATCAATAGGACTTTTCTCGGGTTGTAATGTAAGGCTGGGCTAAAGGTGAGATAATGGCAATTTTAAGCTCAAATCACCCATCAACACGTTGATTTCTATGATCTAATTAGAGCCAATGTCACTGTCCAATTTCACCCCTTCAAGATAATTTTTCTGACACCATATATCACCATTCCTTTTCTTTTCTTTTTTGAATTGCTTTATGGTGGAGTTTCTCCCAAAGTCCCTCCTAATATAATATGAAAATTTCCAACCCATTGAGTATCCAAAAGGCTCACTCAATTGAAAGTTGGATAGGAAACCATAAAAGCAATTTTTTCTTTTTTGACAATACACCTCAAACAACCACTGTAATCACTTTTTTTTCTTCTTTTTACTCCATCATTCCTCCCAAATTTCTATCAAGCTCAAATAATTTTTTTTTATCCCAAAAGAAAATCAACGTGTTCATAGGGCATGGGATAAGGATATAATTTGATCACGGCTAGGCTAAACATATATGGGTGCCAATGAAAAATTGGGTAATAATTAAGGCTCAACGGGGTGACTAGGGATAAATAAATAGGGTTGGCTTGAAAGGCTCAATCGATCCAAAAACTGCCTATATCATTTTCTCAATTAGATTTAGCTTAGGATTTCGCCTCAAGAGAAAATCAAACAAATTCTAAGATTTGGGTGAAATCTAAGAAAATCACATATTTCACATGAATGTTCTCTAGATTTACACATAATTCAAAAAGTAAGGACTTTTAGTGCTCAGTAAGTGGATCAACATAATCAGAATTAAGATTAACTCACACATCAATTGCAAGTTTAAATAAAATTTAAATTTTCCTAAGAATCATAAAAATTCACAACCAAGAATGCAATCATGAAAAAAATTATCCAAAAAATTTGTCGCCCCCCCCAAACTTGAATGAAGCAGTGTCCTCAATGCGAAAAATAGAATAGGAAGAAGAAAACTTCCCTGGTTGTAGGATAAGTCCATAGATGATCTTGATGATTAAACTCTTGAAAGGTGCTCCCTAAAAATTAACCTAGATAAAATAGAGAAAAGTTAATCTTTTTTTTTTTTTTGCAAAACATAAACTTAAAAATAAATAAAAACATAATTAAAATGCTTGGGTTGCCTCCCAAGAAGCGCTTGCTTTATAGTTTTCAGCCAAACTATCTCAGATGTCGCTATTCTGGAGGATGAAGTTCAATGGTGGTCTTCTGCTTGTTGTAACCACCTTCAAAGTAGGGCTTCAAACGTTGACCGTTCACTTTGAATGTGCCATCAGTGTCATGCGCAACTTCAATTGTTCCATATGGGAATACCTGTGTAACTGTAAAAGGACCAGACCATCTAGACCGCAACTTTCCTGGAAAAAGTTTAAGACGAGAGTTATAGAGTAAGACTTTTTGACCAATTTTAAACTCTCTTCTGAATATGTGCTTGTCATGCCATCTTTTTGTACGCTCCTTGTACAACTTAGAATTTTCATAGGCCTCATTGCGAAATTCCTCCAATTCATTCAGTTGCAATAATCTTTCTTCACCTGCAGACTGCATATCAAAATTCAGAAATTTCAATGCCCAATATGCTTTATGCTCTAATTCCACTGGTAAGTGACAAGCCTTTCCAAATACTAGCCTAAAAGGAGACATTCCAATTGGAGTTTTGAACGCTGTCCTATAGGCCCAAAGTGCATCATCAAGTTTTATTGACCAATCTTTCCTAGAGGCATTCACTGTTTTTTCTAAAATTCTCTTGATTTCCCTATTTGAAATCTCTACTTGACCACTAATCTGAGGATGATAAAGGGTTACAACCTTATGTGTGACTCCGTACTTACTCAAAAGTGCTTCAAATTGCTTGTTGTAAAAATGTGTCCCCCTATCACTTATGATTGCCTTAGGAGTGCCGAATCGGGTAAAAATATTTTTCTTCAAAAATTTCACCACAACCTTAGCATTATTTGTTGGCAATGCTACAGCTTCTACCCACTTAGACACATACTCCACAGCCACTAAAATGTATAAATTTCCATAAGAAGGTGTAAAGGGTCCCAAGAAATCAATACCCCAAACATCAAATAATTCACACATAATAATGTTGTTTAAAGGCATCTCATTTTTTCTTGAAATATTTCTAGTTCTTTGACACCTATCACATGAAGCTACATAGGAGTATGCATCTTTAAAAAGTGTAGGCCAATAAAATCCAGATTGTAAAATCTTAGCTGCAGTTTTGGTGGCACCAAAATGGCCACCTGCCTCTCCATCATGACAATGATGTAGAATGTTTGCCTTCTCTTCATCTGGAACACATCTCCTTATGACATGATCTGCACATACTTTAAACAAGAAAGGTTCTTCCCAAAAATAATTTTTAACATCAGAAAATAATTTTTTCTTCTATTGATATGATAATTCAGGAGGAAGAACATTACTTACCAAATAATTTACAAAGTCATCATACCAAGGAATTGACTTGATAGAAAAATATTTCTCATCGGGGAACTCTTCCAAAATTGGTCTTACCTCTTCCTTTGAATTTGGAATTCTTGATAAGTGATATGCAATTAGATTTTCAGTCCCCTTCTTATCTTTGATTTCCAAATCAAATTCTTGCAGCAATAGAATCCACTTGATCAACCTGGGTTTTGATTCTTTCTTTTCAAGTAGATACTTAAGAGCAGAGTGGTCAGAATAAACTATAACTTTTGAGCCAATTAAATAAGAACGAAATTTATCAAAAGCAAATACTACCGCCAGAAGTTCATTTTCTGTTGTTGAATAATTCAATTGTGCACCTGACAAGGTTCGACTGACATAGTATATGGTTCTAAAAATTTATTCTTCCTTTGTCCCAAAACAGCTCCTACTGCAGAATCGCTAGCATCACACATCAACTCAAAAGGTAAATCCCAATTTGGTGCTGCCATAATTGGTGTTGATATTAACTTCTCCTTTAAAGTGTTAAAAGCCTGCATGCATTCAACGGAAAAATTAAAAGGAGCATCTTTTTCCAAAAGATTAGAAAGAGGTTTAGCAATTTTTGAAAAATCTTTTATAAATCGCCTGTAAAATCCTGCATGCCCCAAAAATCCTCTGACAAGTTTCACAGATGTTGGCGGAGGTAATTTTGCAATGACCTCCACTTTGGCTCGATCGACTTCTATTCCGTTTCAAGAAATTTTATGCCTGAGCACTATTCCTTCCTGCACCATAAAGTGACACTTCTCCCAATTCAAGACAAGGTTAGTCTCCTCACATCTTTGTAAGACCAAGGCCAAATTATTTAAACAAGAATCAAATGATAGGCCAAAAACGGAAAAATCATCCATGAAAATCTCAATATATTTTTCAACCATATCAGAAAAAATAGCCATCATACATCTCTGAAAAGTAGCTGGTGCATTACAAAGACCAAAGGGCATTCTTCTAAAAGCAAAAGTACCATAGGGACAAGTGAAAGTAGTTTTCTCCTGATCTTCTAGTACAATAGGAATTTGATTATACCCTGAATATCCATCCAGAAATCAATAAAATTCATGCCCTGCAAGTCTTTCTAACATCTTATCAATAAATGGTAAATGAAAGTGATCTTTTCTAGTGGCATCATTCAATTTTCTATAATCCATACACACACGCCACCCAATAACTGTTCTAGTTGGAATCAATTCATTGTTGTCGTTTTTCTGAACAGTCATACCACCTTTCTTTGGCACAACTTGTACAGGACTTACCCAAGAACTATTAGAGATAGGATAGATGATACGTGCATCAAGTAGCTTAATTACCTCAGCTTTCACTACTTCTTGCATCTTCAGGTTCAAACGTCTCTGAGGTTGGATAGTGGGCTTATATTGCTCCTCCATCAAAATTTTGTGCATGCAAATTGAAGGACTAATTCCCTTGATATCAGCTATTTTCCATCCAATTGCACCTTTATGTTCCCTTCATACTCTGAGCAATTTCTCCTCCATCAAATCTGTCAAAGAAGAAGATATAATTACCGGTAAAGAAGAAACTCCATCTAAATAAGCATATTTCAAATGAGAAGGTAAGGGTTTGAGTTCAAGAATTGGAGGCTCTTCAATTGATGGTTTAGGCTTTGTAATGTGTTGTCCCAACTCCTGAAATTTAATTGCCTTTTGCCTTGAATATGTTGGAACTGCCTTCATGAAATTTGCGTACTCCTTTATCTCCTCATTTTGAATATCTTTGTCCCTTAGTTGAATCAGACATGCTTTAAGTGGATCTTCAAAAATATTTTCCTGAAAAACCTTGTCAACTGTCTCAACTCTAAAACAAGAATTATCATCAGATGGATATTTCATTGCTTTAAAAACATTAAATGAAACGAGATCATCTTGAACTCTAAGGATTAACTTCCCTTGTTGTACATCAATAAGAGCTCTTCCTATTGTTAGAGAAGGTCGACCTAAGATAAGTGGTACCTCAAAATCTTCCTCCGTGTCAAGAACTATGAAATCTACAGAAAAGATAAATTTGTCAACTTTTACCAAAACATCTTCCACAATACCTCTTGGATATTTAATTGATTGATCAGCCAGTTGAAGTGACATTGTGGTTGCTTTTACCTCGCCCAATCCTAATTTCTTGAAAACACAATAAGGTATCAGATTAATACTTGCACCTAAATCACATAATGCTTTTTCAAAGTAAGAATCCTCAATAGTGCAAGGAATAGTAAAACTCCTTGGATCTTTTAATTTCGGAGGCAATTATTTTTGTAGGATGGCCGAACACTCCTCATTTAACTTCACAGTTTCATAATCCTCCAATTTCCTTTTGTTTGCCAAAATCTCCTTCAAAATTTTTGCATAACTAAGCATTTGTGCTAAAGCAACTACAAAAGGAATGTTAATGTGCAATTTTTTAAATACATCAAGAAATTTAGAAAATTGCTTATCTATTTTGTGCTGCTGGAGTCTCTAAGGGAATGGAATTGACGGCACATATGGCCTAGGATTATTTGGAAAAAGTTTACTCTTGCTTGTCTCCTTCAATTTTTTATTGATCACCTCTTCTTTGTCTCTGACAATCTCTTCTTCTCCTACTTGTTTACCACTTCTCAGGGTAATAGCCTTTATGTTTTCAATTGGATTTTTCTCTATGTTGCTCGGCAATGAACCCTGTTGCCTTCCTGACATCATGCTTGCTAACTGACCCACTTGCATCTCCAGATTTCTTATTGAAGCATCTTGGTTTTGAAATCTCACACCCGTGCTTTTGATGAAATCATGAGTTGTGTTAGCAAGTTTGGTGACTATGTCTTCCAAATTTGACTTTGTCTCTTCTGATTGTTTGAATCCTTGTGGTCTCGTCACATTCTGATTGTTCCATGAAAAATTTGGATCATTGCGCCATCCCGGATTGTATGTGTTGGAGTAGGGATTATTCTGCGACCTGTTAAAATTCCCAACAAAGTTAGAATTATCACTAGGTTGTTTGTAAGTATTACCTACCTGATACTCTGTGCTAACATGTCCTCCACCACAAAAATCACATGTCAAATTGTGAATTTTCATGACTGAAACACTCATATTATCAAGCTTTTTGTTGAGTGTTTCAAATTGTGTAGCAATTGTAGCAAAAGCTTCTTCTAGTGTTTTATTATATAGAGTTCCTCCTGGAGCTGCATCAACCATAGAACGAAGATTTGTACTAGAGCCATTATAAAAAGTTTATACCTGCATCCATACGGGTAGTCCGTGATGTGGGCATCTCCTAAGAAATTCTTTGAATCTTTCCCACGCTTCATAGAATGATTCATTATCCATCTGCATAAAATTAGTAATATCATTACACATCTTCGCAAACTTTGCAGGTGGAAAGAACTTACCAAGAAATTTCTAAGCCATATCATTCCATGTAGTAATTGATCCTACAGGAAGAGAAGAAAGCCAACTCTTAGCTTTGTCTCTAAGAGAGAATGGAAATAATCTCAATCTAATAGCATCATCTGTAACTCCCTTATATTTAATGGTGTCACAGATTTCAAGAAAAGCATCGATGTGAGCATTTGGATCATCGCTTGGTAGCCCACTGAATTGCACTGATTATTGAAGCATTTGAATGAGTGACGGTTTGATTTCAAAGTTGTTTGCTTGAATTGCAGGTCTTCTAATACTTGATGTGGTGCCTTGAATTGTTGGCGCAACATAATCTCTTAACAGTCTACGTGGATTTTCATTCTCACCGTCTACCATCTTAGCGTGATTTCTCTGTTCTCTCAGTCACCTTTTGAATGTACGCTCGATTTCTGGATCAAGTTCAACAAGTTCCCCTTGTTGGCTACGTGTCATAAACCGATGTACACCTTGAAAAATAAAACAAAACGAAAGCTAGAATAAACTTAGAATTATCTGGTATCAATATTAATTAGTATTAAACAAACGATCCCCGGCAATGACGCCAAAAACTTGTTCATGAAATTCTAAAGGCAAGTGGACGTATCGAAGAAGTAATATAATGATGAGAAAAAGTATCATCCCACGGAGATCGATGATTAATAAACTAATTAAATACTAAAATAGATTAATTCTAAAATTTATCTAACAAATCAAAATATAATTTAGAATAAATTAAAAACAAAACTTGAAGACTAAATGCAGTAAAATCAATTCGATAAATATGTTAGAGTATCTGATTTCACCATAACCAATGGATATGAATTTCATATTGTTGTGAATACAAGAACGATATCAAGCATATGATAGCAGAATTTCCTAATCTATTTACTATCCTATCTCTAGGTATAGCAAACCTACTCAGCTTATTAATCCACTATAGCTCTATGTGAATTAAAATAAACATGAGTGTATTAAAAACTATGAGTATTCCTGGTTTACAATGAGTCTTTTGGATCACTTTATCACCGAAAGCTACACAAATAACGCGGTATATTTCTATCAACGTTTAATTCATGGTTATACATTATAATGAGCAATTACATATTATCACTTCTTAGTCTCAAACATGCATATCGCATATTATCACTTCTCAGTCTCAAACATGCATATCAGATCATTCAAGTGGTGGCCAGTCACTCAAAAGCATTAAGCACAATAATATATAACTCACATGAATGAAATCAATTGTAAAACATAAAAATCATGAAATTCACATCATCATGGTTAAGCTACATCGTAGCCCTAACAAAAGAAAATTAGAACATAGTAGAATAAGAAATAAAAATATAAATCAAACCCAGCATCTTGAATCAAAGAACAAAAATTTTGTCACCACTTTTGTCTTCTCTTCAAAATACTTGAAAAACTCTCAGAAGAATGAAAAACGATCTAACCCCCCAGTTGCTCTCTCTGTCTCTATTTATAGGATATATCCAAGATATCTATCTCCCAATGCTTGCAGATAACATTAGGGAACAAAATCAAGAATTTCCTAATTTCATATCCATCTTCCACTGTTGCTTTTATTTGAATTCTTGATAGTTGACATTCTTTTCCTTATCTTCTCCATATCTCATTATTCTGCATAAACAAGGAAAATTCAAATAAGCAGAAGGAAATCCAAATATTTTCTCACAGATAATGCATTAATTGTTGCCTAAAATAGGTAAAATAACTCTATTTTTATAGAGTTATCAACCATCTTTCTTATTTACAAACAAAATTGGTGCTCCTCAAGGTGATGCACTTGCACGAATGAATCCCTTATCCAATAATTTCTGCATCTACACCTTTAGTTCCTTCAACTCCGATAATGTCATCTGATAAGGAGCCTTAGAGATTGGCTCTGTCTTGGGTGCTAGCTCAATCATGAACTCGATTTCCCTCTCTAACAGTAACCTTGGCAATTCCTTCGGAAAAATATCTGGAAATTCTTGTACCACTGTGATGTCTTCCATCTTCAACTCCTCAACTGTCATATCCACGACAGTTGTCAGGTAACCTTGACAACCCTCGTCTAACAATCGGGTTGTCTCAGACGATGAGATCAAGGTAATCGAAGGTCCTCCTCGACTTCCCACAAACTCGAACCTCTCATCCTCTAATAGGTCAAACTGAATCGCTTTACGATAACAATCCATTTTAGCTCGTTGCTTGGTGAGCCAGTCCATGCCAATTATCAAATTAAAATCATACAGGGTTAGAACTAATAAATCTATTTTCCCCTCCCGCTCACCAATCACTAACTTGCAACCTGAACAACCCAATGCAGACAAACTGTGTAGATATGCTAACCACTAACTCCAATAATACAGGACTTAATCCTATCAACTTAACATACTACTCGGCAATAAAAGAATGAGTTGCGCCGGGGTTGAATAAAGCATAAGCAGTATGGTTGTTCAGTGAAACCATACCCGTAATCACATCAGACGCGTCCTATGCCTGACCTCTAGTGATGGCATATGCTACCAATTTGGATTAGTCTCTCCCTTACGTAGATATGTTCCCAGCTGGAACTTCGGCAAGTGCGGCAACAGGTGCGGTAGCGGCTGCGACAGCAATAACAACATTGGCAGCGGTAGTAGTAGCAACTACAATGGCGGCAGTAAAGGCGACAACTTGATTATGGGCCTGTTGCCCCATCATGTCTCTCATTGCATCCAAAGCCTGCGTATCCCAATGATTTCTAGATCACCTAGGGCTGTTACCCCAGCACCAACAGGAGGTGGTGCTTCGCCACTAGCGCTAGCCTGTGCTTGCGCCTTACCTCAGCCTCCTCGGGTACCGACCCTGGTCGGTGTCCTACCCCGAGTCAAGGGCCCTATCGTACGCTTCCTAGGAGTCCTCTGCTCCTGATCGCTCATGCTAAAGGTTCTTTAAAGAAACCTATTGCCAATTCCACATCGAATTAGACGCTGAGTGATTCACACAAACAAACAATTCTATGAATCAGCTATGATAGACATGCACCAACATGAATTAAAGGCCGTTGCTACTACTATCCCATAAACTATTGCACCTTATCACTCCAATTTATAAACCATGCTCTAATACCACTTAAACGGGGAAGTCAAGCCTCAATCTTCGAGCGCGTGCCCATCCCTCTACGGTCAATTAAATAGTGATGTCCCAAGACCCATCGCCGACCTATTCGTTTTAATACGCATGCGGAAGCAAATATATAATCTCCAGACAACAATTCAATGGGATAGAAAAGTAGGACCATAAATTCTCAAACTGAAAACACAACCACACTATATATATATATATATATATATATATACATAGCAAACCATGTCATATTTAATACAAGCTGGTCTATTTATAACGTCTACAAAACAGGGGGGTTTCATAAGACTATGGCTCCTCGTCCTCCTCTTCAATCTCATCCGGATCCTAGTTAGAGCCCTTATCTGAGTACTCAGGAGACTCAGGTTCCAATAGGTCCGAATCTTTATCCACCACCAAGCCACCTGGAGGGTCTACAATGCCCTTTCCAAAAGCAACCTCCATCACATACAGAGGTATCTCATATTTTGGTATGAGGCCCTCGCTCACTCTGTTACGATCCTAGCGGTACCATGATTTGTATTGATGGGGCACCTTCTTGGGTAGGCTCGCATCAACCCAGATTATGGACTTCACAAGTTCGTACTCTAACCCATCAGGGTACCCATGGATCGGAATGTAGTTCCTCTGTTCTGTGATCTTCTTCGGTTGTCCAAAAATGCTCAGGAGGAGATGCCATCTAAGGACCTAAAATGTTATCCCACAATGGGGTAGGATGATGTCTCAGCAAGTTCAACCCCCTAAGCCCCGACAAGGAAGAAAATACACCTCTAGGGCTACCTAAGCACAATCACGAGTTAGAGGACTTACCTTGGCCTCGATTCCTTCCTGTATATCAATACAATTCAAATAACCATCCGATCAATCACTTCAATAACTCAACCCAACACACTTGATTGACATCAATTGACCTAGTCAATTCCATATCATCAAGATTGTCACACGGTCCTTCCAATTACCCATTCCAACCAATGATTACGGCCATACTCGGGCATGGCCTACTAAATGTTTGGCAGTGAATTATGGCCATACTCGGGCATGGCCTACTAAATGTTTGGCAGTGAATTACGGCCCAATAGGCACAGCCGGTTCCAAGTTCGATAGTAAATTACGGCCTAATAGGCACGGCCATACTCTGGCATTTGATTACAGCCCAACGGGCACAACCATACTTCGGGGATTAATTATGGTCCAACAAGCATGGCCATACTTTATTAGTTTTCTTGACCCATCTCATAATCTCATGCACAACATGCGTCATCTCAACCTTCAATAGTCATTTCACTACGACTATAAGCCCTCACACATTTTCACTATTTTTATCATACCTAATGAAAATTATTGTGTGTGGGTACACGGTCGGGCTTAGCTAAAAATATAATATTTACACTTTCAAAATTCCCACCATTTATATAGGCAATAAAACATTTTTTGCACTGTAAACTGACACCCGGTGAATTTCCAATTAATTATTGAAATTAAATTCCTAAAATCACAATTCACACACAATCAACACAAATAAAAACTCAATTAAATAAATAGATCACACCACTACAATCAGCACAAAATTGCGGTCACCGACTATCCCGGTCTAATTTCTTGAAAATAATTAATTAACTAAATAATTACGAAAACAATTATTAAATGCCAATAAATAGGACTTAGGCCCGTAAAGCCTAATTTAAAGCCAAGAGAAGCCCGGAAAATTTCCGAACCACCCTAGATAAATACTAGAGTTTGTTTAAGCTCTAATTACACTATTCTAACCACCTAACATACAATAACGGTTAATTAAATCGCTAATCAATTCTAACTATCCACCTAATCCATACTTAGTCTAAACTAATCAACCCTTAAACGCCATTAACTTACTAAGTAGGGATTAGTGCGTTAAACTCACTTGATTAATGATCCGCTCGAATCAAAATGAAGGGGTCGCGGCGGGGCTCAGGAAACTGCAAAGTGGGACCACCAAACAGGGTCGGGAAAGGCCTGAAAATGGGCCAAACAATGGCTATGAGACCCATGTTATCCGATTATGTTGGTGGCTTAAGAGGCTACTAGACTCGGCTAAAACGACAAGGTTGGACCGGTGGTGGCTGCAGTAGGCTTGGTGGGCAGAGGTGAGCTTCCAAGCGGCTCCGGCGATGGCACACAATGGCACACAAATTTTGTACATACTTGGCTCGAATTGAACTTCAATCCTCTTTGAATCAACTCAATTTGGCTTCTAAAAATTCAACCATCATATCATTGATCAAATTGGTATTTTTCATCACCAATAGAACCCACTTGCATCCAATTTCATGATAAAAAAAATGGTCCTTTGATTTTTTTGGTCAAAATCAGCCATATGTCAACTTTTTCCGCTAAAATCTCAGTTTGCAGAAAAATCTTCGGAGATTAAGTCAATGTTCATATAATGACTCGTGACATGACAGAACTTTCAATTTCTGAAATTGGATTCAAATTCGTGGTTAATTTCAATTCGGCACGATTTTAGCGTGACCTAAGCTACTGAGTAGCTTTTAGAAATTTTTAGTTCAAATGACCCACAATCGATTTTCTTCGAGCCACAATGAACCTCTTCGATACATTGGCGACTCTCGGTTGTCCTGAAAATCTCGAGGATTGAAATACGGACACAGGATACCAAAACAATAACAAAAAATCAGTCTAAGGCCGGTCGATGAGAATTTTTCATTTTGGTGGGATCATCGACATTTAACGACACATCTTAGTCGAACCGACCTATTTCTGATTTTTAATCGATCTTTACTATACCGTAATGATCTATGTAGATGAGCACAGCCGAATAGCCGATTCCTAGTTGAATTCCCAAGTCTATTACATTAAAATCCCTTAGTGACTTCCCCCAAATAGTCTAGTTATCTCAGGAGTGATCAGTTCTAAGAATAGCACTATAGGCGTGTCGATGAAAGGCCCGATTAATTTAATTGAAAGCAGAACTAAAAAAATTCAGGATGTCACATGCGATGCATAATACCAAGGGAAAATCATGGAAAATCACGTAGAACATCTCTTTAGGGACTTAAAAGCGTTGCCATGCGAGAACACAAGTGGTTAACAATGGCTATAAGTCATAAAATGAATTAGGTAGATATCTAGAGGGACCTACGCATGAATTGCAAAGGTCGATCCCAAGGCCCAAATTTGGTTGATTTTGAATTCCGTTTCATTTGATTGATCATTCTTGATCTCCAGTTGTGCTTTTGATTATTTTGATGTGCATTATTGTCTTGTTCCTTTGTATGTACCTAGCTTAGATTTAAGTTAGAAATAGATTAGGTCCCAAAGGTGGTGAATCATCAAGAATCGAAGATGGTGGAAGGTTGATGTCTGTTCCGATTATACCTTTGTACCCATTTCCTCGACATATGTGTCGGGTTTCCTTTGTCTATATAAAAACCCGATGAGTTGTGGGTTCTTTTCTTTCATGTCCTTTCATTTCATTTCTCTTTTCATCTTTCTTAGGATTGCATGGAAGATTTAATGCTTTCCTTGGTTGTTTACTTGTTGTTTCGCACTTTCAATATAATTTATCGTCTTCTTTTTATCTTTCTTAGAAATAGAATAGTACAAAAATGACCAACCACATATGATCACTTAGATTAGGTTAAACAACCCTGAAAAAAAAGAGTAAAAAAGACATGCATGGTCACCTTAGGTAATGTGACATATTGTTAGGTACTGGAAGGGTGCTTAAAAAATATTAGCATAACACAAGTCCTCGAATCTAGATATTTGGTTATGTAGAAATCGAGGAATAACTCTTGATCCTTGATTGGGTTTTTTAGCCAACCCTAAAAAACGAGGCTAGTGGCGACTCCCGTGTGCTTTTAATTTGTTTTAAACCACTAGATCGTATAAATAAACTTGTCACGTGGGGTGTCAATCTTGATAAGACTCACATGATTTAGCATACTCGATGTGGCACTATCCCAAAGGATAAAGCGATGCCATCCTTATAAGCAAAACGTACTATCGAGAGTGCCATTATGGTAAAAGCACCCTTGAATCCGATATCCATACCTAACCTCCTTTCTTAAGGTGTGTCACCCATGTCGGTCTAGATTGAGACACTGCACTATCATGTGGGGTACGAGTTTGGGAGAGCTCGCGATCGTATGTGAGGGAACTCACAAGAGGTTTGATCCAAAAGATGAGGTGATAATGTCTTTTGGAATGCGAATAGTGAGGGACTCTCATGGTCAAGTACTCCTAAACTTGACCTTCCTCAAGGTCGGGTCACAACACGTTTGGTGACCTCACTAGGGACTAGTTACTAGATTCATAGGACTTGAAGAAATTAAAAATGGATGTCGTGTTAACTAATGTGTCTTATGTAGGATCACTTACGTGTCAAAGTTGCATGGGAAATGAGGTTAGTCACCAATCGAGTGTCAAATGATTTTGCAGGTGGGAGTTATAAAGGATGACATAATTGTAAGCCCTTTGTTTTGTAGGACGAGTAAGGATGTATGAACATATGAGGGTTTATATTGAAGTGTTGGGTGTTTACTTCTAAAAGCATGTTTATAAGCTTCAGCACGAGATTGCACACACAACCACGGTTTAAAAGCCCGATCGCCTAACTTGGAATGTTAGGAGGTTTATGGATGGAATTTGTGATGAACACTCGTGCTAATCCATTCTTCCATAAATTTGTTTCTCCCAATTGATAAAAGTGGCATTGACCTATGATTGTGACATCCTGATTTCTGACCCTGTTTCGATTAAATGAAATGGGCTTTTCATCAATGTGCATATAGTTCTTTTCTCTGAGCTGATCACTCATAAGATAACTAATCTATCTAGTGAAGCCGTTGAGGGATATAAACGTGACAGACTTGAGAATTCAATCATAAATCAACTGTCCAACCGTGCTAATCTACAATGGTCAATACGACACCATTATAATCGAAGAGACCGGAGATAGGTCGATTCCATAGAGGCATGTAATTAAGTTGTGGGTGACTCCACCTAATTGCAAAATTCGTGTTGAATGACACTAAACTGATTTTTCTGTCAATTCTGTACCCTGTGCTCGTAATTGAAACCTCGAGATTTTTACGACAACTAAAAGTCGCATATGAGTCGAAGATGCACAATGTGGATTGAAAATAATCGAAAGTTCTGGCGTGTCACAATTTATTTTTAGGATGTGGACTCATCCTTTGAAGAATTTTTGGCAAGCCAGGATTTTTGGCGAAAATTCAAAATTTGGCAAATGAAAACGGGGAAATTCGGATGGGCAAATGTGAGTGCAATTTTGGCCTTCAAGTTGGATCAAATGGTGAGGGAGATTATGGAAATTGGTGTGGGCACTTGGGTTGGTATTTTTGGAGGCCAAATTGAAGTTGGAAATCACTGAATTCATAGGCTAGGGGGGCCGCAACATTTGGACTCCCTCTTTGGCTGGTTGGAGAAGATTGGGAGGGAAAATGGCTGTTGGATAGGGGCTAAAAACTTTGGGGCTGCTACTCAAGTGTTTTGGATATTTATCCTTGACTTCTAAGACTTCTTGTCACCTCCTTCCCAAGCAACAGCTTCTTCTTCTTCTTCCTCAACTTCTTCTTCTTTTCCCTTTAGCTGAAACCATCATTTCTAGAGCAACCAAACCAGCAAAGCCCCTCAACGAAGTTGCCAGGCCTCAAGCTACCGTCCAAGCCACACCCAAGCTCAAGACCGTCCACCAGCCCCGCTTAACCGCACCTCTAGTCCCACATGTTCGCCCGTGCTTCATCCCCCTCACGCCCGAGCCATCCCCATCCGCACTCCTGGCCACCTGTCGCCAGTCCCTGCTCAACCGCTGTCCCAACCAAGCCACCTGTCTGCCGTCCCTAGCTCCCTCCACCAAACCAACCAACCCAAGCTCAGCTTGTTCTAGCCACCGTAGCCTTTGGACCAGCCCAAAACAGAAGCAAATCTCGACTGTGGGCTGAGACTTGTGGGCCGTTTTTCGGGCCCTTCTAAGCCTCATTGGGTGTCGCCATAGGCTCGAGTCTTGCTCGCCTTCATGTCGCCGTCGCTGTGAACTCATTAGCTCGTTAAACCGGTGAGTTTACCTCCTAATCTATAATTAGGGTGCTAATTACATTTAAATGTGGATTAGTGGTTAATTAGAGGCTTAGTTAGGTTGATAAGGATTAGTGAGGGTTAGTTAGTTTAATTAGATTGGTTAGCATTATTTAGTTAAGTTAATTAGGTGGTTAGATAACTTAGTGGATTAGCCTAATTAGTGTAATATGCTTGTCTTAGTTAGATTAGTTAATTAAGTCCAATTAGGTGATTAGATTAGCTTAGGTGGATTAATTAGTGGTTTAATTTAATTATTTTGCATTTATTTATTTATTTTTGTAATTTATTTATTTATTTATTAATTAGTGGAAATTATACCGAGATAGCTGGTTGTCAAAATTTCGTGCCGATCGTCGTGGTGTAGTTGGTTTGTGCAATTGATAGTTAAATTATGCAATTGGATGCTAAGTGTTGATTTTTGAATTATTATTTTAAAAATGTGGAATTTTGGTATTCAATCAGAAAAATACAGGGTGTCGGTTTTTTGCATTTATTTAATTATTTTTGCAATTTATTTAATTATTTATTAATTACTAGAAATTATACTAAGATAGCCGGCTGTCAAAATTTCGTGCCGATTGTTGTGGTGTAGTTGGTTTGTGCAATTGAATGTTAAATTATGCAATTGGATGCTGAGTGTTGATTTTTGAATTATTATTTTAAAAATGTGGAGTTTTGGTATTTAATCAGAAAAACACTGGGTGTCGGTTTTTTGTGCCAAAATTATTTTTAAGTTCTATATAAAATTGTGGGATTTTTAAAAGAGAGAATATCACACTTTGTGGATCGATTTGACCATGGACCATGCCCAATTAGTTTATTGGGTGTTTTTAATATGAAGAAAATAGGCCAAGTACATTACTTGAAATTGAGGCATTTGTGTGCAAAGCATGATGTCCTTGGCCGAGATTGGATTTGCATGTGATCACTATGAGAACCCGTCACCTGATAAAAGTCAAGTGGACGATGCTCCTATATGGAATGCCCCACGTCAACGGATGCCAGATCACGGTAGAGGCCGGACTGATGCTCATTTGGGAATACCGTTTGGGGATAGGCATTGCCGTGCTTGATGGGGCGAGACGATGCCTTGTTACGTCGGATGACCACCAACTCTTGAGTTGGCCATGCCCGTTGGGCCGTAATTAATTGAAACGCTTGAATGACTGAGATGACCACACTTGATCATGGGACAAAATTGTGTGGCACAAAATGGGACGTGTCATAACGGTTTGGCCCTATAATCGGGACCCCTGTGCATTTACTGTATGCATATGTTGTATGAGTTGTACTAATATGCAGGGAGGTGCTAAGGCTAGGTAAGTTTTATATGAGGTGTGTATAGGCTGCCTCTAGGTGAATTTCCTCCTAATTGGGATTTAGGGCATGGGACTCGCTAAGACATTGTCTCACCCTGTCGTGTTTTAACTGTTTTTAGGTCCTTAGATGGAGGTTCGACCCATTCGTTTTGGATGGCCGCGAGAGGCCGAGGAACAGTGCACTATACTCCCTATTCAAGGGAACCCTAACTAGACCCATGAGCTCGTTGTTATTACCATTTGGGTCAATGAGGGCCTACCTCAGTTGGTTCCTCATAGATTCAATGCGTGGTTTCACCACGGGCCCAATAGTGTTTGAGCCCCTTGGATGGCCTCAACGAACCTGCCGTCGATGATGAGTATGTGGTAGAGCTTGACCCTATCGTGGACACCGATATCATAGCTGATATCAAGGCGAACCCAGGGCTCGAGATTAAAGAGCCCACAATGGAGGTCTCTGATCCTCTAGACATCGACATGCCTGACGGTGTTATGATAGACCCGGATCCCAAGTAGATAGGGTCCGGGGTAGGGTTAGCTTGGTAGCTTTTTGGAGTTATGCCCTTGTTTATAGATTAGTTATGTATATAAACCTGGCTTGTTTATAAAATATGTTTTATGTAAATTTGTTGTCTTGCTTTTCTATCAAATGTTGTTTGTTGTCAGCGAATTATTTAATTTGATTCTGCATGTGCATAATCATTTGGGTCGGTGACGCGTCCTGGGAATGTCGCAATTTAGTCAACCACCGAGGGATGTGTGCACGCTCGAGGATCGGGGCATGACAATGATGGTAGCGATGGGTAAACTACTTTTATCCTTAGAAATGGGGACCTTGAGCCTTTAGCATCCTCACCTTAGGCATCAAAACCTCACAGTCCTCATGTGATGTGTGATTTGTGTTTGCCATGAGTTTCGGTTGGTAAGACATTATTCTTGTTTTGTCATTGTTATTTTTCTTAAATTTTTGGATTTCAGTTTCACAATTTATATTTTCAATGCTGATACATTTTAATCATAAATGCCACTTTAGGTTTAGGCTTAGATGGGCAAGCCCGAGATTGATGCAATTCCCATGCCAAAGAACTTCAAGATCATATGGGATAATCTTGACCCGAAGCACCAAGATTATGTGGAGAAACATGCTGGTTTTCTCCCAACCTTGCTAAAGGTCAAGCCTCAAATCGCAATGGAGAAGGCGTTGGTTCATTTTTGGAACCCATTGTCCTCCACCATCGTATTTAACCAATATGAGTTGATCCCTACAATTAAGGAGTTTGAAATGGCCGTTGGATTAGGTGAGGCTTCTTTAGGATTCATTACTCCTCCTATTGACCAAAACCCAATCTCACCGCTAGGTCAATTCTTGAAATCCCCACCAACAAAATTAGAGGCATTCTTAAAGGAAATTCAAATTCCATGCCATATACTTTTCTTGAACAACATCTTCTTAGTCTTGAACCCAAGTTTGGAAATCAAATTTCTCGTGTCCTTCTTTTCATTTTCTTTACTTTCGTGATCTTCCCACATACCCAAAAAACAATGGATCTTTTAGTCGCTGACATTGTTAATCAAGTATGTGCCTACCACTTTACATGCATGATCCTTGCTGAAACCTTCATGTCTCTTAACCAATTCAAAACAAATGGACGAGGAACTCTTAGAGCCCCATTAGGACTTCCCCAAATTTGGCTTCTTTCTCATATCAAATAATTTACGTCTCATACGAGAATCATTGATGTCACAAAACATCATCATCCTATTCTTAGATTTCACCAAAGAAATGAATTATTTCCATCATAGCCCTTCTCTATATGGTTCCATTTCCTCAAAAACCTCACCTCGAACTTAATTCAATGGCATGTTTGATGGCTTGGAATCCCAAGGTGTGCCTTGTTAATGGAGTAGACAACTCACTCCCCGTCGTGGGGTTAATGGGTTTAACATTGTATTATCCTTTAAGAGTGCTCCGTTAATATCACGCGCTTCAAACGATCTCACCAATCCTCAAGTTGAGGTTATATACCATATTGATTGTCACGATGAGGTCATTGAGGGAAACCAAATTGGCCATGTTGAAGTCGTGATTTGAGCTGCTATTAGGATTTGGTATTCCCACCCTTCACATCACGTGGTTGCGGTCGACGAAGCTGACTTGGAAGGAGAGATGAAGACTCATCATGCTACCATCGATTATATCTACTGTCAAGTGGAACCTAAACTTGAAGTCCAATTGTCCAATATTCCCGAGCCTCAAGGATTTTGACAAGCTTGAGTTGAGGAACATGAAGACGAGACCTTGATCAATGTAGAGCGCTTAGCCCATGATAACAAGCATCTCTGCACGATCTCGCCTAGAGCCTAGGATTCTTGTTTGACTTTCTTTCATTATATTCTCCTTTCCTTGTAGATAGATTTCCTTTGTAATTTTTTCCTTTTGAGTGAAATTCCCCTGTATTCACTTTCACGTTACATTGAAATGCTTTGTATGTCACACCCTGACCCTCGAGCACACGGCATCCCTCAATCTCTTCAGTCATGGAATTGCGATGCCCTAGGATGCATTACCAACCCATTCATTTTATCTTTTGATTATACGAAAGCAGAAGCATAACAAACATCTCCCAACCATTAACAAACAATTGGGATAGTAAAAGGCATACATCATAACATAATTATATATATATATATACATCTACTGCCAAACATAATCTTCCCTTGCAGCAAAGCTTAGCCATTTACACATTCGTGTAGCAGATTACTTCATACTTTTCCAAGAACTGAGGTTGGTTTTAACCTAGCACCACTATCTACAATGGCAACCACACCAAGTGATATCCCCTACATGTCTAGTATGCGTTTGTTGACACCTAAATTTTGCATAAAAAATGGGTTAATTTTTATCCCAAAATAATAATAATAAAAATTGCACGACATATAGTTTAGGAACATTTATCTTATTTTTGTTTTATTGGTCCGACGGTGAGCATGAAATTTTTCACATATTTTGTTGGGATTTTCACATATTCAGGTAATATGCACTGGGGGAACGTATTTTGAGCAAAAAGGAAATTTTTCGGATGGAATATTCAGAAAATGCAAAAGAAAATATCATGTGGGGTGCAATGCTATATTCGGGGGTTATGCACAAGTAAAATTGGAAATAAAATATGTGACAAAGGTCGAAAATTTTCCCCTATAAAAGGTGTTGTTCATGTATGGACACGGGAAAAAAATTCGAAAAAATTTGGAGCAAAAAAGGGAGGGCCCTCTTCGGTTTTAGGAGAAAGAGAGAGAAAAACAGCAGAAAAAAAGGGGAGGGGGGGCAATTGATCATCTTCTTTAGAGCCCCCCCCCCCCCAACCGCATCGGCCACCCTGACGCCAGGCACCACTGCGCCTCACCACCTCACCGGCCCGCTCGCCTCCGCCACGCTGCACCGCCAATCGCACCACATCATCTGCACCTCAGCCCTCGCCGACCGAGATCTACTCGTGACCTAGCCTCGACGTCCCCTGATCCAGTCGCAATCGGCGCTAGCTGCTCCCTCGCCGCTCCATCTCCCTTGCCACAACCTAGCACCGGCGCTAGTAGCCATGCTTGAGCCCTCTGTGATGCCAGAAGCCGCTGTTGCTACGCTTGCACTGTAGATCTCGAGCCCCAGTGTCAACACCGACCATCCCCCTAATGCCGCAACAACCCGTGAGCCCACACCTCCACCTGCAGAGCCTGCGAGCGTCGTTTCAGTCAGCCCAGCACTCGAGCTACTTCCACCACTCTAGATCCAAACGATAAGCCGCCATATGTCTGTCTGACGCGCCACCCGTGACTACTTGCCACCGTCTCTGGACGCCGTAGCTCACGCCCAGCCCAGCCCCGTCGCCAAAAGCCCGCCGACGCCTGCTGCACCCCTCGCCCCGTTGCCCAACACCTACTGCGCACTGCCTCGCCGCCGGAGCTCCTCGCTGCGCACCTGCCTTGCCTCATCGGAGCTCCTCACCATCGATTCCCCTCACTAGTGCAACCACCACATTGCTACTTTGCTTGGAAAAAAAAAACAAAAAAGGAAAAAAATCAATTTGGGTAGTTCTTTTTCTTTTATTTATTTATCTTTTATTTATTTATTTTATTTGTTCTTTTTTAGTATAATTATTCCTTAGTGTAAAGATGAAATGTTCGACATGAAACAGCCTTTGAAATATGTGATTGACAGTCTAATTTTCGCACCCGAAATCCGACTCGCAATCGCTTGAAAAATCGCCAATCCGATCTCATGCCCTAGATTTGATTCGCGATTTATGTAAAATTCGCCAACCCGATCTCATGCGCGAGATATGGTTCATCAATTTGGATATAAATCTTGCTCTTATTTGCCAACGGGTCGTTTAAGTTAATTTTGTTTTCGTAAAAAAAAAATCCAAAAAATGTGAGTTAGATTAGGTTTATTTATTGTTTTAGGGTTTGCATATTTAGAATAGAATTTTATTTTGAATTTCAAAATAATAAAAAATTTAAATTAAAAAATTAAAAAATCAAATCAATCAATTTAGGTTGCTAGTTTTTTTTTTCAACTTAGGTTGCATGTTTACTTATTTGACAATCTTTAATTTCGAAATTAATAATAATAAAAAAAATCATCAAGCATATGTCATGTAGAATTAGGGCATCCTTTGTACGTCATTGCATATTAGGGTAAACTTGCACGTAGTTTAATTCTAGATAATATTTTTCTTACATTTAGGTATTTTCTTAGATAGATTGCATTTTAGGATTACTTGGGTTAAGATAATATTCTAGTTTAAATTAGGATTTGGCTTAACCTATTTCCTAATACAAATTAAAAATGAAATCTTAATCTAACTAGATAATTTTCACATTTTTTTAATTTCGAAATTCATAAAAATACAAAGAAAAATGTCTTAGAATAAATTAGTTTCATTTTCTACGATAAATTGCATGTTTTTTAAAGAAAAAATAAAAACTGTCATGTGCATGTCATATAGGATTAGATTCATGAAATGCATGTCATTTAGTGGTTGTTGCTAGGTCCATTTAATTAGAAATTGCATGTCATTAGAATTAGGTCATCTAGTTTTATTGCATGCAATGCATGATTCTCATTAAATAAGTGAAAAAGAAAAAAAACAAAAATTGCGTGTTAATTAGATATCATATCTAAGACTATTGATGTGGATTCTAATTTAAAATTGCAGATGCTTTTTGTCGCTTTGAGGTAAGTTTTGCAATTTATTCACTATTTATCTGGGTGTTAAATTGGTGCTTTGCGTACCCGCATGATTGCCTCGCATGTTAGGGAAATAGATTTAAAATCAATTTAAGCTGCCTGCAAAAACATTTTAAAAAAAATAAAATAATGGTATCTAAAGGGCATTAGAGAAATCTAGCATAGCCAAGTCCCCGTACCCAAAGTCTCTGGTTTGTTTAAGTAAAATAATCCTCATATTGTTTTACTTAGGTGTCTAATCAACCTACCATAAATAGATTAGTGGTGACTTCTAGATAAAATCATTTTGCATACTAGATAACTTGAACCTAAGTCGCGAATTGGTATGGGCTTGGGAGAGTTCAAGTTAAGTCTAGGCTTAACAATCCATTAGCCAAACCTTAGGTGGTGCACTCAAAAATTTGGTCACGGCAGCTTGGCGACTCCACTGAGATCAAAGTTAATACTCTTAGTGGACTTAGGCCAATTTTTTGAAAAAATATTTTTGTTTGGCAGCAAGGATCCCAAGTATGTCCCTAATGTTTAAGGTGTTAAATGTTCTTGCAGATTATGAGATAAAAGGGGAGTAGTGATCACTAACCTTTGTCTTGCAGGTTGGAGTTAGGAATATATGGTTTATTTGCAAATATGAAGTGTTGTTTGATTTAAAGTACCGTGCATGTTTTGCATTTAGCACTACACTCTTGCACATACAACCTACCACCAGACCTGGGCCGCATAGGATTACCTAGGATGGTATCAAGATGGATACCACTATGATCGCATGCCCACGATACGGGTCGTCCATCTCGATCCCGAAATTTCTTTTATGGTGTCAAGAGTACCCACCTCGGTCCGCATGCCCGGGACCCGGGTCGGCTCTTTGACCAAGCTGGAGTCATGAGGATCCGATGTAGTCCACACGCCCGTGGCTAGTCTGATCATCCTTGTGGCTCCACTTTGATAAGCCTTATAGATTAGAAATCAAGCCACTTACCATGCACATGTCTATGTGATTGCCCCTCATTGGTAAAGTAAGTTCTCTAAATTTTTGCCTTTGCAATTTACTTGCTTCATCGTATTAGTTTGTCGGTCCATGGCATTAGGATTGTCTTGAGTCTTGATCAATATACAATGGGGATACCGGACATTTGGATTATTCTCCCTCCAAAGCAAGAGCTTAGCACTTGGCGGGACAAGTTAGACCAAGATGGCCATCAATTTGTAGAGTCGCACATTGGTCGATTACTTCAACTACTGCGTATCAACATCCATGGCAGCCTCATCCAAGCACTCGCCCATTGTTGGTTCCTCGAGACTTCTACTTTTATCTTCGGCGGTAAGCATGAGCTCACTCCCACCTTGGAAGAGTATAGCATTGCCATAGGAAAGTCCTTGAAAGCTGAATAAATTAATCCGCGTATTAGAATAGATCTCGTTGTGGCCTTATCTAATTTTCTGAGAATTAAAGAGGACAATATAAGAAAGGTTTTAAAGGCTCACCGCAATACATGTCCTTTATCTTTTCTAAAAGAATGTTTTGAAAATGGCACTTCATTTCAAATGCGTAGGATTTCCCTTTTAGCTTTCTTTGGGTTTATAGTCTTTCCTTACTATAAGAATGCTATTAACCCTTTGATTGCTCAATTAGTTAAATAAGTGTTGGAAGGAAAAAATTTCTTAAACACTGTTTTGACTGAAACTTTTCTTTCCCTCACTCAATTTAAAGGAGGCAGTGATAAGACTCTCCATTCCTCTCCTGAGCTTTTGCAAATTTGGTTTATTTCTCATATAAAGGGATTTGGTGTGGCACCCCTCGACGGCCCCCGATCCGTTAGGGTCGCCACAGTTCGCTTTCTTTTCACTTTCCTTATTAAACATGTCACTATGATACCATTCAATTGTAGCGAGTCCATACGACTTGGGGGTTTACATCTTTTAGATCGGTCCCTTGCGCAATTTAAATACGGAAGCACATCCAACAAACTCCCTTCCCTATATTTAGAAAACGATGCACACCTACTAAACATCTTATATAAGTTAAAGCCGAACACGTTTATTTACATAAAGCAGATGGACATCTTTAGTCAGTACATCGAAATGCCAATGTTTCTATACTTGGCTATACTTCAAAGGATGACCGACATCTCCTCCCTCAATCGTATGCTTAAGGTCCATCAACCAGTGTCGGCGTCCAAAGGTTCCCTCCTTTTCTATCCTTCTCCTCGCGGTCATATCCAACCACTCAAACCATCTACTAATCTGAAATGTTGGTCCCCAAAAGGGGTGAGTACAACCACTCAGCAGGTAAATGAATCCAATAACCACTCAATGCATCATACAAGTTATACATGTATTGCAGGCATTACTTACCTTGAAGCCATGCATATACTATCATGCATCATCACCACAGTCATAACACATACATGTGTATCATCATGTCATACTCATATCATCGTCATCATGACATTATTATATCACACACATGTCATCATCATCATATACATGACACGATCATACTATACACATGTCATCATCATCATGACATCATCATATCACACATGTCATCATCTTCATGACATCATCATATCACGCATATATGCATCTCATCATGCCATATCATATATCATCATCACATCATGTCATATATCATCATCACCATGCATATCAGCATGCCATATCATATATCATCATCATTATCATCATCACCATGCATATCAGCATGCCATATCATATATCATCATCATTATCATCATCATGCATATCATGCATGTCATGCCATGGGTGATCATCATTATTTCACATCACATATCATCATCATCATCATCATGCATATCATCATGCATATCATATATCATCATCATTATCATCATCATCATGCATATCATCATGCATATCATGCCATGGTTTAATTTTCACTTTTAGCTTTCAATTTGATCACCACATCACCCATTCCTCAAATCATCAATTTCATCATCCCCTCGGGCAAAGACCTCCGAGGCTTCCGGCATTCAGCCATCCCAGGCCACCAGGCATCCGGCCCCCCACATTCCAAGCATCTCGCATCCTAATTGGCATCACGAGGCATTCCCTTCGGGCAGAAACCTCCGATAGGGCTTTCGGCATTTACACTCCCTGGCCGGGCATCCCGCACCCCAATCCTAGCATCGTGAGGCATTCCCTTCGGGCAAAAACCTCTGACAAGGCTTCCGAAATTATGTACCGACATACCACCAGGCCTCCCCTGGAATTACGTATCGTATACCACCGAGCATCCCGACACTCCTGGGGAATCTCTGGAATTACGCCACTAGGCCACCGGGCATCATCATCCACCCCAACAATCTCCTCATTTAACATTATTCATGTTCACCAATTTCGGTCTTAATTTAGCATGGCATATGATGTATTGGCAAATCAACAATCATGTTCAGCATTTGAATTCACACATGCATCTTAATGCATACATCCAGACCTCATCACACATACTACATGGTGCAATAAAATTCATGGAATTTATGCCAATTAAAATAATCCATTTATCATGCCCCTTTTTATTTTTATTTAAATTCCAGCTTGTGCCATTTTCAAAAATATTAAATTTAATATCTATAAATTCCCAAAAATTATAAAAATTAAGGTAAGTGATAAACAAGACAATAGGATGATAATTTCATGTAAAATACATGGCCAAATAGAATTTCACACAATTTCACAATTTTCACAAAACAGCATATAATTTTCGGATGAAACCATAATGCACAGTTTCCGAAATAATTTGATTAAAATATCCATAAGACCTCCAAAAATTACGAAATTTTACCAAGTTATAGCCAAGACATTTTAGTACATCTTTCATGAAGACTTTCAAGCCATATTATGTTTATATTATTTTATACAGTCTCACGAAGCTTCTGGATCCATTACCGCATCGTCCAGTGTATGCTTCTCCGAAATACTGAGATTCACCTACCTATTTTATTTATTTTCCTCTGAAATTTGGATATGTTATACACCAAGCGGTCCTCTACAAGTTTCATGAAGAGATCCAAGTCAAATAACCAGATTATAGTCGTCATTTAGGTCCATGAAGTCTCGGGTGTCCCAAAATACATCTCCAGAATCACCGTCTTCAAGATCTAGTCGATTTACTAGGCTATACTTGTTCATTTCACTTCAAATTTGAGTATGTTATATTTTAAGATGTCCCCTACAACTTTAATGAAGAAATTGAAGAGAGATTATTAGCACAAATCAACATGCAACCACAAATTCATCAAGATGTCAGTGAAATCGTTCCAGATATGAGGTCTCCGTAGAATGAGAGTTTGACCCCTAAAATCTCCAAAATTTTCCACGAAATTTTATTATGTTCTATTTTAATATGTTAGCTACAACTATCATGAAGAAATCGAAGCCAAAATCGAACTCTAAACATGCATGCGAGCTCACATAACATTCTGACTCAAACTGTTCAAGCGAAAACAGTCACACCACTCAAGAACAAGCTATCCATACTTCGGTTTTCCTCATCAAATCACCCAAATTTCGACATACATCAAACATACATGTAACAAACACACATGCAAGAGCAGCTAGAGGACTCCAACTTGCCTCTAGACCGGACGGACGATGGCACACGGCGGCGATCGCGGCGGCGTGCGGCGGCGACGGGCGAGCTCCTCCTCCTCGGCCTCCCTCTCTCTCGCATCTCTCTTGGACGACAGCCCATCATCAGCCACTCCCTCTCTCTCTTCCTTTTTGGTGGCTTATATATTGCACGCACCCCCTCTTTGCATGGGGGACACTTGTCCCTAAGAAGGAGACAAGTGTCTCCTTGGTTGAAGACACTTGGAAGCCATGCGGCTACCCCTCCATGCGACAATGGGCCGGGCTTATGGCCCACTTTAGGCCCATCTCACTTGGGCCCTAGGTCAAAACTTAAATGGCCCAAGTTTATTTTATTTTATTTTTATAATATATCTTAATCATCATTTTAATAAATATCTAATTGCATAAATAATAAGGCCATTAAACTTATAGTCACAAATCCCTAAATTCCAATTTATGATGCACATAGCCAATGATAGAATTTTCTTTCCTATCACATAATTATCCCTTAAAAGCTTGGCCATATATCTTATTGGAAATTATTGATTAAATGGCCATAAAATAACTTGATGGTACTTCCATCACCTATTCATAGACTTTAATGTAACTAGAGGTCATTATGAATTTTGGGATGCCACATTTGGTGGTTTAATAACTATACATGATGTTAGTAATTCTAATCACCTTATTATGAGATTTGAGAACAACCAAAAACATGCATCGGATTACCATTATTCTAGGTGGCTAGCTTTCGTGAAAAAACTAACTTCTAAGGGTTTCCTATGGCAAGCTAAGTGGTTCCTGTCGCGATCGAAATGTCCAAGGTGGGAAAGGTCGGGTTTAGGGGTACTTAATCTCAAGATCGCGAGCTCTCCCAAGCTCGTACCCCGCGTGACAGTAGGATTTATTTATACGATCTAGGTATTTAACAACCTAAAAAAATAGACAGGAGTCGCCACTAATCTCATTTTGGGGGTCGGCTAGAAACCCAATCGAGGGTCGGGAGTGTTCCCTCGATTCCTACGTAACCAGATATCTAGGTTCAGGGACTTGGGTTATGCTAATATTACTATTAGCGCCCTTTTGGTACTTAAACAATATGTTGTGTTTTTCCTAACATGTTCATGACTAAGTGATCGTGCGCGGTGGATTACTTTCATTCTATTCTATTCCTAAAAAATAAAAGGAAAACAAACAATGAAAATGAAATTGCAAGACATGGAGTAAACACTCAAGGAAAAAATAGTAAACCCAATCACTCAATCCTAAAAATATAAAAGAGAAAAAAATTGGGAAAGAAAGGAAACCTGCAACTCGTCGGGTTTTATACAATGCATGGAACCCGAGACATACGTTGGGAAAACAAATAGTACATAACAACGGTCAGAATGGACATCGACCTCCATCATCTTCACGCCTTCTCTATCTTCAGGGTCCTAATATAAACCTTATCTAAGAAACAAGGATCCCTTGCCTCATCTTATATGACTAAGACAACGCATAGAAATCATTATTATAACGAGTAGACATAGGCATCAGACATGAATATGAATCTAGCAAATTCAAGTCACAAACAGGACAAAATGCAATGCATGTTTAAAGGTTCGTAAGACCACCTAGACAATGTACAAAAATGTGAAACTTGCACATGACATAAGGTTGAAGGCGAAAAAGGTTTGGGTAAACATTTAACCCTAAATCGGAATGCAAAGAAGTCACACAAGTCATTAACATTGCGAAGTGACTTGGAACTAAGAATGTCATGCTTGACAAATTTCAATTGCAATTAGCCAAATGGATGCATGATATTCACATCAAACGAGATTCAAATATGATATGCCATGCATTAATGCGAAACTTGTAACACGTGTTTCTAATGTCAAGAAAACAATGACGCGTGGTTTGGCCCTTAAAACAAAGAACCAGCAAAATCAGTACTCAAAGAAATAGCAAAAACAGCACATCAATGACACAACTAAACAATTTCACACACCAGGACATATGAACAGCAAGCACACAAAGAATAGACACAATCCGTAACAATTTGATATATCTATCTGTCCTATGGAGCCTGAAAATGATTATAATCTCTTTAGGAATTCAAAACACATCAAAGGGGTTTTCTAGAACAACCATTCAATCCCACAATATTCCACTATCATGAAGCACTGACCCATGAATCTAAACATAACCTCCAGCAGGAAATCATAAAAAAACAAACAAGGTTGAACAATGTATGATTTTATAAAGAACATGTATGTCAGTCATCAAGAGCAGATTCTCAGTGCAGAACAATGACGACTTATGAAAGATCACCCTAACCAAATGAACTTATATCGTTATGAAAATTTTATATGTTGTAGATCTACATGTCCTGATCAACTTTGATGCGATGCTGAGTTAGAAACTCTGAACAGAGATCGATCAAAACAGAACATCAGAACAGAACAACTGCAACACCAGATTAGTGCTTGATCTTTGCAAGAAGCATTAGGCAGGGAAAACGATGGCCAAATCGCACATATAATATGTCTATGGAAAGCTTGAGAAATCTATTATAGATCTCCAGAAGACATTAAGTCCTAATAACATCATCTACCAGCTCAGTCCAGTTAAAACAAAACATCAGTAAGTCAGAACAGCAAATCACCCAAAAAAACTACTGCAGAATTGACAGACTTTGTAGGTGTTTTTCAGTGACCAAACTACATCCATTATGGGCTTGCCACATATCAAATTGAAGCTCTAGAAGTGGAGTTTTTATGTCAAGAAGGACTCCAGGTTCAAAAACCTCATCTAGCACCTCCTTTCAGCCGAAACAGTCACTCATCCGAATCTCAGCATCCAACTGCAATCAATTCCAGATCATACAAACATCGATTTTAATTAGATTTGCAGTGCATCCTGGCCCGAACCTTCATTGTTGATCATGAATCATGACACGAGAAGCTCTCGCCTCATCGGATGATATTAAATGGAGTTTCATCACACCCACCTTGGTCCGTAATGAATCGGCCAAGAACTGACCTTCGGAGATGTCCACCATTCAGTGACAATGAAGTTGCTATTTAACAAAAAACACATGTACGGAAATCAGTGGAGGATCTGAATCTAATAACACTCCTTACCAAAATAGAAAAGAGGAAACCAAACACTTAGCTTCGATTTTGTTATTGGAACTCTTGGAAAATGAAGAACGTTGGCCTTTGATTTGGTGATCCTCGAACTCATCGAATGAACGCCTCGGCTGCCGATTTGAAGATGGTGTATGCTTTGAGTTGCAATCTAGAATTTTTTCTCAGCTTCTTCTTCAATAAAATCAGTGAAATTAAATGTCAACAGAATCTGCTGAAATCACAATCTTTGCGCAACAAATGTACAAGTAATGATTGAGAAGACTCGGCTCAATCTTTATTCTGCGATTTTCTGGAAATCAGCACATCAACTACTCTGAAGCATCTTCAGAGATTTTGATGATCAAGTAACAACGAAGAACTCCTTCGATCTTCATCTGTTTTGTCTTCAATCAAGAGAGAGACCGACCGAGAGACAAATCCAGAGAGCGAGAGATAGATCCTGAGCGTGAGATCTAGTCAGAGAGGGATCGTCGGAATCTCTCTTGCACGCAAGACTACCGGTAAAGCAAAACAAGAAAACGATTGGAAGCGCTAGTGCCGTCGCTACCGCCATTGCCGATCGGCTTCGGAGCTCGAGAAGATGCATATGAGGAAGTCCAGATCCCCAAGCCAAAGAGAGAGACCGATTTTCACCTTGAATCGATTCGGCCGTCAAACCCTAGATCGCTCTCTGAGATGCCGAGAGGGTGGGAGCGAGAATGCCCAAGGTTTTGAGAGAGAGAATCCGCACACGAACTTTTTTTTTTTAGAGAGAGAGAGCGTCTCTGAGAGAGAGAATACGCACCAGAGAGAGAGTCCCCTTTCCGAATGCCCCCCTCCTTCCTTTTCTATTATTGTTTTTCTTTTATTTTTTCCTTTTCTCTCTTTTTTCTTTTTTCTCTCTTTTTTTCGCTTTTCGCTTTCCTTATTTCTTTTTTTCTTTTCATTTCATTCCAATCAATTTTTTTCATATTTTTTTATTTTTGCAAAATCTTTATTTAAAATGTCGACGAAAATTTCGAGTGTCAGCAGCTGCCCCTCTTTGGGTGGGAGCTCGAAGAGGTTCCACTCAAAGATAAAATTGATACCTGAAATTTTTAGTCGACTCAACTTTGAAAATTAAAAACTAACAAAAAGCAATGGTTGGTTAAGAAGGTACCTGATACTTACCTTTGCTCATCAGGGTATCTGAACTCTTGTTGAGGTTTATTCGCTCTATCTCTATTTCTCTCTCTTGTTGAATGGAATGAAGACAATGAAATCACTAAATGGGAAAGGAATGGTTTAAGGATAACCTATGAACCGTATGGTTTAGATTGGGAGAAACGTCTCATCGTGTAAAAACGAGCTTCGACCGGGAGAAAAGTCTCACCGTGTAAAAACGGGTTTCGACTGGGAGAAAGGTCTCACCGTGTAAAAATGGGTTTCGGCTGGGTGAAATGTCTCACCGTGTAAAAACGAGTTTCGACTGGGAGAAAAGTCTCACCGTGTAAAAACAAGTTTCGACTGGGAGAAAAGTCTCACCGTGTAAAAACGGGTTTCGATGGGGAGCAAAGTCTTACCGTGTAAAAACGGGTTTCGATCGGGAGAAATGTCTCATCGTGTAAAAATGGGTTTCGACCGGGAGAAAGGTCTCACCGTGTAAAAACGGGTTTCGACCGGGAGAAAGGTCTCACCGTGTAAAAAAGGGTTTCGACCAGGTGAAATGTCTTACCGTGTAAAAACGGGTTTCGACCGGGTGAATTGTCTCACCGTGTAAAAATGGGTTTTGACTGGGAGAAAAGTCTCACCGTGTAAAAACGAGTTTCGACCTGGTATGATAACCTCACTGTGTGGTTTAAGGATGGACCCACGAACCGAATAGACAAGGTTTAAGGAAGACCTAAAAATTGGGGACAAGGTTTTAAGATGACCTAGAACTTGGGGACAAGGTTTAAAGATAACCTAGAACTTGAAGACAAGGTTTTAAGTTGACCTAGAACTTGGAGACAAGGTTTTAAGTTGACCTAGAACTTGAAGACAAGGTTTTAAGATCACCTAGAACTTGGGGACAAGGTTTTAAGATGACCCAGAACTTGGGGACAAGGTTTTAAGTTGACCTAGAACTTGGGGACAAGGTTTTAAGATAACCTAGAACTTGGAGACAAGGTTTTAAGTTGACCTAGAACTTGGGGACAAGGTTTTAAGTTGACCTAGAACTTGGAGATAATGATATGGTTTGTGATGACCAAAAACCGGTTCACTGAGGAACAAATATTTTGAAAAAGAGTTTCAAGATTACTTGAAAGCCAATCTTGCGAAATAATGCCAATTGTCAAATCCTTTCAGAGAGGATTTTAACAAAATGAGATTTGATTAACCATCTAAGGGTTAAGTCAAATATGCCAAGTGGAAATATCCTAATCAAAAAAGGTCTTTCACACTGACTCTCAAAAAGGGCTTTTGTTCCCAACCATTGATATGGGAAAATTGTTTAATCCTCACTAGAGAAGTCTCACTCAACCTATGTCTATGGCTTTCGGAAACGTTCACAATGAATACAATCCATTGATCAAAATGTCTTTTGAAGGGACCGTAATGATGGCTTGGTCATGGGCTTACACAAAGGGTATGCACTTTGAGGCCAAGAAATGAAAATGCAATCAATATCTTCATCGGGTTTACAAGTCAAGAACCTTGAAGATAAGATAAGATAGGATTTCTTCCACTCCTTCTAGCGGTAGCTCCTATGTGATACTCTCATTTCAACTCGAACCATCCCAATCGGAAGAGACTTCAGATAAGGGTTGTAATGTTGGTTCAGGCGAGGCTTAAAAAGGCTTGAAAAAATTTCAAATATCGAAGGGTTAAAAGTGAGTGATTATCTTGGCATCATTACCATCACATGACTTTTCAAAAATTTGACTCTTGAAATTTAACCTATCTCGAGAGTCCTTTTGGTAAATTGTCTTGAGACATGAGAGCTTTGCTCTTTGTTCTAATGACATTGCTTGCAATACATGTTTTTTCTTGCAATGCATTTCTTTTGTTTTTCAACAGATGGTCTTTTGCACGATCATGGATTTCGGCTCTTTTTTGCATTCTTGCTTTTCTTTGCAATTTTTTTTATGGGCATTGGCCTTACTTTCACCAGGCACACTACTTTTTCATGCCTCCTAATTTTCATTCTCTTTTGAGCATCTAGGACTCTCGAGTGGCATTTACCAATTTTCTCAATTTTGTTGGTAAATCATTGCCTTGCCCTAGTGTGGGGAGATAATCATCACCTGGGGTTATGACAGAATTGCATCAGGCTCAAATTGGCTAAGCAATGGATAATTGTGTTTGTGATAGTGAACGGAATGCTCTTCGTCACTTTGGGATGCTTCGAGTTTCGACAAGAAATCACCTGAAGCTAGCACAAGAAGATTGATGCAAGTGAAAGCAATAAAATCTTTCTTAATCTTTTGCTCCATAACTTTCAACCAAGACCCCCTATTTTGCCCCAATGTGTGGTTGTTCTTGACAGGGTTATTTTGGAAATGCTCCCTATTTGGCTCAAAGTGGCTTGCAAAGGATATCAATAGTATTTGGGGATTGAGAAATGAAATGCCTTTATCATATCAAATCATGTATTCACCGTGAATGAATCCTATGCCCTAAGATATGGTTCTTTCCACTCAATTCTCTCAAAGAGTGTATGAGGACGTGTTTGGTATAGGGGTTGCCTCTCATCATTTTAGGCACTACCACCTGACATATTTAACAATCATTTTCAGGTTTTCCAGAGCACATTTAGGTTAAATTCAACTCCATGGGGAAATGAAAATATAATGAAATTTTGTCTGAAAGGACATGTTTCCTTAACCCTACCGGGAAGATTTTTGGAAGTAAGATTGGACAAAATTTGTAGACAGAATAGGCTTTTCTTAGCACATGGGTTCATTTCTAGAGTTCTAACTGTACTTCTAGACTTCTAACCAACTCTTTTGGCATTCTAAAGGATAAGGTCACTTCTAAGTTCTAAAGAAGAATGGACACTTTTGAAAGGTTTGCACTCTTGAAATGAACCTCTTGCGAACAGGTAGAATCTTCGTCAGAGATCCTGCAAAATGAACAAACATGCAAATGCAATATGTATGCATGCAATGCATGATGCAAACATCCTAAAGTGGCTTAGATTCGATCAAAAAATGGCTCAAAGGCCTTTCATTTTATTCATCGATAATCCTCCTTGACAGCATCAACATTTACAGGTCTTGGCAATTCGTGACCATCCATTTGTACAAGGATTAATGCCCCACCATGTAGCACTTTCTTTATAATATACAGACCTTCATAGTTTGGAGTAAACTTCCCATGAGGATCTGGAATGATAGGTAAAACCTTCCTCAAGACAAGATTGTTAATCTCGAAATGCCTTGGTCTAACCTTGTGGTTAAATGACCTAGCTACTCTCTTCTGATAGCTTTGTCCATGGCATAAGGCTTTCACCCTCTTTTCATCAATCATATTAAGTTCTTCAAATCTTTGTTGAACGCATTCAGCTTCAAAGAGCTTGATTTGAGAAAGTACCCTCAATGAAGGAATTTCCACTTCCAAGGGTAATACAGCTTCCATCCCTTAAACCAATGAGAACGGTGTTGCCCTAGTCGAGGTACGAATTGAACTTCGATAAGCAAACAAACCATATGGCAACCGATCATGCCAATCACGATAATTTTCCACCGTTTTGGCTAAAATCTTCTTGATGTTCTTATTTGCCACTTCCACAGCTCCATTCATTTGTGGGCGGTAAGGAGAAGAATTCAAATGGCGAATGTGGAATTCTCCAAGTAAATCATCCACCACTTTATTGTTCAAGTTTGATCCATTATCTGTGATGATTGCTTCAGGAACTCCATATTGGGCGATGATATCACGATGGATGAACTTTGCTAAGCTTTTTGCAGTAACATGAGTACAAAAATTGGCTTCAATCCATTTAGTGAAGTAATCAATTGCTACTAAGATAAAACGATGCCCATTCGATGCTTTAGGATTAATTGGTCCAATGATGTCGATGCCCCGCATTGAAAAAGGCCAGGACTCGAACATTTGATGTAGCTCATTAGGAGGAGCATTGATTTTGTCCCCATAGATTGGCATTGATGACAACACCTCACATGCTGAATACAATCGGCTTCCATGGTCAACCAATAGTAACCAAGCCTCATGATTTTTCTAGCCAAGAGATGACCATTCATATGAGGACCACACTCTCCTTCACATATTTCTTTCAAGAGCTCAATTAATCCATTGGCATCCGCTTGAGAGAGACCTGCCCCAATCTTGGTTTCTTTAGGGTTATCTGAATCTCCTAAATTTAGAGTGACTGACTGTTTGGTGATAGGAGGTTTGGACTCTTCATGTCTGAGCCATTCTTTTTTCAATACCTCGAGGATCATCTTCATTCTCTGAGTCAGAATAATAAAGTTCGTCAAAGTCTTTTGAATGCAAATCCAAGCCATGCAAATGACTATCATGACGTGAAATGCCATGCTTGAGATACAATAGAAAAATAGTTAGTATATATACATATGAATGAATGTAATGAATGTAAATGTCATGAAAATTTTGTTTTCAAATTCAAGTTATTTTTGAAAAATTTATTGGGAACTAGCCCTCATGTCATTGGACGTCTTCGTTCCACCAAAACATTTTGAAACTATAGATCGTGTGAAGGCTCAGGCCTCAAAGCATCATCATAGGACTGATTTTGGCCTCACACATCTATTAACAAAACATGAATTTTATTGATATGCGAAAATTGCATTACTACGTATATCATCTTGGATCTATAAAGTTTATGATCTAGATTATTACAAGCACAAATGAATGAAATGAATGGAATTCCCTTGCAGGGGAGAACTAAATGGAATGCAACTAAAAATTGAATGCAAGAACTAGAAACATCCCTTACACAGTGGGAATTGTAGGTTCTTCATTTCCATCAATAGCGCCAACCATGTTGACATCTTCAGAATGCTTTGGAAGGGGATTTTGTTGGACATTCGATGTCGAGTCCTTAAAGGTGAGCATCTTTTTATCCAGCAAATCTTGGATCTTATAACGGAGCATCAAACAGTTGTCCACATGATGACCTTTTTCACCCATATGATACTCACATGTCTTATTAAGGTCGAATCCGACAAACTTTGGCAGATTATCCCTCGGGATTTCTTTCGCCACAAGATGATTTTCGATCAGTATTGGAAGTAGTTGTGACATGGGTCTAGGCAATGGAGTAAATTGCCTTTGAGGGACTTTTCCTTTACACTCAAAGTTTCTGGAAGATCCCCCTACTTCCATGGCAGGTTTATGAATTTGAGGATTATACGGCTTCTGAGAAGAGGAATTTTGAACATAGGCGATCTCCACAGTCGATTCCTTATCCCTCTTCAGGGTATATCGACGATTTGTGTTCTCAGACAACCTTCCTTCCCACATGATCCCCTCGATGCGTTCTCCCAACTCTACAAATGTAGCAAAGTTCATACAAGTATGGTTGTACATCCTTTCGAAAAAATCACGGGGCATAGCTTGAAGCAGCAACTTCATGGTCTCTTTCTCAGAAAATGGCGGTTTTACTTGAGATGCAGTGACCCTCCATCTTTGAGCATAGGCCCTAAATGATTCAGTTCTTCTTTTCTCAACCCAAACTAATTCTTCTCAAGTTAGAGCGATTTCAGTATTGAATTTGTATTGCTGAAGGAATTCATCAACGAGATCTTCCCAAGTACAGATTTTCTCCATGTCCAACTCTATAAACCAGGTTAACGCAGGACCAACCAGGCTGTCCTGAAATGAATTGGTCAAGAGTGGGGGATTATCTAAATAACGGGTCATCTTGCCTAGGTAGTACTTTAAATGTGTCTTAGGACAGTCGATGCCGTCGTATTTTCTTGTGAACTCTGGCTCCTTATATAATTCAGGGACCGTAACTTTGGCAAAGGGTGACAGTTTATCAAGCCCCTGCAATTGGTAGCCTTGCAGCATGCAAAGGCGTTCTTCAATCTTTGTTAGGTGCCTTGAATTCTCTTCATCAAAGTGCGAAGTCAGAATCTCTTTAGATGGAGGCTCTGGACCGATAACTATCGGGATTGTAGTGGGGATCTCTTCCACAAGCCCTTTTGCCATGGGCTCTACTACCAGCACTCCAGGGGGCGCGATAGGAATATTCATGGTAGAAGAAGTAGATGTCAAGTTTTTGACTTGGTTAGAGAGATCAGCCAATAATGTCATCATTTGTGCCATTTGATTCTCCATATTAATGACACGGGCTTGGCTATCTTCGTTTTCCATCTTTGTTTGGCGGCGAGTTCGTATAACAAATCTTTCTTTAGCCGTTTTTTCAAAACCTCCTGTAAAAGAAAATGACTCGAATTAGTACAAGTTAAAAGAGATCATTGAAATACAAATCCTAGTCAATTTTATATTTTCTTGAAATGAAATAATGATAAGAAGTGTATACGATCCCAGTATCATATAACATCCTCTTATCAAAATTTCCTCAAAAGAAATTATACAATTGAAAAGGAACAACAACAAATATTTAATTAGAATGCCCCTTTTCTAAAAATTACATGAAAATGTTCAAGAATTTTATTCATTTCATTGAACAATTACAAGGGAAACATAATATTGCTTTCTTGAAGCTTACAAAGTAGTTCAATTTTACAAGGTATATGAAAATGAATACAGAGAAACCTTGATAGAAAAGAGGGAAACACAAATGAATTCCCTTTACAAGAAAAGTGTATGAAATGAAAACTTAAGGACTAGGTGGGATCGTGCCGAGATGCTTGTTATCATGGGCCAAGCGTTCCTCATTGATCAAAGCACTGTCTTCTTGCTCCTTAATATGATCTCGCAGAAACGCCTATGCGTTTTTCCACTTAATTTTGATGTCTTGGGCCTAGATTCTCCCATAGTCTTGAAGTTCCCAAGCATGGGGATCACGTCCACTTCAGGTTTACCCATCTAATCCTAAACCTAAAGGGGCACTCATGATTAAAACGTATCATCATTGGAATATAAAACACATAACTGAAATGTGGAAAGTAAAAAGATAAAGACGATAAAAAAGGAACAATCACTTACCCACCAAACACATGGCAAGCACAAATCACATGTCGCATGAAATTGTGAGATTTTGACGCCTAAGGTGAAGGTGCTAAAGGCTCAAGGTCCTCATCCAAAGTGATAAAGATAGTTTACCCACTGCTACTATCGTTGGTCAGTGATATCTTTATCGGTTGGGATAAGCGAGTTTATGTAAGTAATGGATTACCACGAGCATCCACTCGTAGATTCCACCCATAAACCCTCCTAAGGTCCTAGATTGGGCGATCGGGGTTTTAGACCGCGGTTGTGTGTGCAGTATCGTGCTAAAGCTTGTAAACATGCATTTAAATTAAACATCCAGCACATCGATATAAACCCTCATACATTCATACATCCTTACACCACCTGCAAAACAAAGGGTTTCCAAGCACGCCTCCCCTTATAACTCCCACCTACAAAACCATTTAACACGAGGTTAGCGACTAACCTGATTTTCCACGCGACTTTCACATGCAGGCGATCCTATATAAGACATGTTAGTTAAAACACAACAACCATTTTTAAATAGCTTCAAGTCTGCTTCACCTAGTAACCAGTCCCCAGCGGAGTCGCCAAGCCTGTCGCAACCCAATCTCGCCGCCTCTCGAAATGTCCAAGGTGGGAAAGGTCGGGTTTAGGGGTACTTAATCTGAAGATCGTGAGCTCTCCCAAGCTCGTACCCCGTGTGACAGTAGGATTTATTTATACGATCTAGGTATTTAACAACCTAAAAAAATAAACAGGAGTCGCCACTAACCTCATTTTGGGGGTCGGCTAGAAACCCAATCGAGGGTCGGGAGTGTTCCGTCGATTCCTACGTAACCAGATATGTAGGTTCGGGGACTTGGGTTATGCTAATATTGCTATTAGCGCCCTTTCGGTATATAAACAGTATGTTGTGTTTTTCCTAACATGTTCATGCATTTCTTTTTATATTTTCAGGATCGTTAATTCTAGACTAAGTGATTGTGCGCGGTGGATTACTTTCATTCTATTCTATTCCTAAAAAATGAAAGGAAAACAAACAATGAAAATGAAATTGCAAGACATGAAGTAAACACTCAAGGAAAAAATAGTAAACCTAATCATGCAATCCTAAAAATATAAAAGAGAAAACAATTGGGAAAGAAAGGAAACCCGCAACTTGTCGGGTTTTATACAATGCATGGAACCCGAGACATATGTCGGGAAAACAAATAGTACATAACAACAGTCGAAATGGACATTGACCTCCATCACCTTCACGCCTTCTCTATCTTCAAGGTCCTAATCTAAATCTAATCTAAGAAACAAGGATCCCTTGCCTCATCTTATATGACTAAGACAACGCATAGAAATCATTATTATAATGAGTAGACATAGGCATCAGACATGAACATGAATCTAGCAAATTCAAGTCACAAACAGGACAAAATGCAATGCATCTTTAAAGGTTCGTAAAATCACCTAGACAATGTACAAAAATGTGAAACTTGCACATGACATAAGGTTGAATGCGAAAAAGGTTTGGGTAAACATTTAACCCTAAATCAGAATGCAAAGAAGTCACACAAGTCATTAACATTGCAAAGTGACTTGGAACTAAGAATTTCATGCTTGACAAATTTCAATTGCAATTAGCCAAATGGATGCATGATATTCACATCAAACGAGATTCAAATATGATATGCCATGCATTAATGCGAAACTTGTAACACGTGTTTCTAATGTCAAGAAAATAATGACGCATGATTTGGCCCTTAAAACAAAGAACCAGCAAGATCAGTACTCAAAGAAATAGCAAGCACACAACTAAACAATTTCACACACCGGGACATATGAACAGCAAGCACACAAAGAATAGACACAATCCGTAACAATTTGATATATCTATCGGTCCTATGGAGCTTCAAAATGACTATAATCTCTTTGGGAATTCAAAACACATCAAAGGGGTTTTCTAGAACAACCATTCAATCCCACAATATTCCACTATCATGAAGCACTAACCCTTGAATCTAAACATAACCTCCAGCAGGAAATCATAAAAAAAAAAAAACAAGGTTGAACAATGTATGATTTTATAAAGAACAAGGACTTCATGTATGTCAGTCATCAAGAGCAAATTCTCAGTGCAGAACAATGACCACTTATGAACGATCACCCTAACCAAATGAACTTATATCTTTATGAAACTTTTATATGTTGTAGATCTACATGTCCTGATCAACTTTGATGCGATGCTGAGTTAGAAAATCTGAACAGAGATCGATCAAAACAGAACATCAGAACAGAACAACTGCAACACCAGATTAGTGCTCAATCTTTGCAAGAAGCATTAGGCAGGGCAAACGATGGCCAAATCGCACATATAATATGTCTATGGAAATATTGAGAAGTCTATTACAGATCTCCAGAAGACATTGAGTCCTAATAACATCATCTACCAGCTCAGTCCAGTTAAAACAAAACATCAGTTAATCAGAACAGCAAATCACCCTAAAAAACTACTGCAGAATTGACAGACTTTGTAGGTGTTTTTCAGCGACCAAACTACATCCATTATGGGCGTGCGACATATCAAATCGAAGCTCTAGAAGTGGAGTTTTTGTGTCTAGAACGACTCCAGGTCAAAAAACCTCATCTAGCACATCCTTTTAGCCGAAACAGTGAGTCACTCATCCGAATCTCAGCATCCAACTGCAATCAATTCCAGATCATACAAACATCAATTTTAATTAGATTTGCAATGCATCCTGGCCCCGAACCTTTGTTGTCGATCATGAATCACGACACGAGAAGCTCTCGCCTCATCGGATGATATTAAATGGAGTTTCATCACACCCACCTTGGTCCGTAATGAATCGGCCAAGAACTGACCTTCGGAGATGTCCACCATTTAGTGACAATGAAGTTGCTATTTAACAAAAAACACATGTACGGAAATCAGTGGAGGATCTGAATCTAATAACACTCCTTACCAAAATAGAAAAGAGGAAACCAAACACTTAGCTTCGATTTTGTTATTGGAACTCCTGGAAAATGAAGAACGCTGGCCTTTGATTTTGTGATCCTCGAACTTATCGAATGAACGCCTCGGCTGCTGATTTGAAGATGGTGTACGCTTTGAGTTGCAATCTAGAAGTTTTTCTCAGCTTCTTCTTCAACAAAATCATTGAAATTAAATGTCAACAGAATCTGCTGAAACCAGAATCTTTGCGCAACAAATGTACATGTAAAGATTGAGAAGACTCGGCTCAATCTTTATTCTGCGATTTTCTGGAAATCAGCACATCAACTACTCCGAAGCATCTTCAGAGATTTTGATGATCAAGTAACAACGAAGAACTCTTTCGATCTTCATCTGTTTCGTCTTCAATCAAGAGAGGGACTGACCGAGAGACAAATCCAGAGAGCGAGAGATAGATCCTGAGCGCGAGATCTAGCCAGAGAGGGATCATCGGAATCTCTCTTGCGTGCGAGACTACCGGCAAAGCAGAATAAGAAAACGATTGGAAGCCTTCGCCACTGGTGCCGTCGCTACCGCCATCGCCGATCAGCTTCGGAGCTCAAGAAGATGCAGATGAGGAAGTCCAGATCCCCAAGCCAAAGAGAGAGACTGATTTTCACCTTGAATCGATTTCGGCCGTCAAACCCCAGATCACTCTCTGAGATGCCGAGAGGGTGGGAGCGAGAATGCCCGAGGTTTTGAGAGAGAGAATCCGCGCGCGAACGGTTTTTTTTTTTTTAGAGAGAGATAGTGTCTCTAAGAGAGAGAATACGCGCAGAGAGAGTCCCCTTTCGAATGCCCCCTCCTTCCTTTTCTATTATTTTTTTCTTTTATTTTCCTTTTCTCTCCTTTTTCTTTATTTCTGTCCCTTTTTTCAATTTTTCGTTTTCCTTATTTCTTTTTTTCTTTTCTTTTCTTTTCAATCAATTTTTTTTCATATTTTTTTATTTTTGCAAAATCTTTATTTAAAATGTTGACGAAAATTTCGGGTGTCAACAGTTCCAAGTTCGTGTGGCAAGACTCTCATGTGGAGGTGTTGGTCCAATCCCTCTATTGGGATTTACTAGAGCATTGGAGTACTATCTGACTAGAGTGACCCGTTAGTATCAAGTCGTGTAAGAGCTTCCCCTAATGTTACAAGTAGATCCGCTCCGAGTCAGCTTTGTTGATGGAAACCGAGACCATGAAGATTCCATTCTCATGATCAAATCAATGTGGGACATGTGCCATCCACGAAAACTCAAATGGCCCGAGGAAGAGCTAAAGGGTAAATAAAGGAAGTACTATGCCTCAACTAAGTACATTCAATAACACAAGGTTCTAGAGGAGCTACTTCCAAAGATACTAGAGGTGCCGTTGAAGGTCACCAACCACGCTGAGAATAAATGCCTCAAAAGGGTTGCCGAAAAGGCTCAATAGGAGAATAAGTGATTGTGCTGAGTGGTGTCCCGAGTATATATTGATCAAGCTAGATGAAGTGCTTGAATCAATCTCGTTATTTTCATTTCTAGATTAATGTTTAGGAAGTTGAGTCATTTACTTTTCTAGTTCATTTGTTTAGGGCATTTCGAGTTTCTATTTTGTTAGGCTTGTCAAAAGCTCCATTAATAAATAAAGGTTCTATAACATTGCCATGGATTGGCGTATTTCATATGAGTATACTTATTTTTGTTCTTGTCTTTCAATTTAGGTGACAACGGATCCTTCACGTTCGCCCATAATAACGCGATTAAGAGCTAGAATGGCCGACCAAACTAAAATGTGTGATCATATCTCCATTATGGAAGAACATCTTCAACAGTTAGCCACCTCTATGTAGCTTCTAAGAACTCAAATGCAATCCCTCCAAGCGAATCTGACTCCTACACCCATTCTCCTCGAGATAGTTATCTCAAGGTAGGCAAACAAGGCCCAAATGGGTGATGACATTATGCTTGAGCTGAAAGATGACCCTTCATCGACCAATGTGCAAAAGGCTAAGCTTGACAACGTACCTAAGGCGGAGTAGGATGAATGCTTTGCAAAACTGGAAGAAAAACTGAAACAACTGTAGGAGTCGCAGAATTCACTCCCGTTCGACTTGTCCATGTATGAGAAGGTCAAGATGCCAAAGAAGTTTAAAATGTCAAACTTTGAGAAATACGATGGTACTTCCTGCCCAAAAGCTCATTTGCAGATGTACCACGTACGTATGTCCCAGTATGTCAAGAATAAGCCCCACATGATCCAATCGTTTCATGCAAGTTTAACTAGTCCCGCAATGAATTGGTATGTGATGAAGAATGTGAACCTTCTTGACACCTGGAATGAAGTGGCTGACGCATTTCTCAAGTAGTACAAGTTCTACATGGACATTGGACCTTCCCGAGAAGATCTTGAGAGGATGGAGAAAAAGAGGAGCAATTCATTCAAGGAGTATGCTATGAGATGGCGAAATCTGGCAGCTCAAATCACTCCTAAGCCTACTGACAATGAGTTGATGAAGTTGTTTGTCAAGACTCTCTCGTCTGAGTTCCGTAACCAAATGGTCAACACGTACATCGAAAACTTCAATTAGCTTATTCCTGTGGGGGAACAAATCAAGATGGGGATAAGGGAATGATGGTTTTCTGAGTCATCAAGTAAAAGATTCTTTACTAAGAAGGAGAAAGAAGCTGCCATAGATGTGAATGTGGCTTGTAGCCAAGAAAGTACCAATCGTGCCTCGGCTATCCAGATGAATCCAAGGCAACAACAAACTACTGGCCGTCAATCATTTGCCCAAGCAAATAATAGAAGGTAGTTCTCTCCTCTCCTTGGATCTCCATCCTAGGTGTTGGCAATCCTCCAAAATAAAGGTTTGCTTACTAACGAAACGAAGCGCCCAAACCGTGAAAGCATTCATGGATACGACTCGACGAAGAAGTGTGACTACCATAGCAGTGAATTGAGGCATTCAACTGATGAATGTTTTACCCTCAAGCACAGGACCCAAAACCTCTTGGACACGAAGGTCTTTTCGTTTCAAAATGCTTAGTCGAACGTCCAGAAAAATTCACTACTGTAGCATGAGGGTATGGTGAATGCTATCCTGGAACTTGAAGTCAGTCGGATCATGAATTTGAAGGTGCATGTGGCAAATGCCTACAATGGTCTGGTGAGAGCCGAATATTATCCAGATCATGACGATATTCCCCTATCATTAATGAGGGAAAGAGTCACCAAGATGGTGGATGACGGCATCATCATGTATGCTGACCATAACTACATAGTTTCCACTATTTCCCATATCATTATCGATTGGAAGGAGAAGGAGGTTGCGCTCAATGCTGATATGGAAGAAGTTGATCCTTCGCTCGTGGACATGCCCCCACTAAAAGATGCATCCGACGAGGAGATAGTGATTGAAATGCCTCAGCTGTATGAATATGTCAACAATAAGGCAGTGCCTTGGTCCTATGACCTAGATGTTGATCTCGTTACAAGGTCTAGTTGGACTTATGCTCAAGCTGGCACTCAACCTCCAAAACCTATCACTGATGAAGAGGCTAAGGAATTTCTAGTCGTGATCAAAGCAAGCAAATATAATGTGGTCGACCAGTTGCGAAAGATGCCTGCCCAAATCTCTTTGCTTGAACTCTTGCTTACATCCCTTGTGCATCAAAAGTCGCTAATGAACGTGCTAAGTGAAATTCGTGTGCCAGATATGGTAGAGGCGGATAAGTTGGAGAAATTTGTGGGATCAGTCCTTCTCAAGGACTTGATTGCTTTTTTTGATGAGGAATTCCCTCTTGAAGGTAAGGGAGCATAAGAAGGCATTCTACATATCTGTTAAACACAAGATTTCCCATGTGTCCCGAGTGCTTATTGATAATGGGTCTGCTCTGAACATATGTCCATTGGCCACCCTTCATCACCTCAACATAGACCCATCCAGGATACATGCTAAGAAGACTTCGATGTGAGCTTTCAATGGGACAAAAAAGGAGGAAATCAGGGAAATCCATCTCGATATGCAAATAGGGCTGGTCGTCTTCAACATACCCTTTCAAGTGCTAGACATCCCTACCACATTTAATTTCCCGCTAGGTCGTCCCTGGATACATACTGCTGGAGTAGTACCTTCAAGTTTACATCAAGCTGTGAAATTCATGATCATAAGGAAGCTAGTCACTGTCTCTGGCAAAGAAGATCATCGAATTTATCATGAGACAGCTATCCCCTATGTAGAGCCAGACTTTGAGTTCGAGTCAAGTTAACACTCATTTGAGTTGGTGTCCACCAAACATGCTTCTCGAGACTCATCACCACCCACCCCTGAAATTTCAAAAGCTGCCCTTATGGTGGGAAGGGTAATGGTTGGGAAAATTTTTGTTCTTGGAAGTGATCTTGGAAGAAATGGTTAGGGGATTCGAAACCCCGTTGAAGTCCCTCAGAGGTCCCATTTTGCTGGATTAGGGTACCATGGAAGAGATGGAAAAAGTTCTGGAGGACGAAGACAGGAAAGGCAGAACCTGCCACCTGACCAAGGGTGAGGGAGGCAAAACTCATTACCCCGATAATAATGCAAGATGAAACAGAAGTGATGGACACTATGTGGGCAGCCAAGTAGCAAATTTGACTATATGGTGAAGTATTCGACTCCTCCTAGCTTTTACATTGGCCCTCGTAACATAATCCTAGATGGATGGGGTGGCATGGACGAGTCGACACCCCCGGAGATAGAGAACTCTAATGATATACTGGAAGGAGTCACAAGCTTGTTTGAAGACCTCATCATAAGAGTCATTGATGAAGGACCCCCAGAAGAGATGGCATTGGCCCATAAGAGTAACTTTTTTACTGTTTTTACACATTCCCCTGCATGAGAATTTTTTATTGCTTTCAAACAGATGTTTTCAGTTTCTTTTTTCTTTTAGTGATTGAGTGTTGCATTTTTCCATTCAATAAATGTAATTGATTGATGAATTTCAATAAAATTATAAGTTGTATTTTGAGGGCATGATGAGGTACACCAAACCAGCCTGGTGATGATATCTAGCCGATAAAAGAAAGGAAAAATCCAAGGAGAATTATGAGGCCTAGGCTTCATCATGCTTTCTCATGTCAAAATGTTTCAAAAATGTTTTTGATAAAATTCTTTTAAAAATTGATAATAAAAATAAAATAAACTAAAAAAAAAAGATGTAGATTACTCTGTTTGTCTTTCTAATTTATCTACTTCATGTTTTAGGAACGGTCTTATGACATACAAAGGCGTGGAATGGTCCAATCCAATGCAACAAATGGTGATATTGATGATCTCGAGGACTCGATCGCAGATTCCATTGAGGTGCAATGAATCTGGGAACAACATGAAAAAGCCAATGCTCTCACATCTAAGCAAACCGTCACTATTAATTTAAGTGACATTGAAGAAGCCAAAGAAGTTAAAATTGGGGCAAATCTCCTCAAAGATGAGGCCGAGCGCCTAATCCAACTACTGAAGGAATATCAGGATGTCTTTGCATGGACCTATGCTGACATGCCTAGTTTAGACCCATTGATCGTCGAGCATTGCTTGCCTACTAACTCGTATGTGCTACCTAAGAAGCAGAGGTTGCGGAGAACTAAACCCAAGCTCTCGAAGAAGATAGAGGAAGACGTGATGAAGTTTCTGAAGGTGGAATTCATTGAAATCTCATAATACCACAAATGGGTGGCTAACATTGTGCCGGTGATGAAGAAGGATGGTCGAATTCGAGTTTTTGTCGATTATTGAGATTTGAACAAAGCCAGCCCAAAATATGATTTCCCGCTGCCTCACATAGATGTCCTAATGGATAGTATGTGGCGCCCCGAACCACCTTAGGTTGCCACAGGCACCAACGTCACACCTGGCTACATCTCTTAGAAGAAGAATCGTAAAACGATAGACACATTTTTATTTTTTTTAAAACGGTCCCAACGCGACTCATTAGCGGAAGCAAAATATAATATCGCCATCTCTCCCTCCATTAACCATGATACAATTGCACACCACTAATCATCATAGGAAAAAAACAAAGCCACGACAGTTTATTTACATATTTTAAAAGATGGGTTTCCTTGGGTCGGTACATCAAAAGAAAGGCCAGGACATGAAACCACACTCGGCCTAAACCCCAAAAAACTATCGACCCACTACAACTCACGTGCAAGATCCCCCATCACTAGTGTCAGCTAACCATCTCAAAAAGTTTCGGCTCCTACTTGTCACGCATGGGCCCTCACACCCATCCCGTTTGCATTAGGCGGTGGCGGTGGCAACATCCCACGTACCACTCCGTCGCGACAAATGTGGACGGATATGAACTCCTGGACAACAGGGCCCTCAACCAGGCCCACATTGTACATGACCAAACAGCGCACTCGAATATATGTCAGACCAGGAACAGAGGGACAGTCAAACTCCTCGCACTCGACCTCTACATCATAAGGTATGCCGTAAAACACGCCCCGCGTGACAGTAGGGAGCGGCATTCTGCTAATCTGAAATGTTGGTCCCCGAAGGGGTGAGTACAACCACTCAGTAGGTAAAGGAATCCAATAACTACTCAATGCATCACACAATACAATCATAACATCGTACATGCCATGCATGCATGCATCCAAGCATATCTTACCTTGCAGCCATGCATATACAATCACACTATATATACGTACATCTCCATATACTCATCACAATCATATCACATACATGTCATCATGCCATAGGCTATCATCTTCACATCACATATGCATATCATCATGCCATAGGTTATCATTTTCACATCATATATGCATATCATCATGCCATAGGCTATCATCTTCACATCACATATCCATGTCATCATGCCATAGGCTATCATCTTCACATCACATATGCATATCATCATGCCATAGGTTATGATTTTCACATCATTTATGCTTGTCTCAATTTTCACTTTTATCTTTCAATTGGATCGCCACGTCTCGCATCGCAAGATAAACCTCCGGCACACACCACCGGGCATCCGGCACTCCCACATTCCGGGCGTCTTGCATCGCAACTGGCATCACGAGGCATCCCTCGGGCAAAAACCTCCAGGCTTCCGGTATTTCCACTCCCTGGCCGGGCATCTCGCACCTCAACTGGCATCACAAGGCATCCTCCTGGGCACAAACATCCAGGACTTCCAGCACCCCCACTTCCCGGGCTTCTCGAAACTCCCGAGGACAATCCAGCCTTGTATCTCAATACAATCTGGCATTCGGCACCCCCCATCCCGGGCATCCTGACACTCCCAGGGCATTATCATCCACCACAAATAGTCTCCTCTTTTCTCATTATTTATGTTCACCAATTTATGTCTCAACTTAGCATAGCACATGATGCAATGGTAACAAGATCACTTTCATGCTTTTGATTCATACATGCATCTCTAATCATCATCATGCATTGAGCAAGACACAATCACTCACAACAATACAATTCATGGTGTCCATACAATTTGGGATAGTCCATTCATCATGCTTTTTTGAAGTTTACCAAAATTCCAGCTTGTACCATTTTAGAAAATATTTAAATTAAATATTCATATGATAATCAAAAATCATGAAATTAAAGCATGTGATAACCAAGACAATAAGGTAATGATTTCATGAAAAGCACATGGCCAATAAATTTCCACACGAAAGATATCATTCACACAATCACAGCATGCAATTTCGGATAAAAACAGAATATACAGTTTTTGGGATAATTCGATTAAAATACCCGAACGACCTCCGAAAATTATGAAACTTTACCAGGTTCTAGATAAGACACAAAATTATATTTTTCATGAAGACTTCTAGGCCAGATTCGTTCTATATCATTTTTATAGTCGTACGAAGCTTCTGGTTCTCATACCGAAACGTCCAGTGTAGTCATCTCTGAAATACGGAGTTTTTACCCCCTTTTTCTTATTCGTTTCCTCTGAAATTTTGATATGTTTTACTTCAAGAGGTCCCCTACAACTTTTATGAAGGGATCTAGGTCATATTTGCAAAGAACTGTCACCATATGGGTCCTTGAAGTCTCGGGTGTCCAGTACCGCGTCTTCAGATTTACCGTCTTCAAGAGTAAGTCGATTCACTAGGCTATACTTGTTCATTTTACTTCAAATTTGAGTATGTTAATCCTTAGGATGTTCTATATAAGTTTCTTGAAGAATTAGAAGAGAGATTCTTGATAAAAATCAACATGCAACCACGAATCCACCGAAAGGTCAGTGAAATCGTTCCAGATCTGGTGTCTCCGTAGGATGAGCGTTTTACCCCTTAAATATCCATAATTTTGAACCAAACTTTAGTATGTTTTAGTTTAAGATTTTTTCTACAACTTTCATGAAGAAATCAAAATCAAAATCGAACTCAAAACATGCATGCAAGTTTGACAAGCTTCTGGGTTAGGCGGTTCATGCAAAAACAGCATGCAACTCAAGAACAAACCACATTAGCTTCACTTCCGTGCCTCTAAACATCCTAGATTCCGACCACACATGCAAGACATTCGTGCAAGAGTAGAAAGCGGATTCCCAACTTGCCTCTAGACCGATGAGGACGATGGCACACGGCGGATGAATGAGCGGCACATGCGGGCGGACGAACGGCGAGCGGCTCCTCCTCCTCCCTCGCGGCTTCTCTTCTCTCGGCCTCACTCTCTCTCTCTCTCTCTCTCGCACGATTCTCTCTCTCACTTGGCCAAACAACCCAATCGGCCACTCTCTCTCTCTCCTTCCCTTTTATTTCCCCAATTCCTCATCATTTGCAATCATTACATGCCTCTCCACCAGCCAATGCATGAAGACCTCTTTGCCACTTGGCAAAGCCCATGCAATGGGCCGGCCACTCTCCTTCTTGGGCCTCCCTTGGGCCGGCGACAGCCCCATCTATGGGCTTCTATTGGGCCGGCCAGCTTGGCCCATCTTAGGCCCATCCCTCTTGGGCGTAAGTCCCAAGCTTAATTAGCCCAAATTCAATCCTTTTTTTTTAAATTACTTAAATCCCTCTTAAATTAAAGTACTAAATTACAAATTTAGATGATTATACACTTGAAATTATAATTCCATAAGTTCCAATTTATCGCATACACATGGCCAAGGATAAAACTTCCTTTCCCAAAATTCATCCATTTAAAGACTTGGCCACACATCTCATTGAAACTCATGGACTAGGAGGCTACAAAATACTAATAGCAATACTTCTATCGCCTATCCATAGCTCATGGTATATTTAGGGACCTTTATGAAATTTCGGGATGCCACAATTCTCCCCTCCTTAGAGAATTTCGACCTCGAAATTAGACACCACTCGTGCCTTCTTGAAACAAATAGGGGTACTTTTCCTTCATCTGATTTTCACTTTCCCATGTGGCTTCCTCCATATCATGATGTCGCCATAATACCTTAACCAATGGGATCCTTTTTGTCCTAAGAATTTGTTCCTTTCGATCCAATATCTGCACAGTCTCTTCGATGTACCTCACTTTCTCATCCATTTTGATGGCTTCATGATCGAGTATGTGACTAGGATCCGGTTGGTACTTCCTCAACATCGATACATGAAACACATCATGCAAATTTTCCAACTTAGGAGGTAGCGCTAAGCGATAAGCTATATCCCCTATCCTTTCAAGTATTTTCAAAGGTCCAACAAATCTAGGGCTTAACTTACCCTTCATCCCAAATCGATATATCCCTTTCATTGGAGATACCTTAAGGAATATATGATCTCCCACACTAAATTCTAAAGGCCTTCTACACTTATCCGCGTAGTCTTTCTGCCTACTCTGAGCTGTTTTAAGTCTTTACCTAATGATTTCAACAGCCTCAGTGGTAACTTGTACCAATTCAGGTCCTGTCAATTTCCTTTCACCTACTTCATTCCAATAGACAGGAGTCCTACATCTCCTTCCGTACAATGCTTCATAGGGAGCCATGCCTATACTTTTCTGAAAACTATTATTATAGGCAAATTCCACCAAATGCAATCTTTCATCCCAATTTCCTTTGAAATCAATTACACAAGCCCTTAACATATCCTCTAATGTCTGAATTACTCTTTCTGTTTGTCCATCTGTCTGGGGATGAAAAGCAGTACTAACCTGAAGTTTAGTCCCTAATGCAATTTGAAGACTTCGCCAAAAGTTCAAAGTGAATCTCGAATCCCAATCCGAGGTAATAGTCACTGGAACACCATGTAAGCGTACCACTTGACTTACATACATGTCCGCATATTTGTCCATTGGGTAGTCCATGCGAACAGCTAAGAAATGAGCAGACTTGGTTAAGCGGTCTACTATAACCCAAATAGAGTCATGACCACTTGACGTCCTTGGTAATCCTTGTATAAAGTCCATCGTTATATGCTCCCATTTCCATTCTGGTATATCTAAGGGTCTTAAGAATCCTGCGGGTTTACAATGCTCCGCTTTTACTTGCTGGCACGTCAAACATTGAGAAACTTACTTAGCCGTATCTGCCTTCATACCATTCCACCAAAATTGCTGACGCAAATTATTGTACGTCTTTGTACTACCTGGATGGATACTATAATTACTCTTATGTGCCTCCGACATAATTTCCTTCTTTAATTCTTCGTTGTCGGGAACACAAAGTCGTCCGTGGCATCTTACCATTCCATCATCTCAGATTTGAAATTCTAGTCTTTTTCCTAAAGATACAGCATCTTTCACTTTCAAAATCTCTGGGTCAGATTCTTGCAAGATTTTAACTTTATGAATAATCTCGGGTTCTATACTTAATGCACTAAGCATACCAGTAAGACAATCTACCTTCAATTTAAATTCTGAGTCTGTAACAGACTTTAACAAGCTCCATTCCGCCATTCGTAAACTAGCCATCTCCATAGCCGACTTATGACTAAGAGCATCCGCTACCCTATTCACTTTCCCTTGATGATATTTTATCTCACAATCATAATCCTTTAATAGCTCCATCCACCTCCTTTATCTCATGTTCAATTCCTTTTGTGAGAACATATATTTCAAGCTTTTATGATTCGTATAAATCTCAAACTTCTCCCCATACAAATAGTGTCTCCATATCTTCAAGGCAAACATTATAGCTGCTAGCTCTAAATCATGCGTTGGGTAATTCAGTTCATGGGGTCTCAATTATCTAGATGTATAGGCTATAACCTTGCCATGCTGCATCAAAACACATCCCTGTCCTTTGTGAGATGCATCACTATACAATGTAAAACCATAAGGTCCAGTAGGTATAGTCAGGATTGGAGCTGAGGTCAATTTCCTTTTAAGCTCCTGGAAACTCCTTTCACATTCCCCATTCCATTCAAATTTCACATTCTTTCGGGTCAACTTAGTTAAAGGACCTGCCAATCGTGAAAATCCTTCAATAAACATCCTATAATAACCAGCCAGTCCTAAGAAACTTCGTATTTCCGTAGGTGTCGTCGGTCTCGGCCAATTTACTACCATTTCAACTTTTGCCGGTTCTACTGCAATTCCTTCTCCTGATACCACATGCCCTAAAAATATTATCTTGTCCAGCCAGAATTCACACTTACTAAACTTGGCATACATCTTATGCTCTCTTAGAGTCTGCAAAACTATCCTCAAATGTTGCTCATGCTCTTTAGGTCCTCTTGAATATATCAGGATGTCATCAATAAAAACAATCACAAACTGGTCTAGATAAGGTTTAAATATCCTATTCATTAAATCCATAAATGCAGCTGGCGCGTTAGTTAATCCAAATGGCATAACAAGGAACTTGTAGTGTCCATAACGAGTCCTGAACGCAGTCTTAGGAATGTCCTCTTTCTTAATTCTTAACTGATGGTATCCCGACCTCAAGTCAATCTTAGAGAAGACCGAACTTCCCTGGAGTTGGTCAAAAAAGTCATCAATTCTAGGCAAAGGGTACTTATTTTTAATGGTCACTTGATTTAGCTGCCTATAATCAATGCACAAGCGCATCAATCCATCTTTCTTTTTCACAAACAAGACCAGTGCACCCCAAGGTGAAGCACTTGGTCTAATGAATCATTTGTCAAGCAACTCCTGCAGTTGCACTTTCAATTCCTTCAATTCGACTAAGGCCATCCTATATGGGGCTTTAGATATTGGTCCTGTTCCAGGCATTAACTCAATTTCAAACTCAATCTCCCGCTCTGGCGGCAATCCAGGCAATTCCTCAGGGAATACATCTTGAAATTCGTTAACTACATGAGCTTCCTCAAGTTTAGGCTCCTCCCTTGTATAATTTTTAACTACGGCTAGGTATGCTTGACATCCTTTGTCAAGTAACTCACAGGCTTCTATTGCCGAAATAAGTGCTACAGGAAGATGGGTCTGACCTCCTAAAAATTCGCAACTAGACTGATCAAGTAAAACGAATTGGATCACTCTTCTGTAACAATCCATTCTAGCCCAATACTTATGAAGCCAGTCCATTCCTATAATAATGTCAAAATCATACATAGCCATTACAACCAAGTCTATTTCCATATCCTTTCCCTCTATTGATATCTTACAATTCCCACACACCAACGTAGACAATACCATATCCTTTAAAGGCGTTGAAACACAAAGAGGCGTCTCAAGAGGCATAACTTCTATTTTATTCAAACGTCTATATCTTTCAAACACAAATGAATGCGTTGCACCCGTATCAAACAATGCATATGCCTTTTCACCATTGATAAGGATCGTACTTGAGATAACATTTTTGGAAGCTTCCGCTTCCTCTTAGGTGACTGCATACACCCTTCCTTATGCTGGTGGCCTCTGAAGATTTCCTTGTAAGTTTGATCTAACAGCACTCTGATATCCCTGTCGCGCCGAGCCAACACTCACTTGCGACCTCTCTTGTGGGCAACTTCTCCTAAGATGACCCACTTGTCCACAACCAAAACATTTTAGTCGTCCATCGCAAGGTCCTGGGCCATGTCGCCCATTACACTTTTGACAAACATCAGGCTGATAGGGTGCTTTCCCTATATTCAGACTATTTCTTGCTCCCCCTAACTTCCAAAATTACTCTTCTTCTTCATATTCCAAGTCCAACCTTGACCATAATAGGGTCTCTTATCCCTTCTCACATCATTAAAATTCAGCGGTTTCTTAAACTCTGACCGCTCTCTTAACAGTTCCTGCTCCACCAACTATGTCCTTTCATAAATCTCATTATAATCTCTTATGTTCAAAGGCACTAGTTGCTTTCTAATGTCAGTCCTCAACCCTTTCAGGAATCTCTTAGCCTTTTCTTCCTGATCCTCAATCAGCTTAGGAGCATATCTAGACAATTCAGAAAATCTAGCCTCATATTGTTCCACTGTCAGCTCCTTTTGTTCCAATTGAACAAATTCAGTAATTTTCCTATCTTTAGCACAATCAGAAAAATGCTTTCTATTGAAAGCTCTCACAAACTCTTCCCAGTTAACCTCAGTACCCGGTGGGAAGTTCGTGTCCCTCGATGCTCTCCACCAAAACTTTGCATTTCCCTCCATTTGGTACTCTGCCAAAGTTATTCTCTCAGCAGCAGTGCAGTCCAACAACCTGAAAATTTGTTCCATTCCATCAATCCAATGCTCTGCCTCCTCAGGACTTCCCATTCCACTGAACATAGGTGGCTTCAGCTTCAAAAACTGTTCCACCAGTCCTTGAGTACGACATTCTGCTCCAGGTTGTTGCTGCGCTTGCCTTTCCATCAGATTTCAAATATTGGCCAATGCCTGCAGGATGTCTTCCATTCGGGGTTCAGCCCTTAGAGCAGAGGCTTCAGCCCTCGATGGATGAGCACTTCCAGCTCGCACCATGACATTCCTGCAATTTCCAAGCATTGCCTTAGGAATAATCTGAGACTCACTGTCTCCATTCAAAGCAACTACTACTTCCACATAAGTAACATATAAATGTTACTGGTACCTATAGACAACTCAAAACTAACTACTAGGGATCTACGAGTGAATACTCATCACCCGTTATTCAATTATAACGTTTTATATCATATGGTGTGCATTGTCATCATGTTCCTCAATTTCCAAATGAGGCTCCTTATCACTCCACCTATAACCATTGCTCTGATACCAAAAACGACGGATGTGGCGCCCCGAACCACCTTAGGTCGCCACAAGCACCAACGTTACACCTGATTACATCTCTTAGAAGAAGAATCGTAAAACGATAGACACATATATTTTTTAAACGGTCCCAGCGCGACTCATTAGCGGAAGCAAAATATAATATCGCCATCTCTCCCTCCATCAACCATGATACAATTGCACACCACTAATCATCATAGGAAAAAAACAAAGCCACGGCACTTTATTTACATATTTTCGAATATGAGTTTCCTTGGGTCGATACATCAAAAGAAAGGCCAGGACATGAAACCACACTCGGCCTAAACCCCAAAAAAATGTCGACCCACTATAACTCACATGCAAGATCCCCCATCACCAGTGTCGGCCAACCATCTCAAAAAGTTTCGGCTCCAACTTGTCACGCACGGGCCCTCACACCCATCCCGGTGCATCAGGCGGTGGCGGCGGCAACATCCCATGTACCACTCCGTCGCAACGAATATCGACGGATATGAACTCCTGGACAACAGGGCCCCTAGCCAGGCCCACATTGTACATGACTAAACAGCGCACTCGAATATATGTCAGACAAGAACAGAGGGACAGTCAAACTCCTTGCACTCGACCTCTACATCAGAAGGTATGCCGTAAAACACGCCCCGCGTTACAGCAAGGAGCGGCATTCTGCTAATTTGAAATGTTGGTCCCCGAAGGGGTGAGTACAACCACTCAGCTGGTAAAGCAATCCAATAACTACTCAATGCATCACACAATACAATCATAACATCATACATGCCATCCATGCATCCAAGCATATCTTACCTTGGAACCATCCATATACAATCACACTATATATACGTACATCTCCATATACTCATCACAATCATATCACATACATGTCATCATGCCATAGGCTATCATCTTCACATCACATATGCATATCATCATGCCATAGGTTATCATTTTCACATCATATATGCATATCATCATGCCATAGGCTATTATCTTCACATCACATATCCATGTCATCATGCCATAGGCTATCATCTTCACATCACATATGCATATCATCATGCCATAGGTTATCATTTTCACATCATTTATGCTTGTCTCAATTTTCACTTTTATCTTTCAATTGGATCGCCACGTCTGGCATGTCATAACACCATAGGTTAACATCATCATGTCTCACACTTATCATCATGCCATAGGTTATCCTTTTCACATCACATATGCATGTCATCATGCCATAGGCTATCATCTTCACATCACATACGCATATCATCATGCCATAGGTTATCATTTTCACATCATATATGCATATCATCATGCCATAGGCTATCATCTTCACATCCCATATGCATATCATCATGCCATAGGTTATCATTTTCACATCATATATGCATGTCTCAATTTTCACTTTTATCTTTCAATTCAATCGCCACGTCTGGCATCGCAAGATAAACCTTCGGCACATACCACCGGGCATCCGGCACTCCTTCATTCCGGGCGTCTCGCATCCCAACTGGCATCACGAGACATCCCTCGGGCAAAAACCTCCCAGGCTTCCGGCATTTACACTCCCTTGCCAGGCATCTCGCACCCCAACTGGCATCACAAGGCATCCTCCTGGGCACAAACCTCCAGGGCTTCCAGCACCCCTACTTCCCGGGCATCTCGAAACTCCCAAGGACAATCCGGCCTTGTATCTCAATACAATCCGGCATCCGGCACCCCCCATCCCGGGCATCCTGACACTCCCAGGGCATTATCATCCACCACAAACAGTCTCCTCTTTTCTTATTATTCATGTTCACCAATTTATGTCTCAACTCAGCATAGCACATGATGCAATGGTAACAAGATCACTTTCATGCTTTGATTCATACATGCATCTCTAATCATCATCATGCATGCAGCAAGACACAATCACTCATAACAATACAATTCATGGTGTCCATACAATTTGGGATAGTCCATTCATCATGCTTTTTTGAAGTTTACCAAAATTCCAGCTTGTACCATTTTAGAAAATATTTAAATTAAATATTCATATGATTCTCAAAAATCATGAAATTAAAGCATGTGATAACCAAGACAATAAGGTAATGATTTCATGAAAAGCACATGGCCAATAAAGTTCCACACAAAAGATATCATTCACACAATCACAACATGCAATTTCGGATAAAAACAGAATATACAGTTTTTGGGATAATTCGATTAAAATACTGGAACGACATCCGAAAATTATGAAACTTTACCAGGTTCAAGACACTAAAGTAGATTTTTCATGAAGACTTCTAGGCCAGATTAGTTCTAGATCATTTTCTATAGTCGTACGAAGCTTCTGGTTCTCATACTGAAACGTCCAGTGTAGTCATCTCCGAAATACCGAGTTTTTACCCACTTGTTCTTCTTCGTTTCCTTTTAAATTTGGATATTTTTTACTTCAAGAGGTCCCCTGCAACTTTCATTAAGAGATCTAGGTGATATTTTCAAAGAACTGTCACCATATGGGTCCACGAAGTCTCGGGTGTCCAGTACCGCGTCTCCAGATTTACTATCTTCAAGAGTAAGTCGATTCACTAGGCTATACTTGTTCATCTTACTTAAAATTTGAGTATGTTAATCCTTAGGATATTCTCTACAAGTTTCATGAAGAAGCCAAAGAGATATTCTTGATAAAAATCAACATGCAACCACGAATCCATCGAAATGTTAGTGAAATCGTTCCAGATCTGGTGTCTCCGTAGCATGAGCGTTTTACCCCTTAAATCTCCATCATTTTGCACCAAAGTTTTTTGCACCAAATTTTACTATTTTGTAGTTTAAGATGTTGGCTACAACTTTCATGAAGAAAGCAAAGTCAAAATCGAACTCAAAACATGCATGCAAGCTTTCCCAAGCTTCTGGGTCAGGCAGTTCATGCAAAAACAGCATGCAACTCAAGAACAAACCACATTAGCTTCACTTCCATGCCTTTAAACATCCTAGATTCTGACCACACATGCAAGACATTCGTGCAAGAGTAGAAAGTGGATTCCCAACTTGCCTCTAGACCGATGAGGACGACGGGACACGGCGGATGAACGAGCGGCACACGCAGGCGGACGAACGGCGAGCAGCTCCTCCTCCTCCCTCGCGGCTTCTCTTCTCTTGGCCTCACTCCCTCTCTCTCTCCTTCGCACGATTCTCTCTCTCACTTGGCCGAACAACCCAACTGGCCACTCTCTCTCTCTCTCTCCTTCCCTTTTATTTCCCAAATTCCTCATCATTTGCAATCATTACATGCCTCTCCACCAGCTAATGCATGAAGACCTCTTTGCCACTTGGCAAAGCCCATGCAATGGGCCGGCCACTCTCCTTCTTGGGCTGGTGACAGCCCCATCCGTGGGCTTCTATTGGGCCTAAGTCCCAAGCTTAATTAGCCCAAATTCAATCCTTTTTTTAAATTACTTAAATCCCTCTTAAATTAAAGTACTAAATTACAAATTTAGATGACTATACACTTGAAATTATAATTCCATAAGTTCCAATTTATCCCATACACATGGCCAAGGATAAAACTTCCTTTCCCAAAATTCATCAATTTAAAGACTTGGCCACACATCTCATTGAAACTCATGGACTAGGAGGCTACAAAATACTAATAGCGGAACTTCTATCCCCTTTCCATAGCTCATGGCATATTTTGGGACTTTTATGAAATTTCGGGATGCCACATAGTACTACCGGATTTGAACTATTCTCTTTTATGGATGGGTTTTTCAGGTACAATATGATAAGGATGAAGGAGAATGACAAGGAGAAGACTGCATTATCACCCCATGGGGGACCTTTCATTATAAGGTCATGCCCTTCAGACTCAAGAATGCAAGGGCAACCTACTAGCGAGCCATGGTGGCATTGTTCCACGATATGATGCATCAAGAAGTTGAGGTCTACGTTGATGATATGATTGCAAAGACCGGACCTGGAAGAAGCCACGTCGAGACTTTGAAATAGTTGTTTGATCGACTCTGTGAATTCAAGCTTCGTCTAAACCCCGCTAAATGAGTGTTTGAAGCAACATCCGGAAAATTACTCGGATTCATTGTGAGCAATAAAGGGATTGAGATCGACCCATCTAGAGTTAACGCTATATGTGAATTGCAACCTTCGTCAACAGTGAAAGAAGTTTGAAGCCTTTTGGGGAGATTGTATTACATAGCTCAATTCATTTCTCAACTTTCCAAAACTGCCAAGCCATTCTTCAAGCTCCTAAAGAAGAATGCACGAGTCAACTAGGATGATGAGTGCCTAGAGGCGTTCGACAAGCTGAAGCAATACTTGATGAATCCACCAGTGCTTGTCCCACCATCACCGGGGCATCTCTTGATTCTCTACCTCACCATTCATAGTGAATCATTGGGTGCAATGTTGGCTCAGGAAAGTCGTGTTGATAAAAAAGAACGAGCCATTTATTATCTGACTAAAAAGTTCACTATATCAGAGCTAATATTTTGATGTTGAAAAGACTTGTGCCACATTGGTGTGGGTATTGCATAGTTTACGACAATACGCATTGCATTACCAGACATTCCTCATGACTGAGAACAACCCCATCAAATACTTACTTGATCAGTCATCTTTGGTGGGAAAGTTGGCTAAATGGCAAATTTTCATTTCCAAATTTGATGTGCAATTCATGCCATAAAAGTTGGTTAAGGGTCGAGCAATCGATGATCTATTGGCCGAGAATTCAGGAGTCTCAAATGACGATGACAGTTTCCTAGATGACCGTATCTTGAGTGTAAATGAAGACTCATGGACAATGTTCTTTGATGGAGCCATAAACTTGTCTGGTTCTAGTACTGGGGTAGTTCTGATATTCCCATACGGACAACACCATCCGGTAGCTGAAAATTTGATATTCCCATGCACTAACAATGTGGCCGAGTATGAAGCTTGCATTCTCGAGCTTCAAGCCGCAATTGAGATGGGTGTGGCCAAGTTAAAAGTGTTTGGAGTCATACTGCAGATTGTAGGTGAGTGGAAGACCAAGGATGCCAAGTTGCTGCCATACCATGAGTATTTAGAAGATCTCATAAAAGAATTCGAAGAAATTTCGTTTGAATACTTGCCAAGGTCTCACAATCAATTTGTTGATGCACTCGCGACTTTGTCATCTATGTTGCAAGTCACTAACGAGTTAGAAGTTGAGCCATTGAAAATAGAGGTTTTGCCAAAGCCGGCTTACTGTATGATCGTGACTAAAGAACCTGATGGAAGACCATGGTATTATGATATCATGAACTACATTAAAAAGCGGGAATTTCCTGAAGGAAGCACTCTTGCTGATAGGAAGTACATCACGAAGATGGCCTCAAAATTCTTCGTCAGTGGCCAGAATTTGTACAAGGGATCTTATGATTTAGTCTTGTTGCGGTGTGTGGATGCAACCAAAGCCACTCAAATCATACAAGAAGTGCACAAAGGAGTATGTGGTCCTCATATGAAAGGGCACATCATGGCTAAAAAGATTATGAGATTAGGCTACTACTAGCTCACACTAGAAAGTGACTGCATCAAGCACGTACGAAGTTGTCACCGCTGCCAGATTCATGGTGATAAGATACATGTTCCTCCAACTAAGCTACACCAATTTTCCGAGCAATGGCCCTTCTCAATGTGGGGCATTGATGTGATTGGCCCAATAAATCCTAAGGCCTCGAATGGGCATCGGTTCATCTTGGTGGCGATAGACTATTTCTCCAAATGGATCAAAGCTACATCCTTTGCAAGCGTCACCGCCCGTAATGTTGCGAAGTTCATCAAACATGACATAATTGCTCGCTATGGCGTTCCTGAAGCAATCGTCACCGACAATGGGACAAACTTGAACAATAAACTTATTGATGAGTTGTTTAGCAATTTCACGATCAAGCATCTAAATTCGTCCCCTTACCACCCTAAAATGAACGGGGCTGTTGAAGCAGCCAATAAGAACATAGACATCGAGAATTATCGAGATTGGCATGACAGGATACCTTTTGAACTAATGGCGTACTAGACATCGATTCGCACTTCTACTAGGGCAACCCCTTTTGCTCTAGTGTATGGCATGGAAGCAATTCTTCTGGTGGAAGTGGAGATTCCTTCTCTGAGAGGTTTATCCCAAGTGGAATTGTCTAAAGCTAAATGGATGCAGCAAAGACTTGAATAGTTAAACTTGATAGATGAGAAAAGACTGAAGGCTCTTTGCCATGGCCAAACTTATCAACAGAGAGTAGCCAAATCTTTCAATCGAAGGGTACGACTGAGACATTTCAATATAAATGATCTTGTTCTAAGGAAGCTATTGCCAATTTTTCCAAATCCTGGGGGCAAGTTTGCTCTAAATTATGGCATCCCATATGTAGTGAAAAAGGTACTTCCTAGAGGTGCCTTGATCATGGCAGAAATGGATGGTCGTGAGTTTTCCACTCCAGTTAATTCATATGCTGTTAAGAAGTATTATCCATAATAGAATTTGCCATGTCATGTTTTGAACTGCAAGTATTTCTATGATCAATAAAATGCCTCAATGAGTTGAATTGTTCAAATTTGTTGCGGATCTTGCATTTTTCTTCCTTGATGAATTGTGTGAGATAAATTGAAGGTGTCAAATGGGATACCTTGGAATGACAAAAGGAAAGCCTTATTCCATGCACTATTTTATACACTAATCCTTAGTGAGTTCTATGGAAAAATTCCATGCCTGTGAGGAAAAGGGCGATCTCATAAAGGGTATGTTAACCAAGGTGATGAGAGGCAGTTTCTTCTTCTACTTGAAACACTACAGGTATACCCATCGTTTAGCCCTTTGAGCCCACACACACGAAGGGTTTTTAAATTATCCTTGTCAAGGATCATCCCACATTGGGACAAAGTTTGAAATTAATGATAGGAATTTTTTTACTCACACTTGCATCAATTTCCGAGTATTGCTTTTGCATTGTAACTCGTACGATAATTTGATGAAGAACAATTCTTTCTTTATCCTATATACGTTTATCCATTAAATTGCCCACTTGAAATTATGAATTCATTTTATATTAAACCCAGTTAGTGATCATCCCCCACACTGGGGCAAGACAAAAACATTCAAGTGACATGAACTAGAATGCTGACAAAATGGAGACTTTGTCCAAAGAAAATAAGTGCAAAAAATGGGGCATAAAAAAAGCAGTGTGCATGGTAAAAGTAAGGTAAATGCCCAAAAAGAAAGAATCAAACATTGGTTGAAGTCGTATCCCCAACAATGTGGTACTAAAATAAAATCGAATGCAATCAATGGGGTTTTGATATAAAGGAAGTCTTCGACAGTGGAGAAGAAAATTGGTGGAAATGTCAAGATGATCACCAACTTGGATCCCCTAAAAACTTTTTGAGCCTAATGATCCTTTAGTTTCTCAACCCATGAACCAACCTACGTTATGTCCCTTGCAAAGTCTCTTCAAATTATGACACTTGAATTAACGTAAAAGTTCACATGTTTGAAAGCATTGCTCGAAGAAGTGCGAGTAAGATAATTTCTGCCTCATTTCGTGTGTTTCTTCACTTGTGAACCCCAAGATGATTGGGGAATATCACTTGCGAGATTGATCAGACCCTTGTCTGGCATAACGATGGTAAGATAGAGTGATTGTCAAAATCCCGCATCAAAGGTCAGGATGAAATGGCATTTTAATGAGAATGAGAGAAAAGTCCTTTCCGACCGAGAGGTCCCTCATTTGACACATCTATGACACTCATGTGTTCATATTGGAATCTTCTTTTGAAATCCTTCTCATTGGAATTAGGTGATGCATGGTTGATAGAAATCATTACACATGAACCTTACTTAAATTAATGCATGTGTTATTTGTAACCATAAATGCATGTTGCCTCGCCTACAGCTGTGTTTTACAAGAGACATATCCCCAAGGAAGAGAGATATTACTAAGTAAGTATATCTCTGTAGGAATTCAAGTCGGCGGAAGATGACTTACCGGATTTTGATGCGCAAATAGTAAATAGCCCTAGAACAAACATTGAATTGCCAATGAAACACGAACAACACTTCCTCACGTTAGTCTGGATGCAATCACAAGGAAAACACCCGATTTCCAGGAAGTAAATGCCGATTGTTCTTGCAAAACTGAAATTGGAATGCCTTCTTCTTTGATGGAAAATGGAGAGAAATTTTTGGTGCGAATAATCTGCCAACCTTGCTAACGGTTGTGTTCGGGAGGTTTTTATACGTCTCCCTTCGTACCTCTCCATTTGTGTCTTTCCGTCGTAACGCATCAAGACGAAACGGTGCGTTCCAATCGCACCACATCATGGACATACCAGCTAAAGTACAACATCTCCAACTCGGACATGATGGGCTTGATAGCGCTCTATCAAGAATATAAGGCATTCATCATTTATCAACTTTACAGAACAATTCATACTAGCAAATAAGCCGTGTGACTAGTGAGTACACTTGCAATTGGGAGCTCAAATTATGCACCTGTTACGGATTACATAATGGCTTCAATTGTGGCACCCCTCGACGGCCCCCGATTCTGATTAGGGTCGCCACAGTTCGCTTACCATTCACTTCTTCCTAATAACATGTCACTCTGATACAATTTCAATTGCAGCGGGTTCATACAACCATGGGGGTTTACATTTTTCTTTTTTTTCTTTTTTTTGATAGGTCCCTTGTGCATTCATATACGGAAGCACATCTAACAAACTCCCTTCCCTATATTCAGAAAACGATGCACACCTACTAAACACCTTATATAAGTTAAAACCGAACACGTTTATTTACATAGAGCAGATGGACATCTTTAGTCGGTACATCAAAATGCCGTATTTTATATACTCAGCTACACTTCAAAAGATGACCGACATCTCATCCCACAATCATATGCTTAAGGTCCATCAACCAGTGTCGGCGTCCAAAGGTTCCCTCCTTTGCTATCCTTCTCCTTGTGGTCATATCCAACCGCTTAAACCATCTACTAATCTGAAATGTTATTCCCCAAAAGGGGTGAGTACAACCACTCAGCAGGTAAAGGAATCTAATAACCACTCAATGCATCATACAAGTCATACATGCATTGCAGGCATTACTTACCTTGAAGCCATGCGCATACTATCATGCATCAATCTCATAATCATATACATGTCATCATCATCATGACATCATTACATCAAACATGTCATCATCATCATGGCATCATCACATTACACATGTCATCATGCCATATCATATATCATCATCATCATCATCGTCATGCATATCATCATGCCTATCATTATGCCATATCATATATCATCATGCATATCATCATGCATATCATGCCATGGGTGATCATCATTATTCCATATCACATATCATCATCATCATCATCATGCATATCATCATGCATATCATGCCATGGGTGATGTGATCATTATTCATCATCATCATCATCATCATCATGCATATCATCATGCATATCATGGGTGATCATCATTATTCCATATCATATATCATCATCATCATCATCATCATGCATATCATGCCATGGGTTCAATTTCCACTTTTAGCTTTCAATTTTGATCACCACATCACCCATTCCTCAAATCATCAATTTCATCATCCCCTCGGGCAAAGACCTACGAGGCTTCCGGCATTCAGCCATCCCAGGCCACCGAGCATCCGGCCTCCCACATTCCGGGCATCTCGCATCCCAAGCATCACGAGGCATTCCTTTCGGGCAAAACCTCCGACAAGGCTTCCGGAATTATGTACCGACATACCACTAGGCCTCCCCTGAATTACGTACCGTATACCACCGGGCATCCCGACACTCCGGGAATCTCCGAATTATGCCACTAGGCCACCGGCATCATCATCCACCACAACAATCTCCTCATTTAACATTATTCATGTTCACCAATTTCGGTCTTAATTTAGCATGGCATATGATGTATTGGCAAATCAACAATCATGTTCAACATTTGAATTCACACATGCATCTTAATGCATACATCCAGACCTCATCACACATACTACATGGTGCAATAAAATTCATGGAATTTATGCCAATTAAAATAATCCATTTATCATGCCCTTTTTACATTTATTTAAATTCCAGCTTGTGCCATTTCCAAAAATATTAAATTTAATTATTTATATAATCTCAAAAATCATAAAATTAAGGCAAGTAATAAATAAGACAATAGGATAATGATTTCATGCAAAATACACGGCCAATGAGAAATCCACACAAATCCATAATTTATACAAAACAGCATGTAATTTTCGGATGAAACCAGAATGCACAGTTTCCGAAGAAATTCGATTAAAATATCCATACGACCTCCAAAAATTACAAAATTCTACCAAGTTACGGCCAATACATTTTCGTACATCTTTCATGAAGTTTTCCAAGTCAGATTCTTTTTAGATTAATTTCTACAGTCTCACGAAGCTTCTGGATCCATCACCGAATCGTCCAGTACATGCTTCTCCGAAATGCAGAGTTTTCACCTACCTATTCTTCTTCTTTTCCTCTGAAATTTGGATAGGTTATACATAATTATGTCCTCTACAAGTTTCATGAAGAGATCTAAGTCAAAGAACCAGATTATAGTCGTCATTTAGGTCCATGAAGTCTCGGGTGTCCTGTAATACATCTCCAGAATTACCGTCTTCAAGATCTAGTCGATTTACTAGGTTATACTTGTTAATTTCACTTCAAATTTGAGTATGTTGTATTTTAAGATGTCCCCTACAAATTTCATGAAGAAATTGAAGTGAGATTCTCAACACAAACCAACATGTGACCACAAATCCAACCAAAGGTCAGTAAAATCTTTCCAGATCTGGGGTCTCCGTAGGATGAGACTTTAACCCCATGAATCTCCATCATTTTCCACCAAATTTTAGTATGTTATAGTTTAAACATGCATGCATGCAAGCTCTCACAACATTCATGAAGAAACCAAAGCCAAAATCGAAGGATGAGACTTTAACCCCATGTTAGCTACAACTTTCATGAAGAAACCAAAGCCAAAATCGAACTCTAAACATGCATGCAAGCTCTCACAACATTCTGACTCGAGCGGATTCATGCGAAAACATTCCAGATCTGACATCTCCTTAAGATGAGAGTTTGACCCCTCAAATCTCCATCATTTTCCACGAAATTTTAGTATATTGTAGTACAAGATGTTAGCTACAACTTTCATGAAGAGATCGAAGTAAAAATCCAACTTGAAACATGCATGCAAGCCCACACAAGATTCTGGTTCAGGCGGATCTCACGAAATCAGCATGCAAAGTCAAGAACAGCCACATTCTAGCTCCGATTTTTGCCTTCCCTATGATCCGAAACCTACCACAAACAAATCATACATGCAAGGCATACATGCAAGGCACACATGCAAGAGCAGCAAAGGACCCCAACTTGCCTCTAAGACCGAGCAAACACGACCACACGGACGGCACACCGGCGACGGACGAATGGCGTGCGGGCGGCGACGGGCGAGCTCCTCCTCTCTCGGCTTCCTCTTCTCTCTCGCAACTCACTCTCTCTCACTTGGCTTGGCCGAATGCCACTCTCTCTCTCCCTTTCTCTCTCTCTTTTTGGTTGCTTTTATATTGCATGCACCCCCTCTTGCATGGGGACACTTGTCCCTAAGAATGAGACAAGTGTCTCCTTTGCCGAAGACACTTGGAGGCCATGCGGCTACCCCTCCATGCGACAATGGGCCGGGCTTATGGCCCACTTTAGGCCTATCTCACTTGGGCTTAAGGCCCAAACTTAAATGGCCCAAGTTTATTTTATTTTATTTGTATATAATATATATCTTAATCATCATTTAAATAAATACCTAATTGCATAAATAATAAGGCCATTAAACTTATAGTCACAAATCCATAAATCCCAATTTATAAAACACATGGCCAATGATAGGATTTTCTTTCCTATCAAATAATTATCCATTAAAAGCTTGGCCATAAATCTTATTACAAATTATGGATTAAATGGCCATAACTTGATGGTACTTCCATCACCTATTCATAGAATTTAATATAGCTAGAGGTCGTTAAGAATTTTGGGATGCCACATCAACCCCGAAAAGAAATAAACAATCGATGTCTCACAGTGCCCCAGACATATTTTGTTACATCAGTCCAAGTATACCTATCCCTTAAAGGCTATACTTAACTATTCTAAAAAACACAATGTATTTACAATTACATCCGCAACCACAGAGGGCAATATAATTGGTCGACCAGTAAATACATGTGATAGATGTAAAACAACAATAGTCTTCCTTCGCACTTATGTCTCTCTTAATTTCAAAACAACTGCTTTCCTAGACATGCCCCATAGGCCATATCTATTCATGACTGCCCGTGACATGCTAAAGTAGCAACATTGATCTTTCACTTCGAGAACATAGTCAGAAGTAACATAGGGCACAAAATTGAGGTAAATTATAAATTACCTCAAGGGCTCACACGATGAGTAAATAGGGATAATTTTACTCATCTTCCCTTATTGGTCGTACAATGCACATGTAGTATGAATTACATGCTATGGTGGATTGCTCTTTCTATAAGAGCGTATGTCATTTATTAAATATATCCACTATATGGATCTTAGCCTAAATATAATCACGTGCTTCTCACGTACTCATGTTTAGCCCGAGTGCTATATCAGCTCGCTTTCTATAGCGCCCAATTAAGTACTCACACCCGGCATCTTTCAGGCATACATGATTGTGGGAATATCATATTCGGTCTTGTTATAAACAAATCATAAACCTCATCTTAACTCCAATCAAGGCGACATATTTTATGTACCAGACTTGCTCTTCAGCATTTATTTCTACATAACGTCTCATCTCAACATGCTATCTAAAGCACTTGAGGCGATTGCTCGTGTGAGTGAGCCAATCATTGCTTGCTGACATACTTTTCAATAATACATGTGTGTTTGTGCTAGTCTCATAGTGGATTTGTACTTATTGATAAAATATCAAATCACTAATAAATAAACAAGTACAATACATTTGTCCACAAATACATAAACCAATGATCCTCTATAATAATAGATATCACATTCTACGCAATCCTAGTGACATCCTATGGGTCAAGAATATGTTTCTAGGAATAGCCTTCGTAAATGGATCAGCAACCATTCTATTGGTTGAAATGTATTGCATGATCACTTCTTTCTGCTATAATATCTCTAATGAAGTTATTTTTTATGTCAATGTGCTTTGTCCTTCCATGATACTTGGGATCTTTCACGTAGGCAATGGCTGCTTGACTATCGTAATAAACTGTCACCGATCTTGGAACTTCAGTAACAGTGGCTAAATTTTCCATGAAACGTTTTAACCATAGTGCTTCTTGCACTGCGGCAGAACATGCAATAAATTTTGCCTCCATCGTAGACAAGGCCGTGCATGTCTGTTTCTTGTTATTCCAAGAAATCGCACCTTCATTGAGCAAGAACGCATATCTAGAAGTTGATTTACGCTCATCCAGGTCTCCACCCCAATCAGCATATGAATAGCCTGATAGGTGTAAATCACTTCCTTGGTAACAAAGTCGATAGTCCATGGTGCCCTTCAAGTATCTCAGGATCCTCTTCACTGCTTTCTAGTGTGCTTGACCGAGATTTGATTGATATCAGCTCACAAATCCCATGGCATAACATATGTCGGGTCGAGTACACATCATAGCAAACATCAAACTTCCGATTGTACTAGCGTAAGGAACAGTTTCCATCATGTTAATTTCTTCTGGAGTCTTAGTACACATCTCAGTACTTAGGCCTTCACTTTGCATGACAGGGGTATCAATGGGATTACAATGCTGCATATTGAAACGCTCAAGAATCTTCATAATATAAGAGTCTTGTGATAAAGCAAAGAGTTTCCTTGATCGATCTCTTTCAATCTTAACTCCTAATATATAAGCAGCTTCTCCCATATCATTCATTTCAAAATTAGAGGACAACCATTCTTTTATGGTGATAACCAAAACCTCGTCATTTCCAGCCAATAGAATATTGTCCACATAAAGTGATAAAATCACAAATTTATCTTCGAACCGCTTGACATATACACAATGATCTTCCTCGATCATTGTGAAACCAAAAGTGGTTATGGCTCGATGAAAACGAAGATACCACTGTCTAGATGATTGCTTAAGGCCATATATTAAGCGATGAAGCTTCCAAACTTTATGCTATTGACATTTAGCTATGAAACCCATCGGTTGTTTCATATAGATTTGCTCATCTAGTTCTCCATTGAGAAATGCCATCTTTACATCCATTTGATGTAATTCAAGGTTCAAATGTGCAACGATGGCTAGAATAAGATGTATCGAGGCGAACCTTACAACTGGTGAAAATGTTTCCTCATAGTCTATACCCTCTTGTTCAGTATAACCTTTCACCACAAGGCGAGCCTTATACTTTTCAATGGATCCATCCACCCTATGATTAATCTTGAAGACCCATTTGTTTCCAATGGCCTTATGATTGCATGGTAGATCAACCAGGTCCCAGACATGGTTTGCCCTCATTAACTCCATCTCATCTTCCAAAGCTTTTCTCCATTCTTCCTTATAAGAAGATGAAAGAGCTTCTTGAACAGTCTTAGGCTCGGCATCGTCTTTTGGAGCAATCATAAATGCTTCCCCTTCAATCTCAAAACAACGATGGGGAATACTTTTACGATTACTTTTACGCAATTGAATTTCTCTTGAATTCAATTCATCAGGCGATGTAACATTCCCACTAGGTCTTGTGTGTTGAGGTAAATCTTCATTTCCCTCTACAACATTAGTGGGTGTGTTATCAGGATCTTCCATCTCATATAATCGGAAGTCCTTATCAATCTCACCTCTACTAGCAAAATCGTTCTCCAAGAACGTGACATCTCGTGACTCCATTTCAGTCACACTTACATCAGCTTGTTCACCTATGAACACGTACCCTTTGGAGTATTCAAAATATCTTATGAATATACATTTCTTCCCTCTATGACCTAATTTGCCATGTTTATGGGAAGAATCATGAACATAAGCTGCACATCCCCATAAACGTAGACTACTCAAGTTTGGTTTCCTACCAGTCCATAATTCATAAGAGGTGGAAGTGACCGATTTTGAGGGCACTCGGTTAAGTATATAGGCAACAGTCAATAACGCATCTCCCCAATAGGAGATAGGTAAATTTGCTTGCGCCATCATAGACCTAACCATTTCCAATATGGTTCTATTCCTTCTCTCAGCTATCCCATTTTGTTGTGGAGTACCAGGAATAGTGAATTGTCATACAATTCCCTTTTCATCACAAAGAGCCTTGAATTGCTCTGATAGATACGTCCACGATCAGTTCTCAATGCCTTTATTGTTTTGTTCAACTGATTCTCTACCATCGTATATATCGTCTAAAGTAGTCTAATGCTTCTGACTTACGGGAGATCAGAAAGACATAACCAAAACGTGTGAAGTCATCTATGAAAGTGATGAAATATGAGACTCCATGCCTCGCCCTCACATTCAAAGGACCACAAATGTCAGAATATATGAGATGCAATAGAAATTCAGCTCTAGTCCCTTTACCGAATGGTTTTCTAGTTGCTTTTCCCGCTAGACAATGTTCACATTAGTGAGTGACCCTAAAAGGCCTTCTCTAGCTAATCTTTGCATTCTTTGTAATCCAATATGACCTAATCTAGCATACCAAGTACTTGCATCAATCTCAACATTATTAAAAGATGCAATTAAAGAAAAACAACCATCAACATTAACATTGTACTGATCATAGTCAATGTCTAACACCATAAAACCATTTGATACATGACCTGAACCATAATAAACTGTTCCATACATAATGTCAACACAATCACCATGAAAATTCAATACATAACCTACGCTAAGAAGAACAACTACAAAGACCAAGTTTCGTCGAATATCTGGAGCATAAAGGACATTATGTAGGAACAGGTTTCGGCTACCACGTATGATTAATTTACATGTGCCGATACCCTTCACTTCAACTCATAAGTTATTCCCAACATATATTCATCTTCTTCTAGGCTGTATCCGACGATACTCCACAAATGCTTCTCGGTCTCTAGCTACGTGGTTTGTTGCTCCTGAATCTACAGTCCACATTGGATGAGATTCAGCAAGCATTATAGTACTAGAAACAAAAGTATTACTCAAAGTAATGAAGTAATAGGGTACATTTTTCGGCTCAATGTATTCACGAGCAAAGTGACCCATCTTGCCACAATTGTAGTACTCCATCTTGGCCTTGTCCTTCTTCCCACCATGCTTCTTACGTTGGAAGGTCTTAGCCCTCTTAGGTGCCTGATCAGTCTTCTTCCCTTTATTGTTGAATTGAGAATTCTTTTTGTGCTTGAAGCCCAAAGCCTTGCGGGAACTCGATTCAGCAACATAAGCATGAGTAGAGGATCTCGCAGCCTCTAGGCGCTCATCCTCTAATTCCAAATGACGCACAATATCATCAAAAGTGATGATGTTTTTATTATGCGTCATATTAATCTTCATATGCTCCCAATTGTCAAGAAGAGACCTTATAACAGCATGAACTTGCTGTTCATTAGTAAGGGAGTGACCTGCTAACTTCAGCTCACGGATCATGTTTGACATCTCCCAAAGATGCTACCTCATCGTAACATTTGGGCACTTTTGGAATGTGTCAAACTTGATGGTGAGTGTCCTTAGCTTAGTGGCAGATGTACCCCCAAACTTATCTTTCAAGGCAACCCACATAGCTTGAGCTTTATCATAACTTTCAAACTCACACATAAGATCATCTTGCATACAGCTCAGCAACGTGATGCACGCAATACTGTTTTTCTTTTTCCAAGCTTGATAAGCTTCTAGATCTCTCATGTGTTGAGCTGAAGTTCCATGCTCAGGTTCATCCATGGTATGGTTGAGGGTTTCCACAACCTCTTGCTCCTCAAGGATGTACTGAACCTTTCGATGCCAAATATCATAATTGTCACCGTTCAGCTTCTCACCCTTATTGAGGTCGACAATGATCTTGGATGCCCTAGCCATAATCAATTGCTATATCACATTGACATAATAAATGCAGAATCAATACTTGCACACTTTACAGAGTAACACGCATATTTAATTTGTAGCAAAGACAAACTAAATTACTGATAATTCAACAAAAGACATAAAAACAAAAGTTCACTATGTTCCCAATCAACTTCTATGTTCAGTTGTTTTATTATCATTAATTAGTTTAATTTGCGCAAATTTTAAGTTCTCGATGAGAACTCCCTCGAATTCTACCAACCTACGAACTCCCACTAGGAAAAATAATTACATGACCTCATGTAATTTTTACATTTTTCCTTAACACAAAATATAGCATGATAATAACCAACGTATAAACAACAATCATGCTTCAACTATAATCATAATCGTAATTCAATATGTAATGGATTTCCTACCATTGTTCGAATTTTCTAGCAACTAGAAAATTGCAAGTATATTAAAATATATATACATGATATCATCAAACCATGCTCTACACAGCATATATGAAATTATTTGCACACAAGCTAGCTACTATATTTCCTAAATCACAAGAAAATACAAGCTACAAATGAATAAACTATGCATTAAACCAAAAAAAAACAAAAGATACGCGTACATAGGGTTTCCTACGCATTTTCATACATTTATAAAATTCAAAAGTATAAAATAATTATACCACAATGTGGAGGACACTAATATGAACCAAACTCAACTGACCACGCTCCAATCGGAGCTCGCACGAGCCCCCACGCGTAGCCTGAGTGCGTGGTGTGTGTGGCGCATGTGCCAGCGAGCCAAACAGCTCCTGGCCGGTTCGACCGGTCCAACCAGTGACCAGTCCCACCGGTCCGACCGTTGATCGATCAAGGGTCGGGTCAGGTCGGGTCAACTGGCTCGGATATTGGGTCAGTTTGGGTCACGGGTTGGGTCGAGTCGCCGATCGGGTAGTGTTGGGTCGCCGGCCAGCCAACTACCACTAGCGCTGACGTCATCCTAACGGTTACCAACCGTTGGATGACATCATCAATGATGTCAGCCGTGACGTCATCAAGCGTCGCGTCGCTCCACATGACGCGCATGTGACACGCATGGGTCGATTCGCCGACCGATGTGTGTTGCACACGTGCTGGCGTCCCCAGCGAGTCAGGCGCGTGGGGCCCACGCGTAGCGGCTTCTGGCCGCGCGTGTGGGCACATCCGATCTCTTCCAATCGCGCTCGAACCACCATCGGACTCATCTCGACGAGTACTTTCATCTTGTTCATTCAAAAGTTGATTTTGGCCAAAAAAATATTTCGAAAAATGGCCAAAACCGCACGGATGCACGCGACCCCAAACCCGTTCTTCGCTTCAGTTTGATTTCTAGTTTTTCATATGGCAATTCCTACTATCATAGATCCAAACAGTGTAAATTTCATACTCTTGATCTCAATATCAAATAGTAAGAGATAAAATTCAATGAAAAACAAGGCAGAAATCACAACTGGGCTCTGATACCAATGTAGGAATTCCAGTTGGTGGAATACAACTTACCGGATTCCGATGCGCAAATAGCAAATAGCCCCGGAACGAACATTGAATTGCTGATGAAACACGAACAACACTTCCTCACGTTAGTCTGGATGCAATCACAAGGAAAACACCCGATTTCCACGGTGTAAACGCCGATTGTTCTTGCAAAATTGAAATTAGAATGCCTTGTTCTTTGATGGAAAAGGAAGAGAAATTTTTGGTGCGAATGATCTGCCAACCTTGCCAACGGTTGTGTTCGGGAGGTTTTTATACGTCTCCCTTTGTACCTCTCCATTTGTGTCTTTCCATCGTAACACATCAAGATGAAATGGTGCGTTCCAATCGCACCCCATTATGGACATACCAGCTAAAATACAACAATCTCTATCCAGACCTCAAATACTTATCATTGCATAGATATTCACTTTTGAATAGACTGACACTCGATTGAGTTGTCCCCCAAATATTTTTCTCCATATTTAGTCTGATTAAGATGACCGAAGAAAGGTTCAGGTCCTGGTCAAATGATTTATCTTGCAACGCTGGGCGACTGAAGAAAGGTTCGGGTCCTAGCCAAGCAAAACCCCGTTTAGGTGACCGTAGAAAGGTACGTGTCATGGAAAGTGAATTCCCATTTAGGCGACTGTAGAAAGGTACGAGTCCTAGACAACATTTATTACTCTAACAAGCGACCGTAGAAAGGTACGGGTCTTGCAAATGCAATTTCCCCATTTAGGCGACCGTAGAAAGGTACGGGTCATAGACACAGCCAAACACTGCCATACTGGACGACCGTAGAAAGGTACGGGTCATAGGAAAGCAGTTTCCTTACAAAACCTTGCTGCCATTCTAGGCAACCGTAGAAAGGTACGGGTCTTAGGAAAGTAGTCTCCTTACAAAGTCTCGTTACTATTATGGGCGACCGTAGAAAGGTACGGGTCCTAGACATATAACGCCCACTATCTCAAATTACTCTATCCTCCTTAAAGGTGAGTTATTCCACGTAGGTTCATTTATCATTTGCATTAGCATTTCCCTGCATCATGTAATTAAAAAATGGAATTCATTTTCCAACAAAAAATCATTCATTGCATGTGCATGACCAAAATTTAGGTCTCAATTTGTCTTTGGAGGCAACCTTTACGAGCTCACTTTCAAAGAGAGGCGACTATTGACACCTAAATTTTGCATAAAAAATGGGTTAATTTTTAATGCAAACAAATTATAATAAAAATTGTACGACATATAGTTTAGGAACATTTATCTTATTTTTGTTTTATTGGAACGAGGGTGAACGCGAAATTTTTCACATATTCCACTGGGATTTTCACAAATTCAAGTAATATACACTGGGGGAACGTATTTTGAGCAGAAAGGAAATTTTTTGGACGGAATATTCGGAAAATACAAAAGAGAATATCGCGCGGGGTGCAATGATATATTCAGGGGATTATGCATAGGTAAAATTGGAAATAAAATATGTGACAAAGGTCTAAATTTTTCCCCTATAAAAGGTGTTGTTCATGTACATACACAGGAAAAAATTTTGAAAAAATTTGGCCCAAAAAAGGGAGGGCCCACTGTAGTTTTAGGAGAAAAAGAGAGAAAAAGAGCGAAAAAAAACAAAACAAAAAAGCGGGGGCCAAATGTTCATCTTCTTCAGTCCCCCCCCCCCCCGCGATTGTGCCAGCCAATGCGCGCCAGCCACCGCGCCGGCACCACGATGCCGGGCACCACCGCACCTCGCCACCTCGCCGGCCTTCTCGCCTCCACCACACTATGCAGCCAGTCTCACCGTGCAGTCTACACCTCATCCCTTGCTGACCGAGATCTGCTCGCGACCTAGCCCCAACGTCCCCTCATCCAGCCGTGACCGGCGCCAGCTGCTCCCTCACCGCTCAGTCTCCCTTGCCGTGACCCAGCACCGGTGCCAGCAACCATGACTGAGCCCTCCGTGACGCCAGAAGCCGCTGCTGCTGCACCTGCACTATAGATCTCGAGCCCCAATGTCAACACCGACCATCCCCCTAATACCGCAACAACCTGTGAGCCTGCACCTCCACCTGCAGAGCTTGCGGACGTCATTTCAGTCAGCCTAGCACCCGAGCTGCTTCCACTACTCCAAATCCAAATGCCGAGCCGTCATACGCTTGTCTGACACCTCGCCCGCAACGACCTGTGTGACACCCCTCTACGGCCCCTGATCCGTTAGGGTCGCCATAGTCACTTTCTCTTGGAGCATACTACTCTGAGACCAAAAATATTCTAACAAAGCTTATAATACCCCAGGGTTTCCATTTGTTTTCCTTCCCAGTCCCTGCGCAAATGATATGGCAGAAGCAAAATCCAACTACCCCTCATTAAAACATAAAGCGATGCACACCAAACTAAAACTTTCATAAATTAAGCTGAACACTTTTATTTATATAAGGGATGAAATATGACAGTTGGTACAACAAAATGCCGAGGTCTTTTTGTGCCTGGCGATTACCCAAAAGAGGACCAACTTCCATCCTTGAATATCATTTACATCAGTCCATCACCCATGTGTCGACATCCAAAATGCATCTCTTGCTACCCTCAACTCTAGGTCATATCCAGTCTAGTCCGTCGGTCGGTGGTAGTGGCAATAGCCCCTGTACACGGCCATCGAGGTAGACAAGGATCGAGATAAAGTCTTGGTGGATGGGGCCGGCAGGAAGGCCAACATCAAAGGTCAGCAAAAACTTCATCCGCTCAAACACCAAACCGTGAACCGCAAGGTGTTGGAGCTTCGAGTACTCCCATTGTAAGTCCACTAGAAGTCCATAAAACAAACCAGGAGTCATAGGCAGCAGAGGCATTTTCTTCCTAGTCTGAAATGTTAGTCCCCAAACGGGGTGAGTACGCCCACTCAACAGTAAAAGATCCATCAAACCACATAATGCAACAAATATGACAATCCAATTTCATGCGAGATGCACATATCGTTTATGCAGTAATGTATATCTCTACACATATATATTAATGCATGCTATTAAGAAATGAAATGCCTACACCATTGTCATGGAAACAATGCAATACCACGCCACAATGCATATACACACATACATTCGATTAATTTGTCGATCCCTTTTTATCATTTCAAAAAGTTTCATTTTCCTCGGGGACCAATATTTGCATCCCTCCGGGCTTTCGCACCCAACTTGGCATCGCGAGACCCTCTGGTACAAACCTCCGGGCATCCAGAATGTGTTCCGTCACACCCCTGGGCATCTCGCACCCCACCTGGCATCACGAGCCATATCCAAGGCTCGCCATGAAAATGGTTGCCCCTTCCTTCCGGATTTACGTACAATCCCCACAACCGGGCATCCCGAAACTCCCAAGGACCCTCCTACACAAACCTCCAGGCATCCAATGGTGTCAACTGACTCGACCTGATTGGCTTCTCGAATCTCCCGGGGCATCTACGACTCAGCTGTTCGACGGTAATAGTAACATATTCATATATATGTCAATACCGAAAATATTTTTGATGCAATGCCATCAAATGTCTTATGAATTTTTGTCAAAGTCTCGATGTCACACGATATGCCAAATGCCGCAGCAACTATTATACGAATAATAGCTCAAAAATATATTTGCTTTTGGGACAAATCGAGTAGTTTCGGAATAAAACAATCCAAAAATCAGCATGCACAACTTAGTCACAGAATTATTCTATTAACCAAAATTTGTACTTTGGCAGAAAGTATCGTACATTGAAAGGAGCTTATACCACCATGTTGATTCTGAAAAAATTTGATACAAGCATATGTTCTTGTTAAAGCAATCCTTTAATGTTTTCACCAAGAAATCGGAATTAAAGACATACTAGATTTTCCCGTAAAGGTTCACCAAGTTTCTAACCTATACATAATTTATACTTAGCAGATTTAGTAAAATCCTACATCTACACCGTGATCACCCTACTTCTAGTAATCCATCACCAATTGATTCTTTCAACGATAATTTAACATTACCGAAAATGCAAGGGGAAGAATCAAGTCCTTCCTCAATTTCATAATCCCATTCTACTACAGACCATCTGAAACTCAGCATCCAACATCTAAAATCCCAATCTATTGCACAACATCAGACAATATCAGCACAACATGATGTAGATTGACGGATTTTCACTTGCCTTAACTCCTATGCGACCACAGCAACCAAAACGGAGAACTCGGGGTCTCGGACACGGCTCGGCGACAACAACGCGCACGCACGGCGGGGCTGGTCTCCTTCCTTCCCTCGCCGACTCACCCTCTCGCTGCTCACTCGCAACCTTTCTCGCTCACTCTCTCTCGATTACTCCTGGTTTCGCTCACTCTCTCGGTTACCCACTTTCACGAGCACAAGATAACCGGTTTTGTTAGAACCAGTCAACAAAAGAGAGACATGTTTCGGTGGCTGCAAGGGAAACGGATAGCTGGAATGGACGTGTCTTCACCATGCCTTCCCGTGCATTTCGCTGGCTGTCCATACACCAGCAACGTGGCATCACCCAGCCAAGCTTCAATCAACGTCTCTTCTTCATGGTTGACTCAAATGTTGACCCAATTGGAAAAATCGGGGCCAGCTTGGACGTGGACGAACCCTCCTCCCCAAACGTGTATGCATGTTGCTTATACATGGCTTAATTCCCTTCTTGGCTCACTAAGCAATTCATGTATTAAAGTCCAAATTCTTTTTCTTATTTCACGTATACTCAGGTGGTATAGTTGCATAGCGTCATTGGTACAAGTATATATATATACGGTTAGCAGAGTCAAATGTGGTACCGACAAATTTCGATAATAATTTCGTCAATTCGCAACGTATCGTCATTTTCTTTTTTTCCAAGATTGGCAAAATATACGACTGAGATTGGTTTTACTGATGGCCATATGTAAAGTGTATCGCGACATGACGATAGTCCATTCAACAATCGGACCCTTACTAAACCTGAGATATCGGTCCGTCAATGAAATAAAATGATGTCCCTACATGAAACAAATGACACCATCTGACGATACTTCCATCGATCAGCCACGGCTATCACATATTTGAGGGTTGTCGAATTTCTCGAGGGCCACAACTTGCCATCGTCTCCGGACGCCGTAGCTCGCCCAGCCTTGTCGTAGAACCCTCACTGACGCTTCCAGCACCCCTCGCCATCGGAGCCCGACGCCCGCTGCGCACTGGCTCACCACCGAAGCTCCTCGCGCGCGCACCTGCCCTACCTTGCCGAAGCTCCTCGCCAGTGATTCCCCTCACCAAAGCAACCACCACGTTGCTGCTTTGCTTGGAAGAAAATAAAAACAAAAAAGAAAAAATCAATTTAAGTAGTTCTTTTTCTTTTATTTATTTATCTTATTTTGTTTTTATTATTTTTTTTGTTATTTACTTTATTTTTTCTTTTTTAGTATAATTGGTCCTTAGTGTAAAGATAAAATGTTCGACATGAAATAGCCTCTGAAGTTTGGGCCTGTTTGGTTCAGCATTGGGAATGCTCATTTGGAATCTAAAGTCCATTGGCCAAATGCAAACGTGTATGGTTCGTATTTTTGCACGACTTTGGCAAGATGCAATTGCATCTCCAAAGGAGTCTAAAGGCCTTTAGCCCAATGGAGCTCTTGAGGTGCATTGGCAAGTTGCATCTTGGGAATGCAAGTAGCTTGGTTACTATTCATCTTCTCCAACCTCTCCAAGCTAATGATTGGAGGCCAACAACCACCGGTGAAGGGATGGCACGTGCCGACGACTGCCGCCTGAGGATCACCCAACCCCGGCGACCATCGCCTAGCGTCGTCGGACCTTAGGAGACACCCGAATCTCGCGACCCAGGCTTCGACCGCCTAGATCGCGCGACCCAAGCATCGACCTCCTGAGGTCGCGCGACCCAGGCTATGGTTGCCGGGGTCGGGCAACCCCAGGCGACGGCCGCCTGAGTTCGCGAGACCCAGGCGATGGTTGCCTGGGTCGCGCGCGGCCGTTGCCTAGTCTCCTAAGTCACACGCGGCCATCGCCTTGTCGCCTGGCTCCCCCGACCCCAGGCGACAGCCGCCTGAGGTCGCGCGACCCAGGCGACAGTCGCCTAGGTCGCACGCGGCCATCGCCTGGTCACCTGGCTCACACGACCCTAGGCGACGGCCGCCTGAGGTCGCGCGACCCAGGCGACGGTCGCCTGGGTCGCACGCGGCCATCACCTGGTCGCCTGGGTCGCGCAACCCCAGGCGACGGCCGCCTGAGTTTGCGCGACCCAAGCGAGCAGATCTAGCCATCTGACCGCCAACGCAACCCCGGCGACGGTCGCCTGAGGTCGCATGACCCAGGCAGCCAGATCCGGCCATCCGGCTACTAGATCCAACAGTTCGACAGCCAGATCCGGCGATCCGATGGATGGATTTCAAAAAAGAAAAATATAATTTTTTTAATTTAATAAAAGTAATTTACAAATGCAAATTTTACCAAACGGTATTTTGGCCAAAGTTGTATCTCAATAAAAATTTTACCAAACGATATTTGCATTTCGGAAATCCTCCTTCACTCAAAGGTATTTGCATTTTGGCAAATGCATTCCCCAAAAGCCGAACCAAACGGGCCCTTTATGATTGACAGTCTGATTTTCGCGCCCGAAATCCGACTCCCAATCACTTAAAGAATCGCCAATGTGATCTCACGCCTAAGATTCGATTCACGATTTATGTAAAATTGGCCAACCCGATCTCATGCGCGAGATATGGTTCATCAATGTGGATATCAATCTTGCTCTGATTTGCTAACATGTCGTTTAAGTTAATTTTGTTTTTGTAAAAAAAATGCAAAAAAAATGTGAGTTAGATTAGGTTTATTTCTTGTTTTAGGTTTTGCATATTTAGAATAGAATTTTATTTTGAATTTCATAAAAAAAAATAAAAATCAAATCAATCAATTTAGGTTGCTAGTTTTTTTTTATAACTTAGGTTGCATATTTACTTATTTGACAATCTTTAATTTCGAAATTAATAAAAAAAACAAAAAAATCACCAAACATATGTCATGTAGAATTAGGGCATTCTTTGTACATCATTGCATATTAGGGTAAAATATATTTCTTAAGTGTAGGTATTTTCTTAGATAGATTGCATTTTAGGATTACTTGGGTTAAGATAATATTCTAGTTTAAATTAGGATTTGGCTAAACCTAATTCCTAGTACAAATTAAATGAAATCTTAATCTAACTATATACTTTTCACATTTTTTAATTTCGAATTTCATGAAAAATACATAGAAAAATGTCTTAGAAGAAATTAGTTTCATTTTCTAGGATAAATTGCATGTTTTTTTAAGAAAAAGATATGTCATGTGCATGTCATATAGGATTAGATTCATGAAATGCGTGTCATTTAGTGATTGTTGCTAGGTTCATTTAATTAGAAATTTCTTGTCATTAGAATTAGGTCATCTAGTTATATTGCATGCATTGCATGATTCTCATTAAATAAGTGAAAAATAAAAAAACAAAAATTGCGTGTTAATTAGAGATCATATCTAGGACTGTTGATGTGGATTCTAATTTAACATTGCAGATGGTTTCGTTGCTTTGAGGTAAGTTTTGCAATTTATTCACTGTTTATCTAAGTGGTTTGCGCACCCGCATGATCGCCTCATATGTTAGGGACATAGATTTAAAATCAATTTAAGCTGCCTATAAAAACATTTAAAAATAAATAAAAGAATGGTACCGAAAGGGCATTAGAGAAATCTAGTGTAACCAAGTCCTCGTACTCAAAGTCTCTGGTTCATAGGAGTAAAATAATCCTCTCATTGTTTTACTTAGATGTCTAATCGACTTACCATAAATAGATTAGTGGCGACTCCTAGATAAAATCATTTTGCATGCTAGATAACTTGAACCTAAGTTGCGAATTGGTATAGGCTTAGGAGAGCCCGAGTTAAATCTAGGCTTTACAATCCATTAGTCAAACCGTAGGTAGTGCACCCGAAATTTGGTCGTGACAGCATCCACCTTAAATTACTTAGGCTCAAGCTCGGTTAGCAATGATTAGGGCCTAAAAAAGTTAAACAACGAGGAATGAGATAAACTCAACGAGTAAACTCCCTAAACCTCGTGTAGGAGGGTTCTTCGCCTCAAAGACTGTCACGCCCCGATCCTTGAGCGCGTGCCCATCCCTCGTTGGTCGATAAAAAATTTGCAACTTCCCAGGACGAGTGGCCGACCTTTTCTTTTTATTGCACATGTGGAAGCAAATAATAAATCCCTGACAATAATCATCTTGGGATAGAAAAAGTAGGATAACCGAGTTTCAAACAAACATGCTTTTAAATACACACCAAGTCAAATACAAAAGTCTACAACCACAAGACTTCAAATGATTGACTCTTAAAAAGAAACTGCTCTATCTGACCTACACTTCAGATCCCCTCAACTCGGCTCCAGGTCTTCCACCTTACGGTCCTAAAAAATGAAGCCCACAATGGGGTGAGATATAAATCTTAGCGAGTTCACTCGCTAAACCCCAATTAGGAGGGTAATACGCCTAAGACATCTTAATCATACAATTATAGAGGCTTACCTTAGCCTTAGTTCCTTTCTACAGGTCAGCACAATTCATATTACAAACATGTGTATATAGCAAATTCATACACCAATTTGGAACGTCCAAACCAATCATTACTCACACGAGCAAGAATCACAATTAAATCACTATTCACACGAGCAAGAACTACCAATACACATCAAAGCAAGAATTATCGACACACGCCGATCCATCAATTCAACTCAACATGCGTTCTAATTAAATAACTACTACAACCCACACGAGCAGTTTAATCCGACACATGCCATGGAAGAAAATAATTACTGACACATGCTAGAAACGACTAATAACAATTGACACACACCGGGAATGACTAATAACTACTAATGTCCACCAACACACGCTGAGGATGGGTTTTCTTAACTATTAACGTCCACCAACACACGAGGGGGACAGGTTCTCTTAACTATTAACGTCCACCAACACACGAGAGAGGATGGGTTCTCTTAACTATTAACGTCCACCAACACACGAGGGAGGACGGGCTCTCTCAGATGATCATCAAGTATAAACTCTAGGCTTATCACAAACCAACCATATATCATCAAATGTGCAATTTCCAACACTCAAAGCCTCAAGAACCATCACAACTCATAACCGACCCTAACCGGCAGAATAGGCCCACTCGCACGTCTCCAAGTTTAAATCCAGAATCTAAATCAAACGAGTTCAGAAAATTCCCAAATTTTAGTATTTTGTAAAGGACACACAAAAGAACATTTTTAATGCAGACACCTTAAGCCGGATCCTTCTAGATTTGGCACAGTAAATCACTCAATCCAGTACTAAAACTGTGTCTGTTTCTAAAAAGTCTGTTTTCCAATATCAGTTTGGTTCGAGGTCCAAAACATGTCCATTTGATATGAAATTTGACTATGTTAAACTAGAAGCATGGCATTCCATTAAGGAGCACAGCATCATCCCGCGTATTCATAAGCCTTAGGATGGAATTCCATTAAGGAGCTTCGTTTTGAAATCCATCCGCGAATGGCATCCCGTTGACTTGGGGGCATTTGAACTTAATCACGCATCGTGCCGCATAATCATACGCATCAAGATGGAACCATCACCCCACATAATCATACACATTAGGGCATCTATTTGATCACAGGGGCATACCATCACTCAAGTGCATTGTTTTCTTTCTCATTAGCCAAGTATGAATGCCCAAATGGCGTGCCAGGTGGAGTGTGTCTCATGATCTATCAAAACTACATCAATAAAATATGCTGAGCACAAAACTAGAGTCCGTGGTTTGACACAATACGTTAAGCACTGGCCTAAGTCCAATTCAAATCAAGAACAATACACCTCGAAATCACATCGAGACCAAGAATGAACCAATCCGTCGTGACATGATCACCGGCCTAGTACCAACTTAGCTCGGGAATGATACATCTCAATATCACATCTAGGCCAACAAGGACCGACCCATCATTACATGATCATTGATTTAGTACTGAACTTAGTTCAGGAACAATATGCCTTAGTATCACCAACCAAGAGAGAGACTTGACCCGGCATGCTTCCACGCACATCCAAAAACCATCGTATATCCCATCTCGGAGGCTTGGAGTGTTCTTATGCATTGACCATGGCCAATGAACATATGTGTAAATACTATTTCTAATGAACACATATAAAACATTGCCATTAATACCAAGCACATCCAATAACATCACAAGTCACTTCCAATGACAGTATTAGATTGAACAACCTTAGCATATTACCTTTCAAAATAATCTTTCATTACTTATAATTATAGAATACTACGAATGCTTTCCCTTTTCAACTTTGGAATTGCATAGGCATATAACATCTTTAAAAACTAGCATTCAACAAGAATATACACTTTAGATTTCACAACATAAAGAACACTTATCATTTTCAATGTAAGGGATTGCATAAGCATCTACTATCTTTAAAATTAGGCTTTAGTAAATACATATCACATTAAAAGCCACAACATAATACGCATTTATCAAAATCAAGATAGGTTATCTCATCCAACGATAACTTATAACTATAGCTTATCGCATCTAACAATAGCGTATGACGATAACTCATTGTACCTAACGATAGCCTATCACGATAGCTTATCACATCTCACGATAGCCTATCAAGATAGCTTATCACATCTCACAAGCGGCAGTGGCTCACGGTGGAGGCACGGCAAGGCGCGGTGGTGGCTGGTCGGTGGTCGGTAGCCCACGTCAAGGTTAGAATAACCAAGGAATAGTAGCACATGACTTGAGGGAGGTTCGACAATGGCTTGGGACTCACGGCCAACACGCAGGAACAACAGCACGGCGAGATCTTGCAACAACGGTAGCTCGACGAGTTAAACGGTGGATGGTGGCTCATGGCCACAAAACCAAGAGGAAAAAGAGGGAGAAATGGGTATGAGATGAGGGAGAGTGATGGAGGAAAATCTATCCAAATGAGGGGTAGAGAGAGAAAGTGAGAGAAAGGATGGAAAAAGAGGAAAAGTTGGGGAAGAAATTGGCCATTTAATGTGACATCCCAGATTTTCAGTCATGTTTTCTATTTAATAAATCGATAATTTTATTAATGCACCTATAGGGCTGTTCTCAGAGCTGATCACTCTCGAGATAACTAGGCTATTCAGGGAAGCTATTAAGGAATTTTAAAGCAATAGACTTGAGAATTCGACCAGGAATTGGCTTCTCGACCGTGCTCATCTTTAGAGGCCATTACGGCATAGTATAAAATCGATTTGATATTAGAGATAGGTCGGTTCATTTGAGATGTGTAGCCGATCGTGGGTGACTCCACTAAATTGAAAAATTCTCGTCGACCAAAACTAGTTTGATTTTACTGTTGTTTTGGTACCATATGCTCGTATTTGGATCCTCAAGATTTTTACAACAACCGAGAGTCACCAATGAGTCGAATGGGTTCATTGTAGCTGAAAGAAAATCAACCACGGGTCATTTGCCCTAAAAAAGTTCTGAAAACTACTTGATAGCTTAGGTCACGCTAAAAACGCACCAAATGGAAATTAACCGCGAATTCGAGTTCGATTTCAGAAATTAAAGATTCTTTCATGTCACAATAAATTCTAGGACCCACAAGCCAGTCTCAAACGATTTTTCTGCCAACCAAGACTTTTTGGGACAAAGTTAGCGTAGTACCGTTTTTGTTCATAAAATACCAAGGATTATTTTTGGTTGCAAATTTAAGATGCATGGTGGATATAGAGGTGAGAAAAATGCCAAAATGAACAATGATAGGTCAATTGAATTTATGAGGGCAAATTGAGGTTGAATTGAAGAAGACCAAACAACCAATTGAAGCCAAAAATTGGGAAATTCGTAGCTCCTCCTTCCCCCTAGCCAAATGGACCATTTCATGAGTTGTGAGGAGTGTGTGTGGCTCAATGACTGCCACGGAACCATGGCTTGATGGACAAGCTTGAGGGGGACAAAAATGTGGAAAAATTGGCCAAGAAGACCCCACCCAAGGCCAAACTTGCCCCTCACTCTTTCCTCCCTCTTTCCCCTTGTCGTCCACCCCATTCCCCTCCATTATGTGCTGCTCGAACTCAAGAAACCAGCAGGAGAGGCCGCATGCCGTTGAACGCCATCACCACCGCTGTCGCCGAAAACCGTTGCTCCGCCTCCACCCGCGCCTAACCGTGCCTCACGTCGTCGTTCCAGCCTTGCTCCGCTATCCAGCTTGCAGTCCAGCAGTTGTGAGGGGCTGTGGAAACCCGTTGGAGACTGTTGAACCACCGTGGACCGCCTCTTTCAAGCCACCAAAGCCTCCTCGAGCCTTGCCGCCCATCTTAGCTTTGTTTTCTTCTACTTTCAGCCAGGACCAGATCTAAAATTTTATGGGTCTCACAGTGGCTTCAGGGCATGTTTTGAGATGTTTTTGGGCCTCGGATCTTACGCCCGCTTTGGATAAAAACATTTTCCCGCGACGTTCCCGACGTTTAATCCGAGCGGATTGTTAAATGGGTGAGTTTAGCTCACTATCTTCTCTTAGTAAACTAATGATGCTTAAGGGTTGATTAGTATTAATTAAGCATTATTAGGTGGTTGGATTAGTTTATATTAATTAATTTAGTGCCTTAATGATGCATTAGGTGTTTAGACATAGTCATTAGCAAGTAGAAAGGCTATAGTATTTGTCAAGCGAACTTCAACAATTTGACGTGCTCGTCTCAGCTTCCAATTAGGCATTGCAGGTCAAAATTGGATTTATTGCTATTTAATAATTAATTTTTGTAATTATTTATTTATTTATTTATTTTCCGGAAAATCAATCAGGATGGCCGGTGACCAGAATTTTATGCTGATTATCGTGGTGCAATCCGTTTATTTATTTGAACATTAGTTTGTGTTGAATTGATTTATGAGTTATTTAAGGATTTATTCATAAATTAATTTAATTTTGATAATTAATTGGATAATTATCGGGCGTGGGTATATAGCGCGAAAAATCTATTTTTGGGCTACTAGAACTGGTGGACAGTTCAAAAGGAAATTATTATATTTTGGCTAAGGCCAATCGTGTACCCACGCACGAGTATTTTTATCGGGTATGATAAAAAAGATAACAATGTCGAATGGTTGGGATGGTATACTATATCGACCTACGGGCGATATGTCAGCTTTAGGCAAGCAGTATACCGGTATACTATATCAGCCTACGGGCGATATGTTAGCTTTGGGCGAGCAATATACCTTATTATCAGCTTTGAGCGAGCATACATTATGTATCAGCTTTGGGTGAGCATATATAGTATACTATATTATCAGCTTTGGGTGAGCTATACCTTCTATAATATTAGCTTAGGGTGAGCAGTCCTGGACTAAGGTCGGACTATATAGATAGTATTGAATATGTCAACCAGAGAAGGGTCGAGATGACATGTAATCAATTAAGTCGATTGATCGCTAAGTCGATCTGATTGGTGAAATATGATTGGTTGTTGTAGTTATGAATATTATTGATTGAACTAATGTGCAAGTAGGAACTGAGGCCAAAGTAAGTCCTCTGACCCGTGTTGTGCGTAGGCAACCCTTAGAGCGTATTGGCTTACTAATAGGGTCTTAGTGGGATAGAACTCATTGAGACATTGTCTTACTGGTTATTGAATAACCATTTTCAGGTCCTTAGGTGGCATTGGTGAAGGACCAGAGGCCCGAAGTATAAAAGGTGAAGCCTGAAGAATTGACGATCCTGTCTGACTTGCTAGTCGTAGGACATTTCCCTTCTGATGGAAGTTGATTCCTTTTGTAGGCTTTATTTTGTGAACTAGCTATCTATGACCTAATTTAATAGACCGCCTTGTATATATATGCACTATGGTTTGTAATGTATATAAGTGTGGTTGTTTTCTAAAGTGAAAATTTGGGGTCCTACATTCCTTTCCCATTGTTTTATTGTATGGGAATATTTATAAGCTTCTGCATGCGTATATATAACCGAATGGGTCGGCAACCTTTTTAGGACATTGCTATTATATCAACCAAAAAGGGATGGGCGCACGCTCGAGGATCGGGGCGTGACATCCCCGTTTAAGTGGTATCAGAGCCCGTGTAAAGAGTTGGAGTGGTAAGGTACAATGGGCCATTGAATAGTTAGTAGGAAAGACATTTAAGTATCTGACTGGTGCCTGTCAATGATGGTTGTTTGTAGAATTGTTTGTTGTTTGTGAATCGCTCATCTTCTAATCTAGTTTGAATTTGGAAGACATGTTTCAATAGAAAAGACTGAACCATGAGCAAGCCACAACAGAGGACTCCGATTAAGCGAATTGTTAGGCCTGCAGCTTGGGTTAGGTCGCCGACCATGGTCAATACCCGAGGAGGCAGAGCTAGAGCACTAGCACAGACTAGTGCTAGTGGAGTAGCACCACCTCCTGTTGGTGTTGGGGTAGAAGCCCCTGATGATCAAGGAACCATTAGGATCGATCAAGCTTTGAATGCCATGAGAGAGTTGAAGGGACAGCAAGCCTGGGATCAAGTTATTGCATTCACCGCCACTATTGCAGTCGCCACTCAAGCCGCCGCTACTACTGCTGTTGTCACCACTGCTAAAGCCGCCCCTGCTGCAACTCCTATTGCTGTACCTGTAGTTGTTCCTATTGAAGTTTTATTGGGAAAATAGATTTATTAGTCCTAACCATGTATAACTTTGATTTAATAATTGACATGGACTGGCTCACCAAGCAATAAGCTAAAATGGATTGCTATCGCTTTGCGATTCAGTTTGACCTTATAGAGGGCGAAAACTTTGAGTTGGTCGGGAATCTAGTACAACCCTCGATTACCTTGATCTCGTCATTTGAGGCAACTCGTTTGTTAGACGAGGGTTGCCAAGGTTACCTGGCAACTATCGTTGATATGATAGTTGAGGAACTAAAAGTAGAAGACATTGCCGTGGTAGAAGAATTTCTAGATGTCTTCCCTAAGGAATTGCCATGACTACCACCAGAAAGAAAAATTGAGTTCGTAATCGAACTAGCACCAGAAATAGAGCCAATCTCCAAGGTTCCGTATAGAATGGCATTATCTGAGTTGAAAGAACTGAATGTGCAAATGCAAGAGTTGTTGGATAAGGGATTTATTTGTTCCAGTACATCACCTTAGGGAGCACTAATTCTGTTTGTAAAGAAGAAAGATGGTTCGTTGTGCCTGTGCATCAACTATTGACAACTCAATCAAGTAACAGTTAAGAATAAGTATCCATTCTCGAGGATCGATGACCTATTTGATCAATTGCAAGAAGCGTCAATATTCTTGAAAATCAATTTAATGACATGATATCATCAACTGAGAATTAGGAAGGAGGATATTCCTAAGTCAGCATTTCGTACTTGATATGGTCACTATGAGTTCACAGTGATGCCATTCGGGTTGACAAATGCTCTAGCTGCCTTCATGGATTTGATGAATCGAGTATTCAAAGAATATTTAGATCAATTTGTGATTGTGTTCATCAATGACATCCTTGTGTATTCGAGAAATGATGAAGAGCACGAGAGTCGCTCAAGACTAGTGCTGCAGACACTGAGAGCTCATCAATTGTATGCTAACTTCAGCAAGTGTGAGTTTTGGTTGACTCATGTTGCTTTCTTAGGACATGTGATTTCAGGCGAAGGAATTTCAGTGGACCCAAGCAAGATGGAAGCCGTAATCAATTGGCCAAGGTCAACTGCAGTGACAAAGATAAAAAGTTTTCTGGGTTTGGCAGGTTATTACAGACAGTTTGTGGAAGGGTTCTCATCATTGGCGTCACCACTAACAAAACTCCTGAAGAAGGAAGAGAAATTCATGTGGACAGACAAGTGCGAGCGTAATTTTCAAGAGCTAAAGGAAAAGCTGACTACCGCACCTGTGCTGACCATTCCATCTGGTATTGGAGAATTCAAGATCTCTAGTGATGCGTCACTCAGAGGTCTGGGTTGCATGCTAATGCAACATGGCCGAGTTGTTGCATATGCCTCACATCAGTTAAGACCCCATGAGCAGAATTATCCGACGCATGACTTAGAACTCGTGGCGATTATCTTTGCCCTGAAGATTTGGAGACACTACTTGTATGGAGAAAAATTCCAGGTCTTCACAGACCATCAGAGTCTCAAGTACCTGGTCTCTCAAAAGGAGTTGAACATGAGACAGCGCCGATGGATGGAATTACTTAAGGACTACGAGTGTGATATTCTATATCACCCAAAAAAGGTGAATAAGGTCATCAATGCTTTGAGTCAAAAGTCTTCAGTTACTCATATATTGATTAAGTAATGGAACCTAATTGAGAGAGCTCGAGATTCGGTATTCAAATTTGAGGTTGGTCGCCTTTCGAGTCTTATGACCACCCTTAGAATTGAACCGGATGTCCATATTAGAATCAAATTGCTCCAACCGACAAACCCAGATGTACAGAAAATTCTTCAAGAGGATATTGAGAAAAGAAATGCTGACTTTTAGATTTCTGATGACAGAACACTAAGGTTTTGAGGACGTTTGGTTGTACCTGACGATGTAGAGTTTAGATAAGATATTTTATCTAAAGCACATCATAGCAGTTACAACATTCATCCTGGTAGTACCAAGATGTATCGGAATCTACGTCAACACTATTGGTGGTCTGGTATGAAGGCAGACATCGACAAGCATGTCACCAAGTGTTTGACATGTCAGCAGGTAAAAGCTCAGCATTGCAAGTTGGGAGCACTTCTGCAACCTCTCGAGATCCCAGAATGGAAATGGGAACATATCACAATGGATTTCGTGACTAGACTACCGAGGAGTCAAAGAGGAAATGAATCAATTTGGGTAGTAGTCGATAGACTGACAAAGTCGGCTCACTTTATTACAGTTCAAAAGGACCTGATGTGGCATCCCAAAATTCAAAGCCAAGCCATAAGGTGTGATTAAAGTTCCTAATTAGGTGATAAAATTTCCATGGCTTATGCTTTAGCCATTAGTCTTTTAAGATTTGATGATTTGTGCATATGATTGTGAAAATTTAAATTTGATAGATTAATAATCTATGCTAGGCCATGTACTTTATAAATTAAATTTCAATAACCAAGATGCCCCAAGACTTTGGCCAAGATGAAAATTGAAATTTAAAAATATTTATAGAAGAATTCAAAAAAAAAGAAGAGAAAAAGGGTTAATTTTGGAATGGGCCTTAGGCCCATTGGCCTAAGCTTAATGGGTCAAGCTAGTCGGCCCAATTAGGCCCACTAAAGGGGGCTGTCGCCGGCCCAAATGGAGGCCTAATAGAAGCCCATGCATGAGATTTGCCAAGTGGCAAAGAGGAGCTCATGCATTGGCCAATTGAAAGGCAATCTCATGATTGCAAATGATGAGCTCTAGGGGGGTATAAGAAGGAAGAGAGAGAGGGTGGCCGGCCATTTGCTCACCCAGAGAGAGAGAGAGAGAGAGAGAGAGAGAGAGAGAGAGAGAGAGTTGTGCGAGAGGAAGGAGCGGCCGAGAGAGAGAGGAGGAGGGAACTACCGTCCGTCCGCCGTGTGCCGCCGTGTTCGCCGTCGACTGACCGATCTAGAGGCAAGTGGGAGTCCTCTAGCTTCTCTTTCATGCTTGTATGTCGTTTGCATGTTGAGTTTTTAGGTGTTAAATGAGAAATACCGAAGCATGGATGAGTTGTGTGTGAATGGTATGGCTGTTTGTGTTCGGATCGTGTGAGTCAGTAACTTGTTTGAGCTTGCGTGTGTGTTTAGAGTCCGATTTTGGCTTCGATTTCTTCATGAGAGTTGTACATAACATCTTGAACTATAACATACTGAAATTTCGTTGAAAATTATGGATATTTGAGTGGTTAAAGTCTTATTCTACGGAGACCTCAGATCTGGAGAGTTTTTACTGACCTCTTGCTGGATTCGTGATTGCATGTTGGTTTGTGATGAGAATCTCACTTCGATTTATTCATGAAAGTTGTAGGAGACATCTTAAAATACAACATACTGAAATTTGAAGTGAAATTAACAAGTATAGCCTATTAAATCAACTAGATCTTGAAGATGATGATTCTGGTGATGAATTCCGAGATACCCGAGACTTCATGGACATAGATGATGACTATAATCTGGTTATTTGACCTAGATATATTCATGAAACTTGTAGAGGAAACCTTGATGTATAACATATCTAAATTTCAGAGGAAAAAAAAAGAGAAAAGGTAGGTGAAATCTCAATATTTCGGAGATGTGTACACTGGACGATGCGGTAATGGATCCAGAAGCTTCGTGAGGTTGTATAAAATAATCTAAAAAGAATCTGGCTTGGAGTTCTTCATGAGAGTTGTACGCAAATGTCTTGAATATCACTCTGTAAAATTTCGTAATTTTTGGAGACCGTATGGATATTTTAAACGAATTTCTTCGGAAACTGTGCATTCTGGTTTTATCCGAATATTATGTGCTGTTTCGTGGAAATTGTGAAATTGTGTGAAATTCAATTTGGCCATGAATTTTGCATGAAATTGTCATCCTATTGGTTTGTTTAATGATTGCTTGAATTTTTATAATTTTGGGAATTTATAGATATTGAATTTAATATTTTTTTATAATAAATAAATAAAATGGATTATTTTATTGGCCATAAATTCCATTGAATTTATTAAAATATAATTATGCATTGTTGCATGTATGATGAGATATTGGTGTATGTATGACATTGGGTTGTGATGCATGTGTGAATTCTATGCCAAGTATGACTTGTTTGATGTCACGCCATATGCCATGTTAAATTGAGATCAAAATAATGGTAAATGTGAATAATGATAAGTGAGGAAGTGGTTGTGGTGAAGGATGAGGCCGGAATGTATAGAGATGCATTGCCGGATTCCCTGGGAGATTCAGGATGCCCGGAATGTGGGGGGTCGGAAGCCCTATCGGAGGTCTTTGCCCGAAGGGAATGCCTCGCGATGCCAGGATTTAGGGTGCGGGATGCCCGGCCAAGGAGTGTAAATGCCGGAAGCCCTGTCGGAGGTTTCTGCCCGAAGGGAATGCCTCGTGATGCTAGTTGAGATGCGAGATGCCTGGAATGTGGGGGGCCGGATGCCCGGTGGCTTGGGAGGCTGAATGTCGGAAGCCTCGGAGGTCTTTGCCCGAGGGGATGATGAAATTGATGATTTGAGGAATGGGTGATGTGCTGATCAAATTGAAAGCTAAAAGTGGAAATTAAACCATGATATGATATGCTTGATGATATGCATGATGATGATGATGATGATATGTGATGTGAAATAATGATGATCATCCATGATATGATATGCATGATGATATGCATGGTGATGATAATGATAATGATATATGATATGGCATGTGTAATGAGACGATGTCGTGATGATGATGACATGTATGATGTAATGATGCCATGATGATGACGACATGTGTAATGTAATGATATCATGATGATGATGACATGTATGATACGATGATGATACACATGTATGTGTTATAAATTGATATGATGATGCATGATAGTATGCGCATGGCTTCAAGGTAAGTAACGTCTGCAATGCATGTATGATTGCATGATGCATTGAGTTGTTATTGGATTTCGTTATCTGCTGAGTGGTTGTACTCACCCTTTTTGGGGACCCACATTTCAGATTAGCAGTATGCCGCTTCTTGCCGTCACGCGGGGAGTATTTTATGGTCTACCATTCGATGTAGAGGTCGAGTGTGCTAAGATAGACTGTCCCTCTGTTCCTGGACTGACTTTTGTTCGAGTACGCTGTCTAGTGATGTACGACATGGGCCTAGCTGGGGGCCTTGTCATTTAGGAGTTCATATCCGTACATGTTTGTCAGGATGGAGCGATGCGAGGGATGTTGCCGCCGCCACCGCCTGATGCACTGGACTGGGTGTGAGGCCTGTGCGTGACAAGTAGGAGCTGGATCTTTTTTGGGATAGTTAGCCGACACTGATGATGGGGAATTGTTGCACGTGAAATGTAGAGGGTCGAGGGTTCTTTTTGAGGTTTTAGGCTGGACATGGCTGAGTCCTAGCTTTTCCTTTTTGATGTACCAACCCAAAAGAAGTCCCATCTTGAAAATATATGTAAATAAAGTGTCGTGGCTTGTTTATAAAATTATGGTGATTAGTGGTGTATATTTGTATCATGGTTGGTAGGGGGAGAGACGGTGATGTTTTAATTTGCTTCCACTAATGGTCGCACTCGGACCGTTTTGTTTTAAAAAAAAATGTGTTTGCGAATTAGGACACTTTTTCAAAGCAGAAAGGTAATAAGGTGTAGCATTGGCGCTGGTGACGACCTGCGAAGGGTTCGAGGTGTCACACTTGAGTTTGGATAGGCACGTAGATCTATACGTGCGTCAAGTGATTCGTATGCATGGAGTGCCGGTTACACTAACTTCGGATAGAGACCCGAGGTTTATTGCTGCTTTTTGGAAAAGCTTACAAAGTGCTCTACAAACAAAGCTTCAGTTCAGTACGGCATATCATCCTCAGATAGATGGCCAGTCTGAGAGGACGATTCAGACCATTGAGGACATGCTGAGAGCTTGTGTACAAGACTTTAAAGGAAGTTGGGAAGATCAGCTACACCTGGTGGAATTTGCCTACAATAATAGTTATCAGTAGAGCATCAAGATGGCTCCTTTTGAAGTATTGTATGGCAGAGTGTGCAGAACCCCAGTGTGTTGGGATGAAGTCGGGGAAAGAAAGATTATAGGCCCAGAGTTGGTCCAGCAGTCAGTGGATGCCGTGGCAATAATCAAAGGTAGATTAAAGACCGTGCAGAGTCGTCAGAAAAGTTACGCAGATAAGCGCTGGAGAACATTGGAATTCCAAGTTGGTGATCACATTTTTCTTAAGGTATCGCCAATGAGGGGAACTTCGCGCTTTGGAAAGAAAGGAAAATTGAGTCCGAGGTACGTAGGTCCGTTTGAGATTCTTGAGAGAATTGGAAACCTAGCATATCGTCTTGCATTGCTGGCGAGACTGGCGCAAGTGCATGACGTCTTTCACGCGTCGATGTTAAAGAAGTATGAGCATGACTTGACCCACATACTCAATTTCGAGGAATTTGAAGTGGATGATCGTGTATCATATGTTGAAAGCCCGGTTCAAATTGTGGATCGTAAAGAGCAAGTTCTGCGTACCAAAACCATTTCATTGGTCAAAGTGGTCTAGTAACATCACGGTACTGAAGGAGCGACATGAGAGACTAAAGAGTCGATGAGACAGTTATACCCCCACCTTTTTGCTTAAAGTGTGTGAGGTTCAAATTTCGAGGAGGAAATTTTTATAAGAGAGGAAGAGTTGTGACATCCCAAATTTTCAGTCCTATTTTCTATTGAATAAATCGAGCATTTCATTAACGCGCTTATAGGGCTGTTCTCAAAGCTATCACTCTCAAGATAACTAGGCTATTCATGGAAGCTATTAAGGAATTTTAAGGTAATAGACTTGAGAATTTGACCAGGAATTTGCTTCTCGACCGTGCTCATCTTTAGAGGCCATTATGGCACAGTATAAAATCGATTTAAGATCAGAGATAGGTTGGTTCATCTAAGATGTGTGGCTGATTGTGGGTGACTCCACTAAATTTGAAAATTCTAATCGACCAGCATTAGATTGATTTTACTGTCGTTTTGGTACCCTGTGCCTGTATTTGAATCCTCAAGATTTTCATTACAACTGAGAGTCACCAATGAGTCGAGTGGATTCATTGTGGCTTCAAGAAAATCAACCACGGGTCATTTGCCCTAAAAAAGTTTTGAAAACTACCCGGTAGCCTAGGTCACGCTAAAAACGCGCCGAATGGAATTTAACTGCGAATTCGAGTCTGATTTCAAAAATTGAAGATTCTATCATGTCACAATAAATTCTTGGACCCACGACCCAGTCTCAGAAGATTTTTCTGCCAACCAAGACGTTTTGGGAAAAAGTCGGCGTAGGACCCTTTTTGTTTAGAGAAGGCCGGGGATTATTTTTGGTTGCAAATTTGAGATGCATGATGGATATAGAGTTGAGGAAAAATGCCAAGATGAATAATGATAGGTCAATTGAATTTATGAGGGCCAATTGAGGTTGAATTGAAGTAGACCAAGCAACCAATTGAAGCAAAAAATTGGGAAATTCATAGCTCCTCCTTCCCCCTAGCCAAAAGGATCATTTCATGAGTTGTGCAGGGTGTATGTGTGGCTCAATGATATCCATGAAACCATGGCTTAATGGACAAGCTTGAGGGGGACAAAAATGTGGAAAAATTGGCCAAGAAGACCCCACCCAAGGCCAAACTCGCCCCTCACTCTTTCCTCCCTCTTCCCCCTTGCCATTCACCCCATTCCCCTCCATTGTGTGCTGCTCGAACTCAAGAAACCAGCAGGAGAGACCGCACGCCGTTGGACACCATCACCGCCACCATCACTGGAAACTGCTGCTCCGCCTCCACTTGCGCCTAGCCACACCTCACGCCGTTGTTCCAGCCCTGTTCCGCCGTCCAGCTTGCTGTCCAGCAGCTGTGAGGGGTTGTGGAAGCCCGTTGAAGCCCGTTCAACCACCGTGGACCGCCCTTTTCAAGCCACCAAAGCCTCCCCGAGCCTTGCCGCCCATCTTAGCTTTGTTTTCTCCTCCTTTTAGCCAAGAACATATCTGAAATTTTATGGGTCTCACAGTAGCTTTAGGGCACGTTTTGAGGTGTTTTCAGGCCTCGGATTTTAGGCCCGCTTTGGAGAAAAAGTCCCCCGCGACGTTCCCGACATTTCAATCCGAGCAGATTGTTAAATGAATGAGTTTAGCTCACTAATCCTCGCTTAGTAGACTAATGATGCTTAAGGTTGATTAGTGTTAATTAAGCATGATTATGTGGTTAGATTAGTTTAGATTAATTAATTTAGTGCCTTAATGATGCATGTTAGGTGGTTAGACATAGTCATTAGCAAGTAGAAAGGCTATAGTATTTATCGAGCGAACCTTGGTAATTTTCCAAGCTTGTCTCTTCTTCCAATTAGGCATTATGGGCCTAAATTGGATTTATTGCTATTTAATGATTAATTTTGTAATTATCTAATTATTTATTTATGTTCTGGAAATTCAATCGAGATGGCTGGTGACGAATTTTATGCTGATTATCGTGGTGTAGTCCATTTATTTATTTGAACATTAGTTTGTGCTGAATAGATTTATGGGTGATTTAAGGATTTATTCCTAAATTAAATTAATTTTGATAATTAATTGGATAATTATCGAGCTCAGGTATATAGCGCCAAAAATATATTTTTGGGCTACTAGAACTAGTGGGGAGTTCAAAAAGAAATTATTATATTTTGGCTAAGGCAGATCGCGTACCCACGCATGAATATTTTTATCGGGTATGATAAAAATGATGACAATGTTGAATGGTTGAGATGGTATCCTATATCGACCTACAAGCGATACGTCAGCTTTGGGCGAGCATACATTATGCTATCATCTTTGGGTGAGCATATATAGTATACTAAATTGGCCCGGGGGCCCTAAATTATCAGTTTTTGGTGAGCACATATAGTATATTATATTATCAGCTTTGGGCGAGCTATACTATCTATAATATCAGTTTAAGGTGAGCAGTCCTGGACTAAGGTCGGACAGTATAGATAGTATTGAATGTGTCGACCAAAGAAGGGTCGAGATGACATGTAATCGATTAAGTCAATTGATCGCTAAGTCGATCTAATTGGTAAAATATGATTGGTTGCCGTAGTTATCAATATTATTGATTGAACTGATGTGCAGGTAGGGACTGAGGCCAAGGTAAGTCCTCTAACCCGTGTTGTGTGTAGGCAGCCCTTAGGGCGTATTGGCTTACTAATCGGGTCTTAGTGGGATAGAACTCGATGGGATAGAACTCATTGGTTATTGAATAACCATTTTTAGGTCCTTAGGTGGCATTGGTGAAGGACCAGAGGCCCGAAGTATACAAGGTGAAGCCTGAACAATTGACGATCCTGTTTGACTAGTTAGTTGTAGGACATTTTACTTCAGATGGAAGTTGATTCCTTTTGTAGGCTTTTCTTTGTGAACTGGTTGTCTAAGACCTGATTTAATAGACCGCCTTGTATATATATGCACTATGGTTTACAATGTATATAAGTGTGGTTGTTTTCTAAAGTGAAAATTTGGGGTCCTACATTCCTATCCCATTGTTTTATTGTCTGGGGATATTTATAAGCTTTCGCATGCGTATATATAACCAAATGGGTCGGCGACCCTCTTAGGACGTCGCTATTATATCAACCAAGAAGGGATGGGCGCACGCTCGAGGATCAGGGTGTGACATTTAATGCCTCTTGACTTAATGTCCTAATTTGGAGAGCAAGAACACATCTTGGCCCTTCATTCCAACTTAGGGAGCAAGAATAAATCCTATCCCCCCATTTTACCACAAAAGTCAAAGCCTTCTAGATGCTAGGTTACTGTTCACGCATACTATTCACGTAGGTTACTATTCACAGAAATGGGCCAGGTACAAAATGGCCCAATTGTCTTAATGGGCTTGTCCTTGGGCTTGACAAACTTGGGCTTGGGCTTAATTTATCCAATTTGGGCCTAAACAAGCTTAATGGGCCTTAAAGGGAAAAACTGTCATTTCCACCTACTTGGGCCCCTCTGGCCGAATTTTAAAGGGAATGTGGCCCATTGGGCCTTTCCAAATTCATGGCCCCCCTTTGGGCTTCCAATTTCCGACCCAATTTCACTTATCCAAAAATTTAGGGTTTACCGATAAATAAGGAAGTTGATTCAGTATTGTCCAATGGTTGTCTCTTAATCTTCTAAAGTTTGAGTCCGATACCCTTAAATGAATTAGAATTTGTGGTTGAAATCCATCAAATAGTGTTTTAGCATAATTAATACAAATGGGTGGTTATTGTCTTTTTGAGTGTTTGCCTTTTGTACGTGCCAGGCCTCCTTCCTTGTATATTTTCGGCAAAATCTATACATATCTTACCTTTACCAAAAAAAAAAAACCGACGGGTGGCTTTTAGGGATTCCGTGAGTTCGACCAATGGTTGATTCGATATCAATCCACATTGAAGCCCTTTTCAATTCATGGATGATCTTCGGTTGTCATGTAATCGTGAGGGGTCAATTACTCGTTCCGAAGTACATGATCATTTGGAATTGGTTTAAGGTCATTCATAATTAATATAGTAATCATGTGGAATCACCCGTAATTCAATTATATACTATTATCGAATCAACATATAACCGTTCCTAGATCAGTTTGAAATGGCTTAAGATTGTCCCTTATCGATCCTTATGGTCAAATTGTCAATCCATGGTTGAGTTCTATGATTGTGCGCATCAAAATTCTAAATTGACTTTCTTAAAAGGTTTAACACTCTTGAATGGTTCACAAACCAATTCAAAGTGTAATTATACTAATTGCTCATTGATAGAAGTAAACCCCTTATCATATCCTGAATAGGGTCAAATTTTGAGGATGTCACATTGTAAATCTCAAATATGTAAGGCCATGTTTCCCTTATCATTATTTGATGTAATTAATAAAATTTTATGAAATTTCTCCTTTTCATGTAATTTTTAGAAAATGGGCATTCTGATTAAACATTTGTCATCATCCTTCTCAATTGTATAACTTCTTCTGAAGAAATTTTGATGAGATGATGCTATATGATATTAGGGTCATATATGCTTTTGATCACTATTTCGTCTCAAGAAAATATAGAATTGAGAAGGTTCGTATTGGTTCGTATTTTCTTGATTTCTTTTTATCTCTTACTGATTTGAGTTCCTTCTTGTGAAAAAGGTGCTAAATCACAGCTAAGAGGCTTTTCATTATACATACACGCCACCAAGCAAGGATAGATAATGAGGATACATGCACTCGTGTTATTACTATGGAGAATCAAATGGCACAGATGATGACACTGTTAACCAAGTTCTCCAACCTAGTCAAGAACTTGACGATCGTAGCTCCTGTTGTTCTTACTACAAGTTTTCCCACCACACCTGCTGATGCACCTTTGGTTGATCATGTGATGAAATGACCTGTTGAAGAGGCTCATACTCCTATTCCCATAGTTATTGACCTAGAGACTCCATTTATAGAGACTCCAACTTCCCATTTCGATGAGGAAAGCTTGAGACACCTAGCAAAGATCAAGGAGCGCCTATGGATGCTACAAGGCTACCAACTTCAAGAGCTCAACAAGCTGTCACCCTTCGCCAAAAGGTTCCTGAATTCTACAAGGAGCTCGAGTTTACAATGAAGTATGATGGTATTGGGTGCCCTAAAGACTCATATGAAGTACTACTTAGGCAACATGGCCCGTTATTCCAACAACCCTCCACTCCTCATGAATTTATTCCAAGATAGCTTGATTGGTCCTACGTTGACATGGTTCATCAAGTTGGATTTGGATAAGATCCATACTTGGAAGGATCTTGCAGATGAGTCCATGCAACAATATAAGTTCAACACTGAAATTGCACCAACTTGAGAAGAACTGATTTGAGTTGAGAAGAAGAGAACTAAAACATTTAGGGCAAATGCTCAAAGGTGGAGAGCCATTGCCTCTCAAATAAAGCCTCCTTTGTTCGAAAGGGAAGCTATGAGGTTGTTACTCCAAGTTATGCCTCGAGAGCCCTTCGAAAAGATGTATAATCATACCTGGCATCAACTTTTCTGCATTAGTTGAGTTGGGAGAACGCATCAAGGGAATTATGTGAGAAGGTAGATTGGCTAAGACTACAACACGCAGGTTTGCTCCAAGGATAAGGAGTCTACTGTGTAGATTGCCTATATTTAAAATCTTTCTACCCAAAAGATGTACAACCTTCCCGCCATGGAGGTTGGGAGCTCTTCCTGAAACTTTGACTATAAAGGAAAACCCCTACAAAGGCAATTTGCCCCACTTCCAAAATAAATGTCACTACTACTTTCGATGTTGATTGAGAATCGCCTCATGGCGAGAGATGTCCCAAGGGATAACCCACCAAGGTTCCTTGGATTTCATCCAAACAAGATTGGTGGATACCACATGGGAGAGAAAGGACATCACGTGGACAATTGCTATGTCCTCCATTCAAATATCCAATGCCTGTAGGATAAGAAAGTACTCACTTGTAAGGATTCGATGCCAAATGTCCAACAAAATCCTCTTTTGAAATATGTTGAAGACATCAACATGATTTTTGGGGATGAGGACAAGCATATATTTTTCATGGATATGCATAAGTTGAGGAAATCATGTCCCATGCTGATTGCCAATTAGAAGGCATCGTTACTTGCGATGAGAAGATAGCTTGCCTAGCTAAGATGGTCAAGCTTGGAGTCCTCCGATATGGAGATGGCACAACTACTTAAGAACCGATGATTTTAGTTTAGGTTGATTGGGTTGGCAAAGACATGATTTCGAAGGTCATAAGGGAAGTTGAGAGCTTGAGCAAGGAGGATGCTCAAAAAGAGGATCGTCGAGCCCTAAAATGAAAAACCCTAATGTACCAAGATGAAGATTCAGAAATTGAAAGTGAGGATGAGTATAGAGCTTTCCGCATGGATCGTGAGTTTACCAAGAAAGCTCGCGAGAGTGGCAAAGTTATCGATATCCTTGGACAATCAAGTGACAAATACGACTTCAAGGTAAAATTCACACCATCGCTAAGTTTCTATGTGGATATTAAAAACATTGTCTCTAGTGGATGGGATGATGAAGAAAGTCCCGTTCAACCCTTGTCAAGGATGAAGAAATTTCCTCCGATGATGACAAGTCTGAATACAAGACATTCCATTAGGATAGCGAATTCATAAGGAAGGCTCACAAGAAGGGTAAAGTAGTGGATACCCTTGGACGACCAAGCGGGAAGTACGACATCATGATTAAATACACTCCTCCTCCAAGCTTCTTTGATGACCCCAAGGACATTGTTCCAAGTGGATGGGGAGATGAATTTGACCATGACTTTGTGGCTATGATCGACCCCTAAGGCTTGCGTGACTGATGTTAATTCTGTCAAATTCGGCTCATTAATTGATGAAGATATGAGGATCTCATGCGTAAGTTTTGAACCCGTGGTCATTGAATTACCACCACATGTTGGTGAATGCTCAAAGACTAAGGTGTCTTCCACTTATAGCACCAAGGCAGTCCTGTGGAATTACGATGCCAATGAGATTGACGCCATTACTAGAACGGGTTGAGTCTATCTACCTCATAAAGGTGTGGAAAAGAAAGCTGTACTCGACGAGGAAGCCGAACTCCTTAAGACACTTAAAACAAGTGAAATGGAGGTAACCGAGCAATTGCAAAAAATGCCCACTCAAGTTTCTTTATTAGAGCTTTCCAAGTCTTCCGAGAAGCAAAGAAATGCACTTGCTAAGATCTTGAATGGTGTTCACGTGCCTAAAAACATTGGAGAGGTATAATTGGAAGAGTTCGTGGGTGCCATACTCCTTAGAGATCAAATTCTCTTCTCTAAAAAAGATCTTCCTCCCGAGGGCAAGCGCACATTAAGGCACTATATGTGTTCGCTTGACACTTTGACACTAGAATCTCAAGGGTATGGGTCAACAATGGCTCCAGTCTAAATATATGCTCCCTATCCATCCTCCGTCAATTGGGGATAAGCATGGAAAGCAACCGTCCTCCAAAACTCCCATCCGAGCTTTCACTAGGATGAGGAAGGAAACACTAAGGGAGATTGACTTACCACTAACAGTTGGTCCTATCACAATCGCCCAAATCTTCCAAGTGCCTGATATCCCAAGCAACTTTAGCCTCCCATTGAGGCACCCTTAGATCCATGATGTTGGGATCATCCCCTCGAGCCTTCGTCAAATGATGCGTCTTGCTGTCCATGGTAAGATTGTAACCATTGGATGCAATAAAGACATAAACTTTCCAGAACATGGCCATTGGCGAAGATGATGTGGCATCCCAAAAAATTCATGACAACCTCTAGTTACATTAAAGTCTATGAATAGGTGATGGAAGTACCATCAAGTTATTTTATAGCCATTTAATCCATAATTTGCAATAAGATTTATGGCCAAGCTTTTAATGGATAATTATGTGATAGGAAAGAAAATTCTATCATTGGCCATGTGTATTATAAATTGGAATTTATGGATTGTGACTACAAGTTGTATGGCCTTATTATTTTTGCAAGTTAGGTATCTATTTAAGTGGAAAATGTTAATAGATTATTAAAAGGTTAGTGGGCTGAAATTCTTAGGCCAAGCTAGCCCAAAAACCCAGCCTAAGACCCCCACCACTTCGGCCCAAAGCCAGGCCCATGAAGCCAATTGGGCTGTCGACCAAGATGGCCCCAAGCCCAGCCGGATGGAGCCCCTCTTGCATGGCAAATTGTCAAGTGTTCTTCCCTAGTTGCCAAGTGTGGCTCCCCCATTGGCCATCTTGGGCGGCCACATGCAGCTTTCAATCATTTCAAATGATTGAAGAAAAGGGAAATTAAGAGAGGGAGAGTGGCTGGTTTTGGTGAGTGAGAGAGAGAGAGAGTTGTCGAGAGAGTGAGAGAGGGAAACCGAGGGAGGAGGAGGAGGCCGTGCGAAGAAGAAGGAAGAGAGTTCGTCCGCCTGTTCGTCTGCCGTTCGTTGCTGCTTTGCCTCTGTTTGCTGCTGTTTTGTGCTTGAATCTAAGGCAAGTGAAGTCCTAAAACCTACCCTTTGCATTGCTGTATGTATGTATAGTAGATGGCAAGTCTTGGTTGTGGTAGATGGGATGAAATTCCGGAGCTTTGGAGAGAGATTCGTTGGCCATGCATGCTGTTTCTGGAAAGACCAGTTTGACCATTCTTGAGTTTGTGTGTTGCATGTGGATTTTTAGTCAGAATCTTGTTCGATTTCTTCATGAAAGTTGTAGAGAACATATTGAAGAACAACACACTAAAATTTGAGGCAAAACAAACAAGAAATCGTCAGTGAAATGATTTTTCTTTGGAAAGACTAGATCTGGAATTCGTTGTGCTGACTTTCAGTGGTTTCGTGGTCTATTAAAGTAACCTTCTTGCAAAAATATCACTTTGGTCTCTTAATGAAAGTTGTAGTATACCTCTTGAGGTAGAACATATAAAAAATTTAGAGAAAATGAACAAAAATAGTTCGGTGAAACCGTTGTCTTTTTAAGAAACTGGATCTGGGAAAAACGCTGCTTTGACCTAGTATAATTTCAGGATTTTTATAAAATCATACAGTTAAACTTTGATCATGTGTTCATAATAAAAGTTGTATGTAATATTCTGAGGAATAACATACTGAAATTTCAGAGTAAATGGACCAGTAATGACCAAGGAAACGATTTTTTCTTCAACACGGGTAGATCTTGAAAACGATACCAAGAATAGGAAAGCTAAATTGATTTTGTCTTTTATTCCGGAACGAATTGGACTACGTTTTTTTCATGAAACTTGTACCTCTAGGTCTTAAATACTGCGTGTCCAAATTTCAGAATTTTCTGAGTTTATTTAAGGGTCTAATCGAAATTGTTTTCAAAACTGTGCATGGATGATGTTAAAATCCTTTTTCGGCGATGCATGGACCTGTACGTATTCTGTTAAGCCTTGTTTGATATGGTGTTCTGCACAAAATGTGTTTTCTTAGATCTTATCTACAATGTATTAAATTTTCAGAATTAATTTCTATCATTTACTAATTTTACAAAAAATTTCATAAACAGCACGCATTCTGTTTAAGCTGAAAAACTGTTCTATTTACAGGTTATTGACTTGCTAGATAAATTGTGATATCTTGGATTATCATTCATGCAATGATGTGGTGACATTCATGCATATCATATGACATCAAAAGATTTATGGATTTTCATGAATTCAATGAAGTTTCTCAAAACCATTGCATCAAATAATATTTTTCCCAATGCATATTATATGATTTTAAAAATGGTGATTCCAATCATTGGCATTATTACATCATGTGCCAAGTTGATATTGAGACACAAATTTGAATATAAATTATGATGATGATGATACTGTCGGAGGTGTGAGCCGACGATGCCCCGGGAGTGTCGGGATGCCCGGAATGTGATGGTGTCGAATGCCCGGTGGCCTAGTGGCGTAATTCCGGAGGGTCCTCGAGAGTTTCGAGATGCCTGGTGGTATATGGTACGTAATTCCAGAGGGGGGGATTCCTGGTGGTATGTCGGTATGTAATCCTAGAAGCCCTGGAGGTGTGTGCCCGGGGGGATTCCTCGTGATGCTAGTTGGGATGCGAGATTCCCGAAATGTGAGGGGTCGGATTCCTAGTTGTATTTTGAATACATGCCCGGAGGTTTTGAGCGATGCCTAGTTGGATGCGAGCGGTAAATTGTGAGATGCAAACATTGGTCCTTGGAAAGAAAAACTGATGAGATCCTTGTGAAAGATAAGAATTGAAAATGAATCATGTGCATGGGTGTATGCATATGGCATGATGCATGATCTACTTATGAAAATAAATTGATGCTATTTGACATTGAGAATGCGATCATGAAGGCTTGAATGGATCTCATGGTGATGTATGCTTGATAGCATGGATGATATGAATCATGGTGATATATGCACGATGGCATGGTAAGATATGCATGACTGCATGGTAATATATGCACGACTGCATGGTGATATGTGCTTGATAGCATGGATGATATGAGTGCATGGTGGTATATGCACGTTGCATGGTGATATATGCATCAATGCTTGATGATGAGTGCATGGTGGTAAATGCACATATGGCATGAGTATGCATGAATGCTTGATGATGAGTGCATGGTGGTATATGCACATATGGCATGAGTATGCATAAATGCTGGATGATGAGTGCATGGTGGTATATGTATGGTTGGAAGGTGAGGTATGCTTGATGTGCATGAATGATATGTGTTTTATTCTTGATTGTTCTGTTTGACGCATTGAGTAGTTTGGTGGATCTTTACTGCTAAGTGGTTATACTCACCCCTTTTGGGGAATAACATTTCAGACTAGATAAGATACCTCTGCTGCCACTGCCATCGGTAGATGGATCAAGTGGTTGGGTATGACCGCGAGGAGGAGGATAGCAAAGGAAGGAACTTTTGGATGCCGACACTGATTGATGGACTTTAAGTATACAACTGCTGGAGGAGATGTCGGTCATCTTTTGAAGTATAGCCGAGTATAGAAGACTACGGCATTTTGATGTACCGATGAATGATGTCCATATGGTTTAAGTAAATAAAAGTGTTCGGCTTTTACCTATAAATGTTTAGTAGGTGTGCATCGTTTTTTGAATATAAGGAAGGGAGTCAGATGGATGTGCTTTCGCCATATGAACTGTACAAGGGACCAATAATAAAAGATGTAAACCCCCATGGTTGTATGGACCCACTGCAATTGAAATGATATCAGTGTGACATGTTATTAGGGAAGGTGAAAGGTAAGCAAACTGTGGCGACCCTAACAGATCGGGTGCAGTCGTGGGGTGCCATAGACGAAGAGTCTATTAATCTCGCTATGTAAAGGACATTCCTGTTTTTACTCTCATTTGCAATTCTATTCCATTCAAATCTCCCCCCAAGGGAAATCCATTTGTCCATTTCATTCATATGTTATAGTCTGGATCACGAACTTTATGGATCCAAGACAATATATGTTGTAATGTAGTCTATGCATATCAATAAAATTCACGCTTTTTGCTAATAGACGTGTGTGGTATCCTAAACCAGTCCTATGATGATGCTTTGAGGCCTAGAGTTCTATACAATCTATAGTTTCAAAAACAATTTAACGAAACAAGGTTGTCTGATGACATGAGAGCAAGTTCCTAATAAATTTTTTGAAAACCTAGATTTTGAAAATAAGTTTTTCATGATATATGCATGCATTGCATTTTATTATGTTTACATACTAACCATATGCGGTTGCATCTCAAACATGACATTTTGCATTATTATAGTAATATGCATGGCTCGGATTTGCATCCGAGAGATTCCTACAAACCTGATTATTCTGATCCAGAAGATGAAGATGATCCTAGGATTATTGAAAGGGAATGGAACAAACATGAGGAATCTAAACCTTCAATCAGTGAGCAACCAATTATTGTGAATTTAAGAGATATAGAAAACCCTAACGAAACCAAGATTATGGCAGGTCTTTCTCAAGAAATTGCTGATAAACTAGTCAGACTCCTAAAGGAATACCAAGATGTCTTTTCTTGGTCTTATGCTGATATGCCGGGTTTAGATCCCGAAATTGTGGAACATGCCCTACCACTTGATCTTGACATTCCATCCAAGAAGCAAAGCTCAAGAAGACAAAACCTGAGTTGTTTAACAAAATTAAGGAGGAAGTCAAGAAACTCTTGAAAGTTGATTTCATTGAAGTCACTCACTATGTTGATTGGATCGCCAACATAGTCCCATTCATGAAGAATGATTGATGGGTATGGGTATTTTTTAACTTTCACCATCTGAATAAAGTGAGTCCTAAAGACAACTTTCCTTTGCCTTATATTGATGTCTTGATTGATAGCACCACAGAATTCGAGTTGTTTTCCTTTATAGATAGATCCTTTGATTATAAGTAAAAATGGATGAAAGAGGAGGGATAGACCAAAATATCTTTTATTACCCCATAAGGGATATTTTGCTACAAAGTCATGCCCTTTTGCTTGAAGAATGCATGGGTAACTTATCAAAGAGCTATGGTGGCACTATTCCACAAAGTGAAGATCACATTGAAGTGTTGAGAAAGTTATTTGATCAATTGAGGAAGTTCAAACTAAGGCTTAACCTTGCAAAATGTATATTTGGGGTAAAGTATAGGAAGCTCCTCGAATTTGTGGTTAATAATAAGAATATCGAGATAGATCCGTCTAAGATGAAAGCCGTATGTGACTTAAAACCTCCATCTACTGTCAAGGAAGTTCGAAGCCTATTGGAAAGGTTGAACTATGTTGTAAGAATTATCTCTTAGCTATCTGAAACTGCAAAGTTGTTCTTCAAGCTAATGAAAAAGAATGCCAAGGTCAATTAGGATGAAGAATGCCAAAAGTCCTTCGAAGAACTCAAGCAATATCTCTTACAACCACCCCTTCTGATTCTGCCTATACAAGGTGTGCCTCTAGTTTTGTGCCTCACCATCCATAAATAGTCTTTGGGAGCTATGTTAGCACAAAAAGGACCATAAGATGGGATGGAGCATGCCATCTATTACCTTAGTAAGAAGTTTACTTCCTTTGAAGTTCAATATCCCGAAGTATAAAAGACATGTATAGTCTTAATTTGAGTATTACACCATTTGAGACAGTATATTCTTCACCACCATATCTCGCTAGTGACTGAGAATGACTAGATCAAATACCTTTTAAAGACCTGCAATTGTTGATAGCTTTGCTAAATGGTAAACACTACTATCTGAGTTCGATATTAAAAGCATGGGATAGAAATTCATCAAAGTTCAAGCTATAGCTAACATGCTAGTTGAAACTCCTAAGAATTCAAATGATTGGGACAAAGTAGATGAGAGAATTCATTTGGTTTCACAAGATAAGTGGACCTTGTATTTTGATGGAGCCATCAACCTTTCGAGTTATGGCACTAGAAAAGTTATAATATCCTCGCTTGGTCAACATTATCCAGTATCACGCCCTGAACCTCGAGCGTGCGCACATCCCTCAGTGGTCGATGAAATTGCGATGTCCCAAGACGCATCGCCGACCCATTCATTTTAATTGCACATGCGGAAGCGAATAAACAAATCTCCTAAAATCAAACAACATGTGATAGAAAAGCAGAACAATCAAATCACAAAAGCCACGTTTATATAAACAAACTAGTTTATACACAGAGGCTAACCCTAAGGTATATGTACAGGAGGTCTATCTATAAAAATAACTACTAAGCCACCCATGCTCTTGACCCTTCCACCTCAAGCTCCAGGTTCTTCACACTAGGGACCTGAAAAGATTGAGTCCACAATGGGGTGAGACAATGTCTCAACAACTTCACCCCTTAAACCTCGACTAGGAAGGAAATATGCCTAGAGGCGGTCTAATCACACAACCACACAACTGTAGAGACTCACCTCATCTCAGATCCTCCCTGCATGTCAGCATAATTCGTATCACAGAGGCATATAATAGATGCACACATCAATTGGAATGTATCACTCAATCTCAAACAATCACAATGGTCCTGATTATAGGGCCAAATCGTTATGACACGTCACATACCGTACCATACAATTTTGTCCCATAATCCAGTGCGTCTATCTCAATCAATCGCACGTTCCAATTTATTACGGCCCCCAGGGCACGGCCTACTCGACATTCGGCAGTCTTCTAGCGTAGCCAGGCATCGTCTCACCCCATTGAGCACGGCAACATCTCTACTAGACGACTTTCCCGAAAGAGCATCAATCCAGAATCTACTGTGATCGGCTTCTATTGTCCAAGGGCATCCCATATAAGGGCAACATATGGCGTAAACGCTCGTGACGTGTGGCACCCCTCGATGGCCCCCGATCTGTTAGGGTCACCACAGGTACTTGTCACTTATCCTATTACATACCAGTCTAATGACTTTTTATAATTAAAATGAAACCACAGTTCATAGGGGTTGATCAATAGAATACTATTCCATTTTTTTTTTTTTGTAAAGGTCCCGGTGCAATTCATCAGCGGAAGCATAAACGTATCTCACTAATTCTCACTCCAATAACCATAATGCAATGCACACCACCTACGCTCCATAGGTAAAAAACAAAGCCGAGTCACTTTTATTTATATTTTCACGATGGATATTTCGAGTCGGTACAGCAAAAGGCCAAGATTTTTAACTATACTTGGCTATAACTCAAAAGAGAACTCGACCCTACATCAAACAAGCGTCAGCTATCCCCAAAAAGTGTCAGCTCCCACTAGCTACACGTGCCATCACACCTAACTCGGTGCATCGGGTGGCGATGGCGGCGGCAGCATCCCTAGCATCACTCCACCACACCCGACATGAACAGACAAAAACTCCTGGATAATCGGGCCATCAGCAAGACCCACATCGTACATCACTAAGACACGGACTCGAACATACACCGGACAAGGTACACTAGTACAAGAATGCTCTGTGCACTCCACCTCGACATTAGATGGCAATCCATAATAGGTACTGTGTGCAACTGGTAGCAAATGCATCTTTTTATTCTGAAATGTTAATCCCCAAAAAGGGGTGAGTACAACCACTCAGCAGTAAAGATCCACAAAACTACATAATGCGTCAAACAAAACACATATCATTCATGCATTCAAGCATACCTCACCTTACAGCCATGCATATATCACCACACAACATGCATAAATCACCATGCACTTGTACTTATATCATCGAGCAGCCATGCATATCATCATGCAACGTGCATATACCACCATGCACTTAAACATGCATCATCAAGCAGCCAAACTTATATCACCAAGATTCATATCATCCATGCTATCAAGCATACATCCATGCACATGATTCAATTCTCGATATTTATCTTTCAATTAGATCACATCATTTTTATTTCCAGGGACCAATTTTTGCATCCCACAATTTATCGCTCGCATCCAACCTGGCATCACGAGGAACCTTCGGCACACACCTCCGGGCATCTCGTACCCCAACTAGCATCACAAGGTATCCCCCCGGTACACACCTCCGAGGCTTCTGGCACACACCTCTGGGCATCTCAAAACTCCCGAGGACATCCGGCACACACACTCTGGGCATCTCGAAACTCCCAAGGCATCGTCGGCTCACACCTCCGACAGTCTTGTTATTATCTCAATTTATATTTACACATATATTTCAATTTCAACATAGCATTTGATGCAACAATATCAAGGTTCTCAACCAGCTTTTGATGTCATATAACATGCCATATGTCACCACATATGCAGCATAATCAACCACTCAAAACATTATATCACATGGAACAATTTCATTTATTTTTGAAAATACAACAATTTCGGATAAAAACAGATTGCACTCCTTTGGTCATAATTCTTGAAATTTTAGTTAACGACCTTAATAAATTCTAAAAATTTGAAATGTTATAAAAAAGATCTAGAGGAAAATATTCCATGAAGGACACCATATCAAAAGAACATCATACAATTCGATACAGTTCACACATCACAATCTTTATAATTTCGGAATATTGCCATACACATTTTTATTCACAAATTCAGTAAAAATCCTAAATCAATTCCAAAAATTTTGAAATTTGTATATGTTATAGAAAAACTCCATAAGTAAATATTTCATGAAGAACTAAAAACCAGATTCGTGATATATTAAAATCTATAATAACCATAACCGTCTATAACCCTCGGCACCGAATTCCAGTTCTAACCGTTTTGAATAAAAATTGTTTCACCAACCTAAACTCATCCATTTCCTCTAATTGTTTTGTATATTACTTATTAACATGTAATCTTCAACTTTCATTCAGAACATGAGATCAAATTTCAACCAGAGAATTTTATAAAATTCACAAAATCACACTAGGTCAGCATCACGATTTCCAGATCTAACTTCTTTAAAGAAAAATAGTTTCGCCAGTCTATACTTGTTCATTTCTTCCGAATTTTTGATATGTTACTCCCCAATAATTTCTCTACAACTTTCATCCATAAGTAGAAATGAAATTCCAACTAAAAAGTTGCATGCAGCTCAAGAATTCATCAAAGGTCGGACTGTTTCTAGAGAACAGAATGCAAGGCTACCATATTTTTCCCCAGAGCTTCGAATTTCCTTCACTTCTACCACAGCCAAAGTTTATCATCCCTTACAATACATATCACAGCAAGCAAAGGGTAGGTTTTAGGAATCTACTTGCCTCTAATTCGAGCACAAAACACATCGACAAGGATAGCGGGGCAAGGCGGCGAACGAACGACGGCGACTAGGCGGCAAACAAACTCCTCCCTCTTCCTCTTCTTCTCTCACATGCTCGCTCTCCCTCTCTCGGACCCACTCTCTCTCTCTCTCTCTCTCGGATGGTAACTCCCCTTTTCTCTTCGTGCGACACCCCTCTCTTTCTCTCCCTTTCCTCGCTTAATCCCCCCCCCCTCTTCCTCTCTAATTTTCTTCCTTTCAATGATTAACAATCATTGATCTTGCATGCCAGCGCCACTTGTCTCTATGTGAGAAACACTTGGCAATTTTCATGCAAGAGGGGCTTCATCCGGCTGGGCTTGGGCTAGCCTTGGTCGACGGCAGCTCCTCCTCCTTTGGGTTTCGCCGACCAAGCCTAAATGGCCGAATGGTGGGGTCTTGTGGGCTAGTCTTGGCCTAAGAGTTTTGGCCCACTCTTCTATAATTTTTCCCACTTAATCACCACCTAATTTCCCATTCATATAAATATTTAATTTCCCTTATTCATTTGACCATAAAACTTGAAATCATAAATCAATAAATTCCAACTTATAAAACACATGGCCAATGATAGACTTTTCTTTCCTATCAAATAATTATCCATAAAAAGCTTGGCCATAAATCTTATTGCAAATCATGGATCAAATGGCTACAATAAAACTTGATGGTACTTCCATCACCTATTCATAGGCCTTAATGTATCTGGAGGTCGCCATGAATTTTGGGATGCCACGCGACGAGTTCTTATAATTAACACACGACCATTCAATTACGGCCAAGGACACCGCGCATTGCAGTCAAATGTCTCAATTATGATAATGCGCTTCACCAATTTTCTTCATATTCAAAACACTTGGTGAAAATAATCGTGTGTGGGTACACAGTTAGATCAAACCAGAAAAATTGATATCCTTCCTTTTAAAATCCCATGATTTGATGTAGTATTTAAAACCATTTTCGATGTCAAAACCCGACACCTGGTAATTTCTAAATAATTACCAAAATTTCGTAATTTTGAAATAAACACTCAAAATTATAATCACCACTCAATTTGCACAAATTAACACCCAATTGCATAAACTAAGCACACCACTTCAATCAGCACGAAATTCTGGTCACCAACTATCCCGGTATAATTTTCGAAAAATATTAAATAATAACAAAAATAATTAAATAAATGCAATTAAATCCAATAAATACCAACTTAGGCCAGAAATGCTAATCTAACCACCTAAATGGGCCTAGAAGATTATTGCACCTATCTAGATAAAAAGCACATTCTATCTAGTCCTTAATTAATCTAATCTAAGCACCTAACATGCATAAATAAGCAATTAAATCACTAATCTAATCTAACTAACCACTTAAACCTTAATTAACCTAAACTAATCATCCCTCAAGCATAATTAACTCCCTAAGTAGAGTTTAGCAAGTAAACTTAATGGTTTAGCGATCCGGTGAGTCCACGGCGACGGTGACATGGAGGCGAGTGACACTCGAGCCTACAACGACACCAATGGAGGACCGAACGGGCCTAAAACGGGCCACGAAGCCTCAGCTAAGGGATGAGCTTCGGCTACTGCTTGGGCGGTGAAAGGCTGGAACCAACAACTAATTGGGGCTAAAACAGCTTAGGCGAGTTGGCGGAGGCTGTAGCGAGCGACGGTAGTGCTTGACGATGGCCAATGGTGACGGTGGCACAACCTCGACGACTAGACAGAGGCGTGAGCTACTCAAGACAATAGCTGGGCACGAGTAGGAGGCGAGACAAGCGGCAAACAGGCACTCAAGCTCAAGTGGCACGACAGCACAGGCGGATAGCGAGCAGCAGCTAGGGGTAGTCGATGGGCAAGGGGAAGCTGCTGGCTGGTTTTGTTTGTAATTTTTTTAGCTCAAAACACTTCAAACATGGAGAAAGGTAGCTACAAGGAGGAAAAAGGAGTGCTGGCTAAATGGGGGCCACCATTTGGCCACAAAGTCAAGCTAAATATCTCTTTTACTCATCACACATGCCCCCACCGCTTCAGCCTCAATCTACAGCATCCATTTTCCCTTCAATCTTCCTCAACAAGCTTTTCAATTTGGTGCCCAAATGTTGCACACCCAAGGACCTACGAATTTGGACATTTGCCATCCAAATTCAATTTAATTCTCCTCCAATTTAATCTAATTGAAGCCCAAAAATTCAGCCAAGGTGCATACACCAAATTCAACATTTTTCCTCGTTAGTTGAACCAACTTGATGGCCAACGGTGCGCTAAAAAACGGTCCTCTAATTTTTCCGTCCCAAATCGACCCTACTTTGAATTTTCGCCAAAAATCCTGGTTTGCTGAAAAAATCTTCGGAGGGTGAGTCAACATTCCTAAAATGAATCGTGACATGAAAAAATTTTCAATTTTTCAAATTGGATTCAAATTTGCGGTTAATTTCAATCTGACGTGATTTAGCATGACTTAACCTATCGAGTAGCTTTCAGGAATTTTTAGTGCAATTGACCCGTTGTCGATTATGTTTTAGCTACATTGTACATCTTCGACACATTGGTGACTCTTGGTTGTCATGAAAATATCGAGGTTTCAAATACGGGCACAGGGTACAGAAATGACAGAAAAATCGATTTAGTGTCGTTCGATAGAAATTTTGCAATCAGTTGGAATCACCCACACACTAATCACATACCTCTGTCAAATCGACCTATCTCCGGTCTCTGGTCGATTTTAACAATGCCGTAATGACCTTTGCAGACTAGCATGGTCGAGTAGTCGATTCCTGATCAAATTCTCGAGTTTATTGCATTTATATTCCTTAATGGCTTTACTTGATAGGCACGTCGATGAAAAGCCCAACTTATTCAATTGAAAACAGAACCTAGAAATCGGGATGTCACGTCCAATGGCATCAAAGTTGGTATTCTCTTGCACCAACAACATCTCTAAGTATGAAGCCTGCATCCTTGGCTTACAATTCGCCATCGATATAAAAGTCAAAAGACTCCAAGTCTATGGCAATTCTACATTTATTATCCTCTAGACGAAAGGTGAATGGCAAATATGTGATGCGAAGCTAATTCCTTTCCATGAATATCTTGATGACCTAGTTAAGGAGTTCGATGAAATAGCTTTTGATTACTTACTGAGGTTTCCAAATCAATTTGCTAATGCCCTGACAACCTTATCTTCAATGTTACAAGTAGTCAATAGCTTGAGAATTGATCAAATACAAATCGACATTCTAAGGAAGCCTTCTTATTGCATGTTGATCAAAGAATGGCCAGATGGCCAATCATGGTATTATGATATTACCAACTACCTTCGAGAAGGTAAGTTTCCCTATGGAAGTCAAGCTAGTGATCGAACATACTTGATGAAATTGGCATCCAAGTTCTTCCTCCCATTTACAAGAGGTCTTTTGACTTAGTTTTACTGAAGTGCATTGATGCAAAAGAAGCCAAATTGTTGATGAAAGAAATATACGAGGGAGAGTGCGGTCCACACATAAATGGTCATCTCCTGGCAAGAAAGATCATGAGGCTAGATTACTATTGGTTAACCATGGAAGCCGATTGCATTCAACAGGTGAGGTGCTATAACAAATATTGGGTCTATGGCAACAAGATTAATGCTTCCCCTAATAAGCTGCATCAAATGTATGAGTCATGGTCTTTCTCAATATGGAGCATTGATATCATTGGACTAATTAATCCCAAGGCATCGAATGGACACTGCTTTATCTTGATAGCAATTGATTACTTTACCAAATGGACTGAAGCAAATTTTTATGCCCACGTTATTGCAAAAAGTGTGGCAAAATTCATCCGTCATGATCTCATCACTTAATATGGAGTTGAGACGAATATCATTGAATACAGATCAAACTTGAACAATAGAGTGGTGGATGAGTTACTTGAGGAGTTTCATATTCCTCACTTCAATTCTTCTCATTCCCACCCACAAATGAATGGAGCTATAGGGCAACAAGAACATTAAGAAAAATTTGGACAAAATGGCCGAAAACTACCATGATTAACATGATTGGTTGCCATATACTTTAATGGTTTATCGAACTTCAATTCCTACTTCAACTAGGCAATGCTATTCTCATTGGTATATGGAATGGAAGCTATATTACTTGTGAAAGTGGAGATTCCTTCGCAAATGGTACTTTCTCAAGTCAAAGTTTTCGAAGTTGAATGAGCTCAACAAAGGTTTCAACAACTTAACATAATCAATGAAAAAATAGTAAGAGCCCTATTGTTGACACCTAAATTTTGGCGATCCATTTAGTTATTTATTGCATAAAAATTAGGGGTTAATTTTATCCCCTGAAAAAAAAATATTAATTGCATAGCATATAAATTTAGGTACATTTAGTTCGCATATTTTGCATTTTATTTATTGGACTGATGGTGGACGGGTTCGAATTAATGTTTCTGAGCTTAAATTGACAAGTCGGACTAAGCCCACGAAAGGAGCAAATTAGCCCAAGCCCGTTGTTTTTTATTTTTTAATCAATTATCTTTTGAAAAAAATTGAGATTTGATGCGATATTCCGATGATTTTTGAAAATTGAGAAAACCGCATTGCAATCTCATCTTTATCAATAGGCGATAAAATCATTAGAGATATTCGGGAGATAAGGAGAATAAAAATATTTTTTGTGATCAAGAGGTTACCGGCAATCTTTTTGTTGGATGAAATATTTCACGAAGGTCACATCTTATTTGCCTATAAAGGGAGCCGTGTACGATGAGAGAAAGGGGAGTCTTTTGATCGAAAAATTTGAGAGCAAAATACGGAGGCGAATGGGAGAAATCTGAGAGAAAAATTCAAGAGCGAATTCGAAGAAAATCGACGTAAGAAGAAGGCCTCGTCTACCTTGGTCAAAGAGAAGGTCTTTTTCCTTTTCTTTCCCTGACAAGAAAAGGGAAAAGTCAGCTGCAGAACAAATAAAAAGGAGAGAGAAGATTGGCGAGTGACGTGAGGTGAGAGAAAAGAAAAAGAAAAACAGGTTACCGTTTGTCTTCCTCGCGCAGACGCTCGCGCCCTGCCAGTCTCCGTCCGCCATGGCCCCAGCCTTCCGGCCGCCCTCAGCGACGCCCGCACTTGACCTCCACCGCTGACCCGCAGCACCGCCACCGCGCTACTGCCAACGCTTCATCGACGCCGTGAACACCGCCGTTACTGCTTCCCTCTGCCAGGCGCCCGACGTCTGCATAGTCCCCTTGCTGCTGCTGCCCAACGCCTCCCCGGCCTCGCTTGAACCGCGATCCACCTGTTACTCAGAGTCGAAGACCCATGCGCCGCCGTCGTCCAACCTCCAAAAGTCCGAGCCATCCCTACCACTGGCTAACCCACGATTCCGACCGCTCGTTGCCGCCCGAACCGCCCCCTGACGAACCCACTCCAATCGCAGCACTCGTCTCCCTCACGACGACCCAAGCGCCAACCGCCGCGACACCACCACCCGTTGCCCGACGCCGCTCGTTACTCTCGACGCCCGCAATCGCCGGTGTCTGTCACCCAGCAGCCGGACCCCAAGCCGAATCGCGGTTCGACCCGGCACCCTTATCTGCGAAGCTACCACCGATTCACCTCCTTGCCGCTCGCTTGCTGCTGTTTTCCTCTCGCAGGAGCTCTGCCGATCATCCCCTCACGCCGGCAACTCCTCACCGGACCGGCCACCACGTGCTGCTTTGCTCAGAAGAAAACAAAAATAAAAAAAAAAAGGAAAAGAAATTAGGTAGTTTTATTTTCTTTTTCTATTAATTTTATTTTATTTGTTTCTTTTAAGATAGTTGTTATTGTGTAAATTTGCAGGGATCTTCATTTCATGAATTTTGTAGGCATTATCCGAGGGTCTTCCCCATAATTATTATAATTATTAATTTGACCCGTAAGATGTCGGGTCATTTTTTTAATTATTTTAATTTTTGGAGTTTGTCGATAGCATATTAATCATTGAATCAATATAACTACTAATTTGATCCGTAAGAATTCGGATCAGATTTTTAGTTGTTTTGATATCTTTGTCGTGATAATAAGGGTTAGGATAATCGTTAATTTGACCTGTGAGACAACAGGTTATTTTTTTTATTATTTTAATCATTTATTTGATTGGATGCCTTGATTAGTTTAAATACAATGTTTATTTGATAATTGCTTGTTTTGGAAAATCACTAAAAAAATCCAAAAAATATTTGAATTAAGATTCAGTTTGTTTTAGAATATTTCTCGTTATCTTGCATATCTAGGATAGGGATTTCAGTTCAAAAAAATATAAAAAATGCATTAATTTAGGATTTTAGTTGCATGTTTAATTACGTGGCAATTTTAAATTTTGAATTTTAAATAAAAAATAAAAGATAAAAAATATCATGCATATGTCATGTAGAATTAGGGCATGCTCCGCACGTCATTGCATATTAGATCAATTACATGTTAGATTAAGATAATATCTTAGTTTAAATCAGGATTTAAGTCAGTTTAAATTAGATAGAATTTTAATCTAGCTAGATCATTTCGTTTTTATTAGGTTCATTTAATTAGAACTTCCTCGTCATTAGACTAAGTCATTTAATAAATGTCGCATGACATATAACTCGCGTACTAAATTGTATGCTGCATGTCATCTTAGTTTAAATAATTTTGTATGTCATTGCATCGCATTGCATGTCATTAGAATTACGTCATTTAGATTGCATTTAATTATTGCATTTCTTCATGTCATATAGTTTAGGTCATGCTGCCATGTCATATTAGATTATTAGCATGCATCGCATGATTTTCATTAAATAAAGTGAAAACAAAAATTGAAATTGCGTGTTAATTAGAAATCATATCTAGGGTTGCTGATGTGAATTCTGATTTAACAATGCAGATGCTTTCGTTGCTTCTAGGTATGTTTTGTATTATTTAATTGTTTTCTTGAGTGTTAAATTGGTGGTTTGCACACTTGCATAAAAAACTCACATGTTAGGGAGATAGTTTAAAATAAATCAGCTGCCTGCAAAAAAAAAACATTTTTGAAAATAAAAAGAATGGTACCGAAAGGGCATTAGAGAAATATAATGTAATCAAGTCCCCGTACCTTTAGTCTCTAGTTCGTAGGAGTAAAGTAATTCTCCAATTATTTTACTTAGGTGTCTAATCGACCTACCATAAACTGATTAGTGGCGACTCCTAAATAAAATCAATTTGCATGTTAATAAATTCAAACCTAAGTCGCGAATTGGTATGGGCTTGGGAGAGCCCGAGCTAAGCTTAAAGACTTAGTAATCCATTAACCTAGTTTTAGGTGGTGAACCCGTGAAAATTAGGTCGCGACACCTATGCCATGGGCAAGGTTACTAAAGACGAGTACCCAAGTTGTTCAATTGCAAAGTTCGACCAAGACACTTTGAGATCAATGATCTTGTCTTGCAAATTGTACTCCCAATCATTTCAGAACCTCATGGGAATTTCACACCAAACTATGAAGATCGATATATTGTAAAGAAGGTACTGCCCAGTGGAGCATTAATTCTTATGGAGATGAATGGCCGAGAGTTGCCGAAGCTTGTAAATATTGATGCTGTGAAGAAATATTATCCATGAATAAAGTGGAAGGGCTTTGAACCACTTTTGGAATGAATCCGAACCACTTTAAGATATTTGCATCATGCATCTCATGCATACATGTGCGTTTGCATGTTTGTTCGTCTTACAAGTACTAAAGGATCCTCAATGATGCCTTCATTCAATCCTTAGGAGATCAACATTAAGAAAGCAAAACCCTAAAGCTCAATCACCTTCCTTAGAATTTAGGAAAAGTACCATTCATTGGAACACTTGGAGAGTTAGTCAAAACTCTAGAAGTGAACCATTTTGATAGGTAAAACCTGTTTTGTCTAAAGTTTTACAATTCTTTGTTTCCAAACTCTTCCCCATGGGAGTCAAGGGAACATATTCTTTTGAAAAACATTCAGCGCATCTTTATTCCACATGGAGTGGAATTTATCCAAAATGAGTTTTAAAAAACTTGAAAAGGATTATTAAATATGCCTAGTGATGATGCCTAAGATGATGAGAGGTAATCCTTTGACTAAACACGTTCTTATACACACTTTGAGAGAATCGGATGAAAATAACCTTATCTTAGGACATAGGATTCACTCATGGTGGATACAAGGATTGAAATGACAAAAGCATTTCTTTCTCAATCCCAAACATTGTTGATATTCTTTGTAAGCCACTTTGGGCTACATAAAGAGCCTTTCTAAAATAACCCCATCAAGAACTTCCTTACATTGAGGGCAAGATAGGGGGTCTTGGTTGAAAATTATGGAGCAAAAAGTTCAAGAAAATTTTTATTGCCTCCACTTGCATTAACCTTCTGACGATAGTTTTAGGTGAATTTTCCTGGAAGCTTGAAGCATCCTAAAGTGATGAAGAGCATTATGTTCTCTACCCTAACACAATTATCCATTGCTTAGCCAATTTGAGCTTAATGCAGTTTTTTTTTTTTTTTTTGTAACCCCAAATTATGATTATCTCCCCACACTAGGGCAAAGCATGTGATTTGCGAACAAAATTGAGAGTGTTGGTCACATTTGTGAAATCACTCAAGAGTCCTAGGTACTCAAAAGAAAGTGAACATTAGGGGGCACAAAAAAATAGTGTGCCTAGTAAAAGCAAGACCGATGCTCATAAAAAAATCATTGAGAAAAACAAGATCAATGGTCATGCAAAATATCAGTCACTCAGAAAAACAAAAGAAATGCTATGCAAGGCATAGTGTTGGTTATAGCTCCTTTCCAATCAAAAACTCGCCTAGACTTATACTAAAACCAAAGTCTTATCAATTTGTAGATGGAACTTTGATAGCAGCTAGGTCTAGAGGGAAGTTATGAGCATTGCGTTCATGCATAACTTCCATACCAAGGTTAGCACAATTAGTAATATCAGCCCATGTATTAATTACACGAAGTTGACTATCAACTATGGATTGGTTGAAATTGAAACCATTTAGGCTGAAAGCCATAGTGCTAATACCTAAAGTAGTGAACTAGATACCTATTATAGGCTAAGCAGTTGAAGTGATTGTTCTGCCTGGAAAAGGGGGTTAAACTCTAGTTCTTTCACTTTCGTTCAATGATTCACTCATTCTTCAGATGAGATAAAAGTATCTTTATCTTACAACAAGCTAGGAGATTAACAAACGACCCATTTTAAAATCTGGGGAGGGGGATCAAGATCAAGAAGTTATCAAAATGGTTGTTTTGTTGTATATGTTTGTTTTTTTTTTCTGCTGTATGCATTTAGTCATAATTCTTAGACTAGATTTAGATTAGGATCCCGAAGATGGTGAGGACACGAAGACAGTGGAGGGTCGATATACATTCCGACCAATATTTTGTACCTTTATCCCTGATATATGTCTCGAGTTCTCCCTATTTATATAAACATCAGATGAGTGGCAAGTTCCTTTCTTTCTTGTATTTTCATATTATTTCTCTTTCCATCTTTATTGGATTTCATGATAAATTTATCGCTTTCTTTGGTTGTTTACTTACCATTTTGTACTTTCAATTTAATTAAATGTTTTATTTTCTCTTTTCTTAGAAATAGAATGGCACAAAAATGACTATCCACACATGATCGCCCAGCTTAGGATGAACGATCCCAAAAAAAGGTTAAAAACATGCATGGACACTTTAGATAACAGAACATATTGTTAGGTACCTAAAGGGTGCTAATAGAAATATTAGCATAACCCAATTCCTTGAACCTAGGTATTTGGTTGTGTAGGAATCGAGGGATCACTTCTGACCCTCGAATTTGCTTTCTAGACGACCCCAAAAAATGAGGCTAGTGACAACTCCCATCTTATTTCTAGATTATCTAAAATAATAAGATTGTATGAATAAACCTGTTGTGGGGGGTATACCCAAACTCACACTTACGTTCGCTTTCCTTTCGACCTTAAAATCATTGATTAAGATGTGCCACAATGTCAGGGTAAGGTCATGACAGCATCCGCTGTCACACGGAGTACGAGCTTGGGAGAGCTCGTGGCTATGGTAAATGATGTTACGTCCCAATCCTCAAGCACGTGTCCATCCCTCGGTGGTTGATAAATATGCGATGTCCAAAGATGCATCGCCGACCTATTTATTTTATTACGCATGCAGAAGCGAACAAATATCCCTGACAATAAAAGCTTGGGATAGGAAAGTAGGGCAACATTTCACAAGAGCCAACTTTTATAAATAACATGGTTTAGGTACAAAACGTGTCTGGTCAAAAGTCTACAAGAGGTCAACTCTCAAAAAGAAGCTGTCCTACGACATACTTGTCGGACATATATGCCGATCATTCGAACTCCACCTCCACAGACTCTGGGGCTTTGGGTCCTCCACTAACCACCATCTAAGAACCTAAAAATTTAAGCTCATGACGGGGTGAGACAATGTCTCAGCAAGTTCACCCCCAAAAACCCCTATTAGGAAGGCAATACACCCAATGATGGCCTAACCACACAATACAGAGGACTTACCTCACCTCAGATCCCTCCTGCATGTCAGTACAGTTCACAATCAATCATTCCATCGATCAATCAATCAATTCCATCCAATCGATCCTATCTATCAATCAATACTATCTATCGTTCAACACCATCTATCAATCGTTTAATATAGATAGATGGTAGCTCTCCAAAGCTGATATAGATAGATAGTAGCTCGCCAAAGATGATATATGCATAGCATAATCTAAACACCACTTAAGCATAATTAACTCCCTAATTAGAGTTTAGTGAGTAAACTCACCGGTTTAGCGTTCTCGTGAATCCACGGCAACGGCGATGCCAAGGCGGGCAACAAACCTCCTAGCAGCGACACCAAGCGAGGTCGGGAAGGGCTTGGAAATGGGCCACGCAGTCCTAAAACCTTGCTGGTTTCTCAGCTTCTGCTTGCTGGATCGAGAGAGAGAACCAGCGGCTGAAACGGTGAGAAAGGGTTGATCGGAGCTTCGGCGAGCGGGTGGCTGGCAACTGGCGGCACCCGGGGGTCAAAGAGGACTTGCTGGTGGCTAGTATGGGTGGAGGCAGGGTCGAAATGGGAGGAAAAATGTAGAAAACGTGAAACAGTGCACTCGGGCAGGCGGACCAACGAACCGGCGGGCAGTGGCTTCCGGCTGGCAAGTGAGTCGACCGGTGGCTCCGTTCGGCAAGCGACGGCCACCATCCATACGGAATGGGTCTCCTGGTCATGTTGGTGGGTGGCACGGGGGCTAATTCCCAGGGGAAGACAACTTTTAACTCAGGTTTTTTGAGAAGGGTCAGCTGGAGTAGAAACAAGATGAAAAGAAAACAGGGGAGGATAGAGGTTCGGCAGGCGTGCAACGGTGGAGGGGAAGTTGTTGCTCGGTTTCTTGGTTCCCTCAAGCTTTTCCTAAGCCTTAACAATGGAGAAAGCCAAGGTTCAAGGAGGAAGAAGGGCTGCTGAAGAGAGGGGACCCCAAAATGGTCTCCTAGGCTTCCAACACTTGGCCAAACATTTGAGTGTTTGCCCCACCACTTGCTCAGCCATCGACTACCCATTTCTCTCTCCCCAAGCTTCCTCAAGAAGCCTCCCATGTGGTCTAATTGTTCCTCCCCCCATGGCATACGAATTTGTGACACTTTCCCCTCCAATTCCATCAATTCCCCTTCAATTCTCATCCAATTGAGCTCAATTTGTTGTCCATAAATCTAACCAAGGTGCCATCATCCTAACCAACATTTTTCCTCATCAATTAGTTCAACTTAAATTGCAAAAACGCGATTGAAAACAGGCCTACGAATTTCCCGATCCGAAATACCCTTACTTTGGATTTTTCGCCGAAAATCTTGGTTTGTAGAAAAAGCTTTGGAAGATGAGTCGACATTCCTAAAATGATTTGTGACATGACAGAACTTCCAATTTCTGAAATCGGGTTCAATTTCACGGTTAATTTCAATCTGACGCAATTTTAGCGCATCATAGTCTACCAAGTAGCTTTTATGACCTTTTTGTGCAATTAACCTATGGTTGATAATTTTCAAGCCATAAAGTGCATTTTCGACACATTATCGACTTTTGGTTGTCATGGAAATCTCAAGGTTTCAAATACAAACACAGGATACCAAAACGACAGAGAAATCAGTCTAGTGCCGATAGACAAGAATTTTCCAATTAGGTGGAATCACCCACACTTAGGCTGCGTTTGGATTCAGCTTTTCCTAGCGTCTTTAGGCTTCCAAAGCCCTTTGGGCTAAAAATGGGTGTTTGGCAAAAAAATTTGCAAGTATCTTTAGCTCAAAACTTGCCTTTTGAAGGCTGAAACCCCTTGGCAGGGGTACCCCTGCCTTGGGCATTTCAGCTTTCTCGGTAAGCTGAGGTCACTGTTCATATTTTTTTTTCCAAAATTATCCTTACGAACTTTTTGTTTTTCCGTTTTTTGCCCTTGTGAGGAGCACTGTTCATCTTCTCCGTCGAGGTGGCTCCGGCGGCAGCTGCTCGGGTCGCGCGACCACCGGCGAGGTCGCGCGACATCCGGCGAGGTCACGCGACATCCGGCGAGGTCGCGCGACCAGGCCCGCCGTCCGAGGTCGCGTGACCTCAGGCGAGGGTTGCGTAGCCTCGGCGACGGCCGATCGGGGTCGCACGACCCAAGCGCGGCCGTCGCCGAGGTCGCGCGACCCAGGCGCGACCGTCGCCGAGGTCCCCTGACCTCAGGCGCGGCCCTCGCCGAGGTCCCCCGACCTCAGGCGAGGGTTGCGTAGCCTCGCAACGGCCAATCGGGGTTCTCGGAGGTCTAAGTCGCGTGACCTCGCCGACCTAGATCCGGGGTCGCCGGAGGTCGCGACGGCGTCGCGCGACCTCGCCGGCCCAGATCCGAGGTCGCGACGGCGTCATGCGACCTCGCCGGCCCAGATCCGGGGTCGCCGGAGGTCGCGACGGCGTCGCGCGACCTCGCCGGCCCAGATCAGGGGTCGCCGGAGGTCGCCGAGAGTCGCCGCCGGCCGCCGGATGCCGCCTGCCTTTGCTAGTTTTCATTCTTTTATTTTTATTTATTTTTCTTTTGATATTTTTATTTTTCACAAAAGTCCTTTGTCCCCCAAACACCATTTTACTCAAAGGTACTTCACAAAGAGCTTTTAAATCACAATTTACCAAACACAATTTGCATTTTAGAAAACACATTTAACTCAAAGGCCTTTGCATTTTCCCAAAGACTTTCCCCAAAAGTCTTTCCAAACACACCCTTAATCACATGGCTCTGTCAAATCAACCTATCTCCGGTCTCTAATCGATCTGTGCCGTAATGACCCTTACAGATTAGCACAGTCGAGCAATCGATTCCTAGTCGAATTTTCAAGTCTATTGTGTTTAGATTCATTATTGGCTTCACCTAATAGGCTAGTTATCTCATGAGTGGCCTTCTCAAAGAAAATTACTATAGGTATGTCGATGAAAAGCCTGACTCATTCAATTGAAAATAGAATTAGAAAATCATGATGTCACAACTCTTCCCCTTTTATAAAAATTTCTTCATCGAAATTTAAACCATTACAACTCTTTAAACAAAAAGGTGGGGGTATAGTCATCTCATCGATTCTTCACTTTCCTAGGTTGCTCCTTCAGTGCCGTGGTGTTGCCATACCACTTTGACCAACGGTATAGTCTTTGTGTGCAAAACCTGTTCTTTCCAATCCACAGTCTGAACCAAGCTTTCCACATATGACACTGTTGTCCACTTCCAAATCCTCAAAATTCAGCACATGGGTTGGGTCGGGCTCATACTTCCTCAACATGGACACGTGAAAGACGTCATGCACTTGCGCCAATATTGGCGATAATGCAAGATGATACACTAGGATCCTGATTTTCTCTAGAATCTCAAAGGGACCTACATACCTCGGATTCAGCTTTCCTTTTTTGCCAAAGCGCGAAGTACCCCTCGTTGGTGACTCCTTCAGAAAAAAGTGATCACCAACTTGAAATTCCAACAGCTTTTGACGTTTATCAGCGTAGCTCTTCTGGCAGCTCTAAGCGGTCTTTAATTTGTCTCTAATGACGACAACTACATCCATTGACTGCTGGACTAACTCTGAGCTTGTGATCTTTCGTTCCCTGACCTCATCCCAACACATTGGCATTCTACCATACAACATTTCAAAAGGAGCCATCTAAATGCTCTACTAGTAGCTATGGTTGTAGGCAAACTCAACAAGATGAAGTTGCTCCTCCCAACTTCCCTTGAAATCCAACACGCAAGCTCGCACGTGTCTTCGAGGGTTTGAATCATCATCTCAGACTAGCCATCCGTTTGAGGATGATAGGCCGTATTGTACAGCAACTTCGTTCCTAAAGCGGTCTATAAACTCTTCCAAAATGCAGCTATGAACCTCGGGTCTCGGTCTGATGTAATCGTCACTGGCACCCCATGCAGACGAATAACCTGACGCATGTACAACTCTGTGTGCCTGCCCAAATCAAGGTCCTTTCATACTGCAATGAAGTGAGCCGACTTCGTCAGTCTGTTGACCACTACCCAAATGGAATCATTACCCCTCTGACTCCTTAGTAAGCCTGTCACAAAATCCATTATGATGTGCTCCCATTTCCACTCGGGAATCTCTAGAGGTTGCAGAAGTCCTCCTGACTTATAATGATGTGCCTTCACTTGCTGACAAGTCAGACACTTGGCGACATGCTTAGCGATGTCCGCCTTCATACCTAACCACCAATAGTGTTGACGCAAATTCTAATACGTTTTCGTACTACTAGGATGAATGTTGTAACTGCTATGATGAGCCTTTGATAAGACCTCTTCCTTGAGCGCTGCATCGTCAGATACACACAATCATCCTCGAAACCTCAGCGTTCCGTCCTCAGAAACCTAAAAGTCAACATTCTTCTTTTCAGTGTTGTCTTGCAGAATCTTCTAAATTTTTGGGTCTGTCCACTGAAGCGTCTTGATTCTGATCTGCACTTCTGGCTCAATTCTAAGGGTGACCATAAGATTCGAAAGGTGGCCTACCTCAAATTTGAAAATCGAATCTCGCACTTTCTCAAGTACATTCCTTGAGCATCATATGCGCAACTGAAGATTTCTGACTCAGTGCATCGACGACCTTGTTCACCTTTCTTGGGTGACACAGAAAAAACAATCGTAATCCTTCAAGAGTTCCATCCAACGACGCTCTCTCATATTCAACTCCTTATGAGAGAATAAATACTTGAGACTTTGATGGTCTGTGAATATTTGGAATCTTTCTCCACACAAGTAGTGTCTCCAAATCTTCAAAGCAAAAATGATTGCTGCGAGTTCCAAGTCATGCGTCGAGTAATTCAGTTCATGAGGTCTTAACTAACGGGACGTGTATGCAACAACCCTACCATGTTGCATCAACACGCAACCTAATCCTCTGAACGACGCATCATTGTAGATCTCATATCCTACAGGACCATATGGTATGGTCAACACAGATGTGGTAGTTAGCTTATGCTTAAGCTCTTAGAAACTACACTCGCACTTGTCTGTCTAGACAAACTTCTCTTCCTTCTTTAATAGTCGAGTCAACGGCGACGCTAACGCTAAAAACCCCTCAATGAATCTTGTACAGTAACCTGCTAAACCCAAGAAACTTCTTATCTCTATCATGGTTGTCGGTCTTGGCTAGTTAATCATTGCTTCAATCTTAGACAGATCCACGAAGATTCCTTCGCCTAAAATCACGTGACCTAGGAATGCCACACGAGTTAACCAAAACTTGCACTTACTAAACTTGGCGTACAGCTCATGATTCCTCAGGATTTGGAGTACCATCCTCAAATGTCTTTCGTGCTCCTCAGGACTCCTCGAATACACCAGGATATCATCGATGAACACGATCACGAACTGATCTAGATACTCTTTAAACACCTGGTTCATCAAATCCATAAAAGTAGATGGGACGTTTGTCAAACCAAACGACATTACAGTGAACTCATAATGGCCGTATCGAGTACGAAATGCTGACTTCAGTATGTCCTCCTTTCTGATCCTCAGCTGGTGATATCCCATCCTCAAGTCAATCTTAGAAAATATTGACGCTCCTTGCAACTGATCAAACTAGTCGTTGATCCTCCGTAATGGATACTTGTTCTTGATCATCACCTGATTGAGTTGTCGATAGTCGATGCACAGACGCAACGAACCATATTTCTTCTTCACGAACAGAATTGGTGCTCCCTAAGGCGATGCACTAGGACATATGAATCCCTTATCCAACAATTATTGCATCTGCACCTTTAGTTTTTTTAGCTCTTACAATGCCATCCGATAAGGAGCCTTATAGATTGGCTCGGTCCCGGGGGCTAACTCAATCGCAAACTCAATTTCCCTTTCTAGCAGTAAACACAACAATTCTTTTGGAAACACGTCCGGAAACTCTTGGACTACAGCAATGTCCTCTATGACATCTAGAATTTTTTTTAGTTCAAATTAAATTAATCAAGCCTTTAATCGACGTGCTTATAGGGCTACTCTCAGAGCTGATCACTCTCGAGATAACTAGATTATCTAGGAAAACCATTAAGGGATTTTAATGCAATAGACTTGAGAATTCAACAAAGAATCGGCTACTCGACCGTGCTCATCTTTAGAGGTCATTACGGCACAGTTAAAAATCGATCTGGGATCAGAGATAGGTCGGTTCGATTGAGATGTGAGGCTAAACGTGGGTGATTCCACTAAATTACAAAATTCTCGTCGGCTGACACTATACTGATTTTTCTGTCGTTTTGGTACCCTGTATCCGTAATCAAAACCTCGAGATTTTCACAACCACCGGGAGCTGCCAATGTGTCAAATGGGTTCATTGTAGCTCGAAGAAAATCGACCACGAGTCATTTACACTAAATTTTTTTGAAAGCTACCCTAGTAGCCTAGGTTACGCTAAAATCGCATTGAATTGAAATTAATTGCAAATTTGAATTCGATTTCAAAAATTGAAAGTTCTGTCATGTCACAAGTCATTTTAGAACGTCCACTCAGTATCTGAAGATTTTTCTGCAAATCGAAACTTTTTGGGAAAAAGTCGAGGTCAGGTTGTTTTTGTCTAGAAAATTCAGAGGACCGTTTTTATCGTGAAATTGGAATGCAAGTGGGATCAATTGGTGAGGAAAAATACCAATTCAACCGATGTTGTGATGGTTGAATTTTTTAGGGCCAATTGATGTTGGTTCAAGAAGGATTTGGTGTCCAATTGGAGGGAAATTAATGTGAAATTCGTATGCCCCATGGACCCAACATTTTGGACCAATTCAAGGCTTCTAGAAGGAGTTCTTCTGGCTGGAAATTGGGCAGAGGAAACCAGCTGGTGATGGCCAAGTCAAGGAGACCAAGTGAGATAAGAAGAGACCAAGTGCTCCCCTTGCCCCCTCCTTCTTCCTCACCATCGAGGCCTCCTTCTCCCACCTTCTTCTTGCTGCTTTAAGCTCAGCAAATGCAGAGGAGACTAGCTGAAGACGCCGGAGCAACCCAGCCCCCCGTTGGACTGCCACTCGCCCACCGTCACGCTTGTTGCGCCTCACGCTAGGCCCACTCGCATCTCCACCTTCCCTGGCCGTCCTCCTGCTCTAGTTGCGAGGCAATGTGATTCCCTGAGTTGTTCGAGCCCGTCCCACCTTGTTGGAGCCGCCTATATGCTCGTTCGCCGCTGTGAAGCCCAGCCGAAGCCCCGCTTGCCAGCCGCCGGTCCTTGCTAGCTCAACCAGCCACCATTTCCTCCTCCTATAGGCATCGACCAGATTTGAGCCGAGTGGGTATCTCAATCACTATTTGGCCCGTTTTCAAGGTCTTCCCGACCCCAAAAAGCATCCTCGCTTTGGAGTTTGTCGAGCCTCGCCGCGTCCCCGTCGTTTTGATCCAAGCGGATCATTAATCAAATGAGTTTAACTCACTAATCCCTACTTAGTAAGTTAATGACATTTAAGGGTTATTTAGATTAACTTAAGTATGGATTAGGTGGATACGTAGAATGGATTAGTGAATTAGTTAATTATTGATGCATGTTAGGTGGTTAGTTTAGTGCAATTAGAGCCTAGACAAGCTCTAATATTTATCTAGAGTGGTTTGAAAAATTTTCGGGCTTGTCTCGGCTTTTAATTAGGATTTATGGGCCTAAGTTCTATTTATTAGCGTTTAATAATTATTTGCGGTAATTATTTAATTAATTAATTAATTTCCATAAATTAGACCGGGATAGGCATTGACCGGAATTGTATGCTAATTGCAGTGGTGTGATCTATTTATTTAATTGAGTTATAATTTGTGTTGATTGTGAGTAATTTGTGATTTTAGGCATTTATTCCTAAATTTATTTAATTTCAGTAATTAATTGAAAAATCACCGGGTGTCGGTTGACAACGCCAAAAATGGATTTGTGGACTGTGGAAATTAGTGGAATTTTCAAAGGGTAAAAATATTGTATTTTGGCTAAGACCGACCGTATTCCCACACACGATAATTTTTATCGGGTATCCGTAAGTCGAGGAAAATAGGCCAAAATATTACTTTGATTGAGGATTCTAAGTGTGAAGCACACAATCATTGGCCGAGAGTAATTAATTGTGCGATGGTTATTAGTTGCATTGAGAGAATTATTGAAATATGAATTGAAGGTTGTTGGGCATGAGGTTATGAGTTAGATCAAGCCAACCGCCGAAGTATGGCGTGCCCACTGGATCATAATCTACCACCGAACTTGGAATCAGTTGTGCCCATCAAGCCATAATCTACCACCGAACTTGGAATCGGTTATGCCCATCGGGTTGTAATCTACCATCGAACTTGGAATTGGTTGTGCCCATCAGTCGTAATTTACCACCAAACTTAGAATCGGTTGTGCCAATTGGGCCGTAATTCACCGGCGAAGATTTAGTAGGCCGTGCCCGATGAGCCATAATTCAGAGTTGGGGTTGAGTAATTGACTTGACCGTGTGATGGTCCTGTTGTCTTCGAATCAACTAGGTCGATTGATCGATGATTCGATCTGAATTCTTGATTTGATGTGATGATGTGATTCGATGATTGTATGAATTGAATTGACTTGCAGGAAGGAACTGAGGCCAAGGTAAGTCATCTAACTTGTGTTTGTGCTTAGGCATCCCTTAGGGCACATTTTTTTCCTAGTTGGGGCTTAGGGGGTTGAACTTGCTGAGATGTTGTCTCATCCCATTGTGGGATAACATTTTCAGGTCCCTAGTTGACAGTGGTGGAGGAACCAAAGCCCGAAGTTTAGAAGGTGAAGCCCGAAGAATTGGCGAACTTGTTTGACTAGTTAGTCATAGGACAATTATCTTTTGTTGAAAGCAGATCCCTTTTTGTAGACTTTCGTGTATAAACTTGTGTGTTTATAAAAAGATATTTTGCAAAACAATGGGCTTTACTTTTCTATCACGTCTTGTTGTTGTCTGGGGATTTATTAATTGCTTCTGCATGTGTATTAATTTGAATGGGTTGGCAATACATCCTGGGATGTCGCTATTATATCGACCAAGCAGGGATGGGCACGTGCTCGAAGGATTAGGACGTGACATCCTCAATCTTTAGTTCCTCAACTGTCGTGTCCACAACAGTTGCTAAGTAAAATTGGCAACTCCCGTCTAACAAACGGGTTGCCTCAAGCGACGAAATTAAGGTAATCGAGGGTCCTCCTCAGCTCCCAATAAACTCAAAGCTCTCACCCTCTAATGGGTTAAACTGAATCGCCTTGTGATAGCAGTTCATCTTAGCCCGTTGCTTGGTGAGCAAGTCCATGCCAATTATCAAATCAAAATCATACATGGCTAGGACTATCAAGTCTATCCTCCCCTCTCGCTCACCAATCACTAACTTGCAACCAGAACAACCCACTACAACTAACACCTTATCATTTAACAGTGTAGATATGCTAACCACCGACTCCAACAATTCAGGACTCAATCCTACCGGCTTAATAAATTATTCAACTATAAATGAATGAGTGGCGTCAGGGTCAAATAAAGCATATGCAGCATGGTCGTTCAACGAGACCATCCATGTAATCACATTAGGCGCATCCTTAGCATGTCCTCTCGTGATAGCATACGTCATTCCTTAAGCTAAAGGTCTGTTCAATCCACCCTGCTGTGCAATGTGCAGCGCAAATCCTTTATTTTGACCCAATGGTGGCGGTGGCGGCAATTGTTATTGTCCCATTAGTCTTCTAGGACAATCTCTAGCCAAGTGACCGTGTTGGCCACACTTAAAGCAAGCAACCATCCTTAAATGGCATGGGGTTGATCCATGTCGTCTTCCACAGAAGCGACAAATGCCATTTTTACTTAGCGCTAACTTTACAACTCCACCCTTCCTATTGGGCGGGACATGGTATCTTCCTTTGGTCATGGGCTTCTTTCCGAACCAGTTACCATCTCTATTTGAACTGAACCACAACCTAGATGCAGCGGCTCGTTCATTCTGATCTCTCTCTATCAGCTAGGCCTGTTCATAAAGGTCGTTGTAGTCCTTTAGATTTAATGGCACCGGCGGGCTTCTCACTTCCGGTCTAAGCCCATCTCTAAACCTTCAAGCTCAGTTTACCGTATTCTCAACTAGTTCGAAGGCGTACTGCGATAGCTCAGCAAACTTCACTTCTTATTGATCTATGGTCATCGTACCTTGGCGAAGGTGCTGGAATTCCGCCATCTGCAATTCTCTAGCACTGTCAGAGAAGTACTTGTTGAAGACTTCGATAAAGGCATTCCACTCCGAAACTACACCTTCAGGGAATAGTATTCCTTTGATGGCTCTCCACCAAGTACTCGCAATTCCCTGTCGCTGATAGGTTGTAAGGACCACTTTCTCCGCCTCAGTGCACATCAGTAGTGCAAAGGCCTTCACCAAGCCCTGAATCCATAGGGCTGCAACTTCGAGGTCTCCTGTCTCGGTGAACTTCGGTGGGTTTAGCTTCGTAAACCGTTCCACCAGCGTATGCATTGGTCTTCCAACGACCACGTCCCTGGTGGAACCTCAGTAGGTGCGGCGACAGGTGCGGTGGTAACTGCTGCAGCAGCAGTAGCAGCTTCAGCAGCAGCATTAATGGCATTATTAGTGGCTATGGTAGCAGCGCTGAAGCGACGGCACTAGCAGCTTGATTCTGGGTTTGGTGCTCCATCTGATTTTCCATCGTCTCTAGCGCCTACATGATCCCTTCGATTAAGGCATGTACCAAGGGCTACTACCCCAGCACCGACTGGAGGCGGTGCTACTCCACCTTGTGGCATCCGGGTTTTCGTCAAACCACGAATAAGTAACAGCTCATCACGGGTCGACGGGAGTATCGATAGACTACGTCGTTGGCACCATTTGCAAACACTATGTTTTCATCGTCATCGTCGGTATAGCATTAGGCCATCGTTGCATCACCATCCGTCATTCCGAAACATCAACTTTCGGAGAGAAATTCCCATGCATGGTCATGCACACATCCGATATTAGTCCCGAGCAACCTCGCCAATTGACCAAGCTGAAGGCCCATAACCCGCAACGGTCATGCGTAAGTAAAAGTTTACGATGGAAATTGTCCAAGACCTCCCCCGTTCCCTCATGCCAACTCCCAATCGTTTACCCCACAAAGGACCGCGGATCAACACAGCTTGATGCACGATTTTACTCCTTGGATAGCCCGGCGAACGGCCTCACCGACGGCCGCGTTTTCTTTTCTTTCCTTGGCCGGTCAACCATGCAAACCCTTTGACCCATGCAGCCTTCACGAACCGGTCCTTCTTCATGCAGCATACGAAGACACGCCGGTACCAAATTGCTTCTCCCATTGACAGCCATTTGGAACCCATTTAGTTGACTTGGGCACGTACTTGCATGGAGCAGCAGGTGTCGTGGACGAAGGGGAAAGAACTTCCCATGCAAAGACACGGAAACATGGAGTTGTCCCCGTCCCCTGCTGCCACGAAATTTGGACTGTTGACGTGAGCGCACTCCTCTTCTCCTTCGGCCAGCACACCGAAGGCTTGAGCGATGGACTGGCACGTCCCTGCATGAGGCGTGCACGGTGTCCCACGCACGGGCTGCCACCAAATCCTATTTAGTTGACTATAGGGGTCAACTAACACGTATCTGCATGGAGAATCATGCTGTCGAGGATTCTTGCTGCCACGAGATTTTGGCTATTGACTTGCAAAGTCGGCCGAAGATAGCAGCAAAAATAGCGGCCCTCATTCTCGAACACCATTTTCCTAATTAGTCAACATACAGCAAACGATCTTCCTTCCTTCTTCTTCGTAGATGCCCAACCTTGCACCATTTTCAGCGACAACTCCAGCAACTTCCCGAACCAAAACCCTTGTACCATTCAGGCCGTACTCCACCGTTAACCATCCACGTCGCATTTCAAGTTCTACCACCGCCCCTCTGCCACAGCAGGACCTGGGAGACCTCGACTTGCGCCTCACCGCTTGCCGTTGTTGCCGTCACTGCTTCTCCTCATCTCGACTGTAGCTCGTAGCTTGCGGTGTGCTCCCCGTCGACACCATAGGACCTAAGGCAAGTGAAAGTCTACTAACCTATGTAATGCACTGCCATTGTTGTCTAATGTAGTGCAATTAGATTGGAAATACTTGAGTTTTGATGTTGGATGGTGACTTCTAGAATGACTGAATTGGTTTGGGGCTAGGCTATTGAGGGAGCTGCATATTTCTCATGAATACATGTGATTTTGGCATTCGAAAATGCATCAATCTTTGTTGTTGCAAAGCTTTGAAGATTTTGATTGTGAACTGTTTTGGAAATCTCCCGATTTAAGTTGAAACTTCTATGTACCGAGGTGCCGCTTGTAAATGTTTCAAGAAATGTTTGGTGTCCTCGAAAATCCAAACTTTTATATGAACCATTTTAATTGAGATTTGGATTTGCCGACGTGCCGATTTCAAATTACTTATGGTTTTGATAAATTGTTTTATTTCGAGCTGTGATGTACGAGTGCGACTCGAGGCTATTCATGTGGATTTCGAAAAGCATTTGAGATTTAAACGTGAAAATAGATTTTATGGATTTGGTATCATGCTTTCGATTTTATGAATTGATTTGACCAATATGAGATTGACCTATTTTTAAAGACTATTGTTGTTTGAAAATATTTTGGCATTGAAATGATTTGGTGGCTATACCGTGGCTGAGATGTGATTGATGCCATTGGACCCTCGGGTCAACGATGCCCCGGGAGTCGGGATGCCCAAAGGTTCGCAAGAGTCGATGCCCTTTGGATGCTTAGGATCTGCAATGCCCCAGAGGTACCCGTGAGTGTTAGGATGTCCGGTTGTATTATGAATACATGCCCAGAGGGTAGGGGTAACAATTTTCATGGTGAGCCCCGGAGATTTCTCGTGATGCCAGGTGGGGTGTGAGATGCCTAGAGGTATGACGCAACACGCTCTGGATGCCCAGTGACTGAATACCGGAGGCTTTCTAGATGCCAAGTTAGGTGCGAATGCCCGGAGGGACGCAAACACTAGTCCTCTGGGATAGACGTAGGGAAATGGAAAAATAAACTGAATTAAAAAACTGATGATTCTGCTAAGCTACGCCTGATTGTGGGACAAAATTGTGTGGCACGAAATGGTAAGTGTCATAACAGTTTGGTCTTATAATTGGGACCTATGTGATTGAAACAATGCATTTTGGTTTTGAAACTACATTTGCTATTACTTTGAAAAGTTCTATTGATTCGATGCATACTCATTCCTTTGACTATATGTTTTGTCTATCTTGCATGAAATTAGATTGTGACGGTTCTACGCAACATAGTATAGTGGATCTTTCGCTGCTAGGTGGTTGTACTCACCTCTTTTGGGGACTAACATTTCAGACTAGATAAGATGCCTCTGCTGCCTACACCTCCTAGCACATTCTATGGATTCCTGATCGACCTACAGTGGGAGCAGTCGGAACATCAAGATCCTGTGGTGCAAGGATTGACGTTCGTACGAGTGAGAGTCATTATGGTGTTCGATACCGGTCTTCCCATCGGCCCTATACTCCAGGAGTACATCGTCGTATTTGTCCGTCGGCATGGACGAACGCTGGGGGCCATTACCTCCGCCACCAGCAAGCAGACCAAGTGGTTGGGTGTGACTGTGAGATGGGTCAGCAAAGGAAGAAATTTTTGGACGCCAACACTAAACGATGGACTTTACGTTTGTAACTGTTGGAAATGTTGGGTACCTTTTGATGTATGGCCGAGTTTAGAAAACTACGGCATTTTGATATACTGACTAACGATTTTCCATCTAGTTTTATGTAAATAAAAGTGTCTAGCTTTTACTCATAGAAGTTTTAGTTTGTGTGCATCGTTTCTGAATATATGGAAGGGAGTTGTTGGATACGCCTCTGCCATATTTTGTGCAGGTACCAATGGAAAGAATATAGACCCCTAGAACTTATGAATTTATTGAAATCCTTTGGTATTAGAGTATCAAACTTTCAGGTTGAGAGAAAGTCGGTGATATGTGGCGACCCTAATGAATCGGGGGTCGTCGAGGGGTGCCACACACTTGCACTGGCCTCAGCCTGTGCTCTACTTTGGGCACCTCGGGTATCGACTCTTGTCGGTGTCCTACCCCAAGCAATAGGGCCTACTGCCCTCTTCCTATGAGTCCTCTACTCCTAGTCACTCATTTATAGGCTCTTTATAGACACCTATTTTCCAATTCCAATACCATATTAGAATTTGAGTGATCCACACCACACAAGCTATCAAACAGCTATCACTCACATGCATTAGCATGAAATAAAGGTCAATCCTACTTACTATCCCAAGAATCTATCGCACCTTATCACTCCAACTATTGACCAGCTTTAACACCACTTCGGGTGAGGATGTCATGCCCCGATCCTCGAGCACGTGCCCATCCTTCGATGGTCGATAAATATGCAACGTCCCAAGATGCGTCACCGACCCATTCATTTTATTACACATGTGAAAGAAAACAAATACCCTTGACAACAAAAGCTTGGGATAGGAAAGCAGGGCAACATTTCACAAAAGCCAACTTTTATAAATAATGGGTTTAAGTACAAAACATGTCTGGTCAAAAGTCTACAAGAGGTCGACTCTCAAAAAGAAGCTGTCCTACGACATACTTGTCGGACATATACGCTGATCCTTCGGACTTCACCTCCATAGACTCCAGGGCTTCAGGTCCTCCACCAACCACCATCTAAGGACTTGAAAAGTTAAGCCCATGACGAGGTGAGACAATGTCTCAGCAAGTTCATCCCCTAAACCCCTATTAGGAAGGAAATACACTCAGGGGTGGCCTAGTCACACAATACAGAGGACTTACCTCGCCTCAGTTCCCTCCTACACGTCAGTACAGTTCACAATCAATCATTCCACTGATCAATCAATCAATTCCATCAAATCGATCATTCAATGCAATCGATGCTATCTATCAATCAATACTATATATCGTTCAACACCATCTATCAATCATTTCATCGATACAATAACTGCTCACCCAAGCTGAAATATAGTTAGACGGTAGCTTGCCAAAGCTAATATATGTATATCATAGCTCACCAAAGTTGATACATATATTTAAATTGCTCACCTAAGCTGATTAATGCTCACCAAAGCTGAAATGGTACTTAAAAACCATTTTCTATGTCAACACCCAACACCCGGTATTTTCTTATTAAAATACCTATATTTCACAACCATCACTCAATTTTACAAAATAGCATTCAATTACAGAAACTAAACATATCGCTGCAATCAGCTCGAAATTCTATTGAGCGGCTCTCCCGGTATAATACTCGGAAAATATTAATTAATTAATAATTAAATAAATTCCAAAATTTAATTTATTTTAAATATAAAATAATATTATTAAATAATATTTAATTTAAATAATTAATTAAATTAAATTAAATAACTAATTAAAAGTCTAATCATGCTTACACTAATCTAATTGCATAATTAGACTAATTAATCCATCCACTAAACTAATCATGCACATAATCTAATTAACATTTAACTAAGCTAATCAAACCACCTAAACATACTTAGCATAATCTAACACACCCCTTAAGCATAATTAATTCCTAAGCTGAGTTTAGTGAGTAAACTCACCGGTTTAGCATTCCGGTGAGTCCACGGCGATGGCGACACCAAGGCGAGCGACAAACCTCCTAGCGGCAACACCATGCGAGGCTGGGAAGGGCTTGGAAATGGGCCACGAAGTCACAAAGCCTTGCTAGTTTCTCGGCTTCTGCTTGCTATACCGAGAGAGAGAACCAGCGGCTGAAACAAGAAGGAAGGGCTGATCGGAGCTCTGGCGAGCGGGTGGCTGGCAATCGGCGGAACCCGGGGGTCAAGAGGGACTTGATGGTGGTTGGTATGGGTGGAGGAAGGCTCGAAATGGGAGGAAAAACACAGAAAACATGAAACAGTGCACTCGAGCAGGCGAACCAAAGAACTGGCGGGCGGCGGCTTCCAGCCGGTAGGCAGGTCGGTTGGCAGCTCTGTTCGGCGAGCGGCGGCCACCATCCATACAGACTGGGTCTCTTGGTTATGGTGGTGGGTGGCACGGGGGCTGATTTACATGGGAAGACAACTTTAAACTCAAGTTTTTGGAGAAAGGTTACCTGGAGTAGAAATAGGAAGAAGGAGAAAACATGGGAGGAAAGAGGTCCAGCAGGCGTGCGACAGTGGAGAGGAACCTGTTGCTTGGTTTCTTGGTTCTCTCAAGCTTTTCCTAAGCCTCAACAATGAAGAAAGCCATGCCTCAAGGAGGAAGAAGGGCTGCTGAAGAGAAGGGACCTCAAATGGCTTCCTAGGCTTCCAACACTTGGCCAAACACTTGAGTGGCTGCCCCACCACTTGCTCAGCCACCCACAGCCCATTTCTCTCTCCCTAAGCTTCCTCAAGAAGCCTCCCATGTAGTCCAATTGTTCTTCCTCCCATGGCATATGAATTTGTGACACTTTCCCCTCCAATTCCATCAATTCCCCTTCAATTGTCATCCAATTGAGCTCAATTTGTTGTCCATAAATCCAACCAAGGTGCCATCATCCAAATCAACCTTTTTTCCTCATCAATTAGTCCAACTTAAATCCCAAAAATGCGACCGAAAATAGGCCTACGAATTTCCCAATCCAAAATATCCTTACTTTGGATTTTTCGCCGAAAATCTCGGTTTGTAGAAAAATCTTCGGAGGATGGGTCGACGTTCCTAAAATGATTTGTGGTATGACAGAATTTCCAATTTCTGATGTCAGGTTCAATTTCGCGATTAATTTCAATCTAGCGTGATTTTAGCGCGTCCTAATCTAACGAGTAGCTTTTAAGAACTTTTCGTGCAATTGACCTATAGTTAATGATTTTCAAGCCTCAAAGTGCATCTTCGACACATTGATGGCTCTCGGTTGTCATGGAAATCTCAAGGTTTTAAACTCGGACACACGGTACCAAAACGACAGAGGAATCAATCTAGTGTCGATCGACAAGAATTTTGCAATTAGGTGGAATCACCCACACTTAATCTCATGGCTCTGTCGAATCGACCTATCTCCAGTCTCTAATCGATCTGTGCCATAATGACCTTTGCAGATTAGCATGGTCGAGCAGTCAATTCCTAGTCGAATTCTTAATTTTATTGCATTTAGATTCCTTAACAGCTTAATCTGATAGGCTAGTTATCTCATGAGTGCCATACTTAGAGAAAATAACTATAGGCGCGTTGATGGAAAGTCCGACTCATTCAATTGAAAACAGAATTGAAAAATCAGGATGTCACAAATGACCTCACAAGAGGTTCACCCAAAAGGCGAGGTGATGACATCTTTTGTGAATGAGAATCGTGAGGGAACTTTCGTGGTCAAGTACCTCTAGATTTGACCTTTCCCTCTCCTCTTACGGATGGTGACAAGATCAGGTTAGGACACAAATATGACTGTGAAGAGTTCCATTATACACACCTGTCTTCAAGTAAGGATGAAGAACGAGGAAACCTATACTCATATCATTATGTAGAACCAAATGACGCAAATGATGGTGCTACCGACCAATCTCCCAACTAAGCCAAAAATCTTACTCCTGTAGTTCCTGCTACTACGACCAATATTCCCACCGCACCTACTGACATGCTAGTGGTTGATCCCATTGAGAAAGGACCAGTTGAAGAGGTTCCTGCAGCTACCCCAACTGTTATAGACTTGGAGGCTCCACTTAAGGAAGTTTTTACTCCCCACTTCGATGAAGAAAGCGCGAAACACCTCGTAAAGATCGAGGAACACCTATGCATGCTACAAGGCTATCAAGTACAAGGATTCGATCAACTATCACCCTTTGCTGAAGTGAAAATCATGGAGTTTTATAAGGAACCTGAATTTATGAGGAAGTATGATGGGACTAGGTGTCGGAAGACTCACTTCAAGTATTAGTTGGGCAAGATGGCCTGTTATTCCGGTAACTTTCCACTGCTGATCGATTCTTTTCAAGACAGCTTGACTCGTCCTCCCTTGACTTGGTTTATTAAGCTGGACTTAGAGAAGATTTATAGCTGGGAGGATTTGGCAGATAAATTCCTACAACAATACAAGTTTAATACCGAGGTTACCCCGACTTGAGAAGAGCTGGTTCGAGTCAATAAGAGGAGGGCTGAAACATTTAGAGCATATGCCTAAAGGTGGAGAGCTACTGTATCCCAAGTCAAGCCTCCCTTGTCTGAAAAAGAAGCCAGGCAGTTGTTTCTTTGAGCGTTGCCTTGAGATTTCTTTGAGAAGATATATAACAATATCCACATTAATTTCCCCACGATGGTTGAATTGGGGGAACATATCGAACCAATCATATGAGATGGAAGATTGTTTGATACAACGGCTTGTAGGTTTGCTCCAAAGAAAGATAAGTAATCCACCGTTGATATCACCTACATTCAAATACATTCGCTCAAAAGACGTACACTCCTCCCATTCATAAGCCCGCCATGGAAGCTACGAGCTATTCCCGAGGGTTTAATTGCAAAGGGAAGGCCCCGCAGAGGCAATTCACTTCTTTACCAGACTAATGTCTTAGTTACTTCCTATGTCGATTGAAAACCGATTGGTGGCAAGAGAAGTCCCAATGGACAATCCACTGAAGTTCCCTGCGTTTGACCTTAACAAGAGCTATGAATACTACGGGTGTAAAAAAAACCCAACCCAACCCGACCCGATCCGAACACGACCTGAACACAAAACAAGTATAATACATGTTTTGGGTCTTGATACTGTTTGAGTAATGGATATAAAACAAGCAAAGAAATATGTTTTGAGTCGGGTCAGGGCTGGAACATTGTTCGACCTGGAACACATTAACACCCCTATTCCAAACACAAACAGTAAACACGTTCTCATCTTTATTTACCATCAAACACGTACTTTCTCCTTCTCGGCTCTGCCTTCTTTTCCAACGATTGTGCCTTCGCTCACGACTCCCAGTTCGGCCTCTCCTCTCATCGACGTGCCTCCGCCTCGCCCTCGCCCTCCCGTAGCCACCCCTCGTGTCAACGCTAGAACCGTAGTCACCGCCGAATCAGTCGATCGTTGCCGTCCGTCGCCGAAAACCCCTCAAGTCCGTGCTTCCATCGATTTCTTGATCCGAGAGGAGCTTCAGCGTCCTTCTTCTTCGTTACCTTCCGGGTGGAACCCGCCAAGCACTCTACGAACTCAGCGGGTATGGTTTATTCCCTTTTTTTTTTCTTTTGGGTTCTTCCGCGAGGGGAAAAGGATGGCAAAAGAGGATCCTTTTGATTTCATTCGGGATTGCGATGGGCGTCAGTGATGGAATTTGGGAATTTTGGAGTCTGGAGTGGTGAAAAATCTTTCTGGGTCAGTTCGGCTGTCGTCGGAGCTGAAGTGGGTCTTCTTTGTAGTTTCAATGTGATGAAGGGGTTGAGTGCGGTGGTGAAGTTGTCTCGACTTGATTGAATTGATTGCGGATTCGAAAAGTGTCGTCGATTGTAGGTAGACGGACTATGTGATGGTGTAAGGAGAGTTATCTCTCTTAAGATGGTGTGAATTTTCAGGGAAAGGCGGAATCTTGGTAGTATTAAGGTTCAGTAATTCTGGTTTTCCCCTTTGTATGTTGACATCTATGTTTTCAATTATTGGGCGATGGTTTAGTGGCCAAAATTCTGTTTTGATTAGGCTTTCGCTTGTTATATGGCGTCTCTGTTGAATCCTTCTGTAGACATTGATCATACTGCAAACGAGAGACAGTCAGAGCTGTACGTTGAGTGCTCTATGTACATTGATGGTGCCCCTTTTGGTCTTCCCACCAGAACAAGGTGCTTTCTTTATTTAAGCCTTGCTAATATATGGGCTACCTTTTCTAGACAAATTAAGCACTGCAAAAATCTGTTTCTATTGTGCAGGATGCATTGGCAAAGAGCAACGAAGTCTTTGAAACATTTAAGCATGAGATCGAGAAGGTATGAGTTATATGACACCTAACTAACGACATTCTTTTATTTCCTATGTACCAGATCAGCGTATCTCCTACTTGGACTTGATCATAATTCTTTTTTCAATCTGCACCACAAACTCAGATGGCAAAATCAATAAAGGATCTCAAGAAGGAAAATGCATTCCTGAGGGACAAGTGTCAGAAATCAGATATTACACTTATAGAACTTGTTGATGAGATAAGTGTAACATCTGTTACATTTGTTTTTCCTTTTCGTAGTTTTTTAGATATTTTACTGTTTCCAAGTTGAAATGCACAGATTTTAAACCATGATGTAAATCGCCATGCCAATTTGTCCTGTCATCTAGTGAGATCCAATCTTTTGGAAGGACTCTAGTCCATGCTCAACAGCTGCTTTCTGATGTGAACAGGGGGCAAGCTATAGATGGTCGACTAGTTTCTAAGATTATTCCTTCCAAATTGCTGTTGAGGGGTTGAGGAGCATTGAAATTTTTTTTTTGGTCAAAGGATATCGACTTTTTTTTTGGTCTAAAATACGTAGCACTTTATTTACGAAGGGAAAGCATTACACCCATTTTTAGGGCATCGATACATAGCATATCCAAAATAATCTAAGGAGGTGAGGAGGCCTAGTCTGAGTTCAAAGAACCACAGCCATAGGCCTTAGTGGCCCAGTCGGCGATGGAGTTCACTTCCCGTCTACAGTGGCACAGTCACAAGTGGGAAAATCGGGATTTCAAAGCTGCAATTTCCACAACTAGGTTTCAGCAGTCCCATGGGGGAGATCGGTGATTATTTATTGTCTCTACCATCACCAAACAATCGGAATCAATCTGCAGGTGATCATATGTCATGCCTTTCTGTAATAGATATTGAAGAGCTTGATTTAGGACTCGGATCTCCATTTGCAGAGGAGATGAAGCGGGAACGATCTGGGAGGATCCACCGATAAGATTTCCTTCATGGTTTCTACAAACACATGCGACCGAGCCTGTGTGATCTGCTACAGGGAAAGCCCCATCAATATTCACTTTGATTGTTCTTGGTGGTGGAGGATTCTAGATCCAAGAGGTAGGCATCACCAACTACCTTGTAGTTGTTGCAATCTTCTACGTACTACGACTAAGCTCTGCGTTTGTAAGTGCCAGATTTACAACCTGTTCATGTGTTGAACGCTTCTTGCGGAAGATGAAGTGATTCCTCACTTGCCAAATCTGCCAAAGAAGGGCTACTACTGTCTCCGATTCAGGTACATTTACTCCCTACATTAATAGATCTACTAGCCAATTAGACATCATGTGTGTATTGAATGCTGAAAGGTTGATCTGCACTTTGGGATGGGACCAAAGGCCCTGTATCTATGGGCAAAATAGAAATAAGTGTTCGGTAGTTTCAAGAAGATGAGATTGACATAACTGACATTCTGGGTTGGGGATGATGTGTCTTCGGTATAGGTTTTCCCTTGTAGCGAGCGCATTGTGGCAAAGGGACCGCAGAAATATTCGAACTTTGGGGGCTGTCTTTACTTGCCAAATCTTGCGCCACACAGGGGTTGGGAGTTGATGGGATGTGGATGCAGAGTTGGGAAGGTGTTTGGGAGCGTTTTGTTTGATGAACTTGTAGACGCTTTTGACCATATAGTCTCTAGTAGGTGTTCCTGTCAATATAATATGATCTATGGTCGGAATTGAACTGAGAGATATGGTAACAATGTGGCATCCCAAAATTCATGACGACCTCTAGCTACATTAAATTCTATGAATAGGTGATGGAAGTACCATCAAGTTATGGCCATTTAATCCATAATTTGCAATAAGATATATGGCCAAGCTTTTAAGGGATAATTATGTGATAGAAAAGAAAATTCTATCATTGGCCATGTGCATCATAAATTGGAATTTATGGATTTGTGACTATAAGTTTAATGGCCTTATTATTTATGCAATTATATATTATTTAAATGATGATTAAGATATATTATAAATAAAATAGAATAAAATAAACTTGGGCCATTTAATTTTGGGCTTTAGGCCCAAGTGAGATGGGCCTAAAGTGGGCCATAAGCCCGGCCCATTGTCGCATGGAGGGGTAGCCACATGGCTTCCAAGTGTCTTCGGCAAGGGAGACACTTGTCTCCTTCTTAGGGACAAGTATCCCCCATGCAAAGAGGGGGTGCATGCAAATATATAAGCATCCAAAAGAGAGAGAGAGAAGGAGAGAGACAGAGTGGCTGGTGGAGGATTCGGCCAATGGGAGAGAGTTGCTGAGAGAGTGAGGAACCGAGAGAGAAAGGGAGAAGCCGCGCGGGGGAGGAGGTCCGTTCATCCGTCGCCGGTGTGCCGTCCGTGTGCTCCTATTTGCTCGGTCTTAGAGGCAAGTTGGGACTGATTTCCACCCCTTGCATGTGTGCCTTGCATGTGTGGTTGAATTTTGGATGTTTAGAGGTTAGAAATCGAAGTACATGAGGTTTATTCTTGAGAATGTTTGCTATTTTCGTGTGAACTGCTCGACCCAGAATCTTGTGAGAGCTTGCATGCATGTTTAGAGTCCGATTTTGACTTTGATATATTCATGAAAGTTGTAGCTAACATCTTAAAATACAACATAATAAAATTTGGTACAAAATAATAGAGATTTGAGGGGTCAAACTCTCATCTTACGAAGATGTCAGATCTGGAATGTTTTCGCATGAATCCGCTTGAGTCAAAATGTTCTGTGAGCTTTCATGCATGCTTAGAGTCCGATTTTGGATTTTATTTCTTCATGAAAGTTGTATCTAACATCTTAAACTACAACATAATAAAATTTGGTATACAATTATGGATATTTAAGGGGTTAAAATCTCATTCTACGGAGACCTCAGATCTGGAACGATTTCACTGACATCTTGATGAATTTGTGGTTGCATGTTGATTTGTGCTAGGAATATCTCTTTGATTTCTTCATGAAAGTTGTAGGGGACATCGTAAACTACAACATACTCAAATGTGAAGTGAAATTAACAAGTATATCCTAGTAAATCGACTAGATCTTGAAGACGGTAATTCTGGAGATGTATTTTGGGACACCCGAGACTTCATGGACTTAGATGACGACTATAATCTGGTTATTTGACTTATATCTCTTCATGAAACTTGTATAAGACATAATTATGTAGAACATATCCAAATTTCAGAGGAAAATAAGAAGAGTAGGTAGGTGAAAACTCAGTATTTTGGAGAAGCATGTACTGGACGATGCGGTAATGGATCCAGAAGCTTCGTGAGACTGTATAAAATAATCTAAAAATAATCTGGCTTGGAAGTCTTCATGAAAGATATACGAAAATGTCTTGGCTATAACTTGGTAAAATTTCGTAATTTGTGGAGGTCGTATGGATATTTTAATCAAATTATTTCGGAAACTGCGCATTATGGTTTCATCCGAAAATTATATGATGTTTTGTGAAAATTGTGAAATTGTGTGAAATTCTATTTGGCCATGTATTTTACATGAAATTATCATCCTATTGTCTTTTTTATCACTTGCCTTAATTTTTATAATTTTTGGGAATTTATAGATATTAAATTTAATATTTTTGAAAATGGCACAAGCTGGAATTTAAATAAAAATAAAAAGGGGCATGATAAATGGATTATTTTAATTGGCATAAATTCCATGAATTTTATTGCACCATGTAGTATGTGTGATGAGGTCTAGATGTATGCATTAAGATGCATGTGTGAATTCAAATGCTGAACATGATTGTTGATTTGCCAATACATCATATGCCATGCTAAATTAAGACCGAAATTAGTGAACATGAATAATGTTAAATGAGGAGATTGTTGTGGTGGATGATGATGCCCGGTGGCCTAGTGGCGTAATTCCGGAGATTCCCCGAGAGTGTCGGGATGCCCGGTGGTATACGGTACGTAATTCCAGGGGAGGCCTGGTGGTATGTCGGTACATAATTCCGGAAGCCCTGTCGGAGGTTTTTGCCCGAATGGAATGCCTCGCGATGCCAGGATTGGGGTGCGGGATGCCCGGCCAGGGAGTGTAAATGCCAGAAGCCTTGTCAGAGGTTTCTGCCCGAAGGGAATGCCTCGTGATGCTAGTTGGAATGCGAGATGCCCGGAATGTGGGGGGCCGGATGCCCGGTGGCCTGGGAGGTTGAATGTCGGAAGCCTCGGAGATCTTTGCCCGAGGGGATGATGAAATTGATGATTTGAGGAATGGGTGATGTGGTGATCAAATTGAAAGCTAAAAGTGGAAATTAAACCCATGATATGATATGCATGATGATATGCATGATGATGATGATGATGATGATATGTGATGTGAAATAATGATGATCACCCATGACATGATATGCATGATGATGATGATGATGATGATATGTGATGTGAAATAATGATGATCACCCATGATATGATATGCATGATGATATGCATGATGATGATGATGATGATATGTGATGTGAAATAATGATGATCACCCATGATATGATATGAATGATGATATGCATGATGATGATGATAATATGTGATGTGATATGATGATGATCACCCATGGCATGATGATATGCATGATGATGATGATGATACATGATATGGCATGATGACATGTAAGATATGATGATGCCATGATAATGATGACATGCGTGATGTGATGAGGCCATGATGATGATGATGATATATGATATGGCATGATGACATGTGTGATGTGATGATGCCATGATGATGATGACATGTGTGATGTGATGATGTCGTGATGATGATGACATGTGTATAATATGATGATGATGACATGCGTATGATATGATTATGATGGCATGTATGGTATGATGATATCACGTATATGAGTATGACATGATGATACACATGTATGTGTTATGATTGCGGTGATAATGCATGATGATATACGCATGGCTTCAAGGTAAGTAATGCCTGAAATGCATGTATGATTTGTATGATGCATTGAGTGGTTTATTGGTCCTTTACCTGCTGAGTGGTTGTACTCACCCCTTTTGGGGACCAACATTTCAGATTAGTAGATGGATTGAGCGGTTGGATATGACCGTGAGGAGGAGGATAGCAAAGGAATGAGCTTTTAGACGCTGACACTGATCAATAGACTTTAAGTGTACAACTGTTGGAGGAGATGTCGGTGATCCTTTGAAGTATAGCCATGCATAGGAAACTATGGCATTGCGATGTACCGAGTAAAGATGTCCATCTGCTTTATGTAAATAAAAGTGTTCAACTTTAAACTTATATAAGATGTTTAGTAGGTGTGCATCGTTTTCTGAATATAGGGAACGGAGTTTGTTGGATGTGCTTCTGTATATGAATTGCGCAAGGGACCTATAAAAAAAAAAGTGTAAAGCCCCTATGTTGTATGGACCCGCTGCAATTGAAATGGTATCAGAGTGACATGACATAGAAATAGTGAATGGTAAGCGAACTGTGGCGACCCTAATCGGATCAGGGGCCGTCAAGGGGTGCCACAAACAATCTCCTTGATAATCTGGTCATCAAAACTTTGTCGAAGGAGAAGAACATTCCAATTAGTCTGATTTGGATTAAGAAAACTTTCAACTATTTCTGGCTCTCCTCTTCTTGCTGGCCCACCAAGCGTTCCTCTAGATAACCATTTATCATTGTGAATGTGAATGCATTGGCCATTCCTGACTGACCATTGAAGCTGAGTTGAGATGGAATCTCGACCTAACAACAGACTTTGCCAGCCCCATGACGAAGTAGATCCTCTAGGTGCATGCCAAAAATCAGTAGAATGAAAGTATAAACCTTTAAACACACGGCTCCACAAGGATGAAGGGTATTGGGATATTTGTCATGCCTGTTTATCGAGTAGTGCTTTATTAAGACTAACTAAGTCTCGAAAACCCAGCCCCTAATTTTCCTTCCTTTCTTGAAGTAGGTCCCAACTTTTCCGATGGATGCCAGACTTAGTACAATTATTTTGCCACCAAAACTATGCTATCTTCTGCTCAATAGACTTGCATATAGAGACTGGAATTTTAAAAATTGATAAAGCATAGTTTGGTAAGGCATGTACCACAGATTTCAGTAATATTTCCTTCCCACCTTTGGATATAAGTTGTTCTTTCCACCCCGCCAACTTGGCATTAACCCTCCCTATTATCCAAGCAAACATATCCTTCTTAGAAACTCCCCAATTAGACGGTATTCCTAAGTACTTGCCAGTTTTTTCAGTCAAAGGTACTCGCAATTCACTAGCCAGATTTTGCTTTAATGTATTAGGACAGGCTCTACTAAGAAAAAGTCTAGATTTGTTTCTATTCACTACTTGACCTGTAGCTAGACAATATTGTTGTAGGATGTTCGCTAAACTTTGGCATTCAAGTAGGCTTCCATCTAAGAAAAATATCGCATCATCGGCAAAAAATAGGTGAGAGAGGGTAGGACACCACCTGTTAAACTGAATTCCTTTGAGATTTCCCATATCGACTGCTTGTTGAATGAAGGTTGATAAAACATTAGCCACCAGGATGAATATATATGGAGAGAGAGGATCACCTTGGCATAGTCCTCTTGTAGGATGAAAATAGGGTAATGGCTGTCCATTGAATTTAACACTAAGGGAAACCGTTGTTATACACTGCACCCATTTGTTATGAAACCCGAGCTTGCACAAATAGGCATCAAAAAAGTCCCACTCGACTTGATCATATGCCTTTTTCATATCCAACTTTAAAATGGCCTGAAATTTTCTCTTTCTTACCCTGGTTTTCAGTTGGTGTAGGACTTCTTGGACTACCAAGATGTTATCTTGGATTTGTCTACCAGTCACAAAGGCGCTCTGCTCCGTCAAGATCAACTCAAGTAACCAAGGTTTTAGGCAGTTCGCTAAAACTTTGGATATGATATTGTAAATAAAATTACAGAGGCTAATGGGACGATAATGATCTAACCTTTCAGCATGCAGTACCTTCGGAATCAGAGTAATGAGCGTTCTTTTTAAAGCTAGGGGCATCACACCTGTTCTGAAAAAATTCTGCACAGAGGGAAATATATCTTCTTGTAGTATGTCCCAATAATTTTGGTAGAACAAACCGTTAAAACCATCTGGCCCCGGGGCTTTAGTAGCCCCCAATTGAAAGGCAACATGTTTAACTTCCTCCCGAGAAACCTCTGCTATTAAAATTTGGTTCATTTCTACTGTAACTACTGAAGAAACTTGTGTCAGAATAGGGAGATAATCACGTTGACCTGCCGACAAATATAGATTGCGAAAGAAATCCATTGTCATATTCTTCAGTTGGCTGGGATCTCGAATCCATCTTTGGTTTTCATCCTGAAGCATAGTGATACGGTTATATTGTCGTCTTTGTACAGTAGTTGAATGGAAAAACTTTGTATTTCTATCCCCCCCACTTCAACCAGTTAATGCGAGATCTCATTGCCCAATATTGCTCCTCTTGTTGCCATAGGTGTTGGACTTCTTCCTTGAGCTGATTTACTGTTACTTTATCATAGTTGGTGCTTGGTCGATTGATAAACTATTGAAGTTGCCGCTGTAACAGATTAATCCGATCACGACCATGTGGAAAGGCAGATTTACTCCATCGAGCAAGTACTGTAGAGACAAGCCAGAGCTTGCGATCGAGGAGTGCTTTCTGTAGTGGTAAAGAAGCCCAAGCTTCTGCAATGACCTGTCAACTCTCATGATTTTGAGTCCAAAAGGCTTCAAAAGTGAAGGATTTATAACTTTTATGTCTGGGAATATCAGTGTTCAGTAAAAGTGGACTATGGTCAGACGCAATTGCAGGTAAGGCGAAGACTTCGGCTGTCGGGTAAGAAATCTCCACTCCATGTTGCATAACATCCTATCAAGATGTTCTTTCACTGCATTATCCCCTGCCCTGTTATTTACCCAAGTGAAAGCACAGCCCTTACTATCTACATCCATTAGCGAACAACTGTTTATAAATGATCGAAAAGATTGCATCCTATAGGACTCAGCTAGCTTTTTTCCAACTTTTTCCCACTGGTACATTACCTCATTAAAGTCTCCAATGCACATCCATTGCAGGTTATTATAGTAGCTGATGTGTCACAATTCAGCCTAAAGCTGCTGTCTTTGGTGATAGACCGCAGGCGCATGGAGACAGGTAATTCTCATCGGGTTTCCTCTTGGAGTAGTAGTGCATAACAAGTCAATAAAGTAAGTAGTATGTCTCTCTATACATAAATGTACCTGATCATTCCAGAAAACTACCATCCCTCCAGCCAAACCCACTGGACTCACCACAAAAGATTTCGGGAATTTCAACCTCCTTTGAATTTTCTGGATTACTATGTCATGGTTTTTTCGTTTCCATCAAAAACACTATGTCGGGCTATTCTCGAGCCACAAGGGCCCTGAGTGCTTGAACTGTCATGGTATTGCACAATCTCTTACAGTTCTAGCTAAGTAGTTTCATTTGTCCATTAGTGGCTTTTTGGGGCAAGCCACCATAGCCCAACTTTCTACCATGTCGTTCTCATAGATTGAATTGTCCATTAGATGTGAATCATCAAAACCTTCTGGGATATAAGAACGCGATTCATAAGGGGTGTATCTTTTCGCCTTCTTGAGTGGGTTAGTCTTAGGAGGAATTCTGCTAGCCTTAAATTTATTTGCTTTTGAAAAACTTGCCTCTAGATCTTTGATGAGGATATGTTGTTCCTGCACAGGGACTTTTTGCTTCTGCGCTATATTTGTTCGTGGAAAGTCCGTGAGGGATACTTGCTGGTTGACTAGACCTAGAGGAGGTTCAACTTGTGGAGCTAAGCAAACTTCCAGAGTGGCTTGTTGCTGGTTTATGCCCTGAGGAGTACTAGGTAAGAGAAAAGTCGAGTGCTGTGGAGTTTCAAGTATGACCTCCTCAACATCATCATGGGTAGGATTTGCCTCATAGAAAGCACGCCAAAACGGGCTATGTTTTCAAACATTAGCTCGTAATTATTGGCCATAGGAGAAGTTATATTTCCCATCCAGTTGCGTTTCATCATAAGGTATAGTTGGACAATACATTGCATAATGGCCAATAACCCCACATGAGTAACAAAAGTGGGATAATCATTCATATCTGAAATCCAGCCATATGTTTCTGCCTTCTAATCGTATTAGCTTCCCGGGTTTTAGTGGTTCTTGCAAATTGAGTTCTACACGAGCCCTGCCTACCCGTAACATCGTACCTTCTCTGCCTTCAATCTTTACTTCCTGCACCTTACCAATATTTTGCATAGTCTTACCGATCATCTCCTTTGTACAACATTCAAGAGGAAGGCCAAACACTTGCACCTAGAATGCACAAGTAGTGAAGTCATAGCAATGAAATGGAGTGTTTGGTATCCAGGACTTCAAGATAACTAGATGATGCGAGAACAGCCACTGACTATTATCTAACACCCTCTGTTTTTCTGTTGCCGAGTTGAATTTAAACACATATAATCCCTCCTCCCTTTGAGTAATTTCAACTTTATCATTGTGCCAAGCTCACTTCAAGGTATCCTGAAATGCTGGAAAATTGATAGACGGGTTAGAGAGGACTTTACCAACCAAAATTAATTGACATTCTGCCAATGTCTCTGCAGGAGCAGCTTCATCCCATACATCAACATCCTGCTTGGACCAAAGTCTGCCTAATCTGGTGCATAGAGCAGCAAGGCGTGCATCCCCTTCCTGACTTGTGGATTCCATCTGCAAGCATGCCTTGGAAAAGAAGGCAGTGAAGGGTATGTATCTCGTATAACAATTATCGAAAGGAGCAGTTCAAACATCAAAACAGAGGAAGGATTCCTGTAAAGCACTTGGAAGGCTTGGTCGATGGTCTCGGATGCAAGGCGATTGAGAGGAAATTGGAAATTTGACAAGGGCATCCATTGGTGTCGAAGATGGAAATCAAATTAACGAAACACTGAACGAGATAGAAGAGGAAGGGGATTATGGATGGAACCAAGGAAAATGGCATTGGGTGGATTCGATGAAGGAAACTGTGGTTGGAAAAAAGGGAATCGGTGATGAAACACCGAAAGAGATTCATAGTGACGGAATAATCGAAGAAACCAGCTGTGGGTTTGAGGGTTTTTTTATGAAGAAGACTACCGATATCGACTTTAATAAGCAGTAAATAATGCGCTTTTGCATATCATTAATGGTTAATTTTTTTTTCTCATATAGTGTTACTAAGAGTTCAAGTGGCAAATGTATTCTGGTTGTAACTTCTGAAGAAATAAATCAGGCACACGAATTTCCACATTTTTACAAACACAATGTTAAGGTTTGCTATGCATGTCCCTTTTTTTTCTCAGGTTTCGCATTGGCATAGCAGTTTGGTCGAGCATCGTAATGAATATTGCCATCAAACTCAAGACCCATCTGCATTCCTACACATACTCCAATCACCTAGATTTTCCATTTATAACTCAGAATTTACAAGCTACTCTTCTTACTCGGAGAAGGGACAACAAATGCTAATTGTTCTACAATCTATTTTTTACAACCAGTACGTGTCGCAAGAAGCTCATAACAATCTTATAACCCAGGAGATGTGTGAACTTCGCAGGATCCATGGCTTTTCCCTGTTTGATTAAAGGAACAAAAAGAAAAAAGGTAGGGAAAAAAAAACAGAGGAAAACCCAGAAACCCGACCCGACCCAACCTGACCCGACTCGAATTTCCGATGAGAGTCTAATGTGTTTCGGGTCGGATCAGGTAACATCAAAACCCGACCCGACCCGACCCGACCCATTTACACCCTTAATGAGTACCACAATTCACTAGATAAGAACTTGCCAACCTTCAAGGACTCAATTTTGAACGTCCAATAAAACCTGCTCCTGAAGCACGCTGAAGTCATTAATATGATCTTTGGGGACGAAGACAAGCATCCCTTCCCTCTTGATACACACAAGTTGAGTCAAATCATGGCCTTTGTTGATCATTGAATAAAAGGCGATGCATCTCGTGCGATGAGAAGATAGTTTGCTTAGCCAAGTCAGCTGAGTCAGGTGTAATCTAATATGAAAATGATGGAGCGATTCAAGATCTGATGGTTGTAGTTGAGTTTGATTTGTCCAATAAGAATATGATTTCAAAAATCATAAGAGGAGTTGAATACCCAAGTGAGAATGATCCTCAAGATGATGATCATCGAGCCTTGAAGGGGAAAGCCTTGATTTACCAAGAAGAAGACTCGGACACTGAGGATGAGTATGGAGCTTCTCGTATGGATCAAGAAATCTCATGAGAGTGGTGAAATCAACAACTCTCATGGCCAACCTGAGAGTGCTAGTATGAACACCTAGAGGGGGTGAATAGGTATTTAAAATAAACCTTGGCAAATATATGCGGAATAAAATAAACTTCAAGTAAAATAAAGGAGTTAAGGAAGAGAATAAGAACACAATGTTTATAGTGGTTCGGCTTAATCCAAGCCTACGTCCACTCTCCCACGCTAACAGCCTTCTTGTCTGGATTCCACTATGCAATCAACAAGATATTACAACTTTGAGTGCAAACACTTAGTAGTAGATCCCACTATCTCACTAAGTCACTCTTTTGGTATTTCTCTCACGATCACAAACATTTAAGCTCTCCAAAGACAAGTGTATGATCGAAGGTCGCTCAGACTTTGGAATTATAAATTCTACGCTCCGTCTCTTACTTGCTCATCGGTCCTTCATCTCCTTAAATACTCCTCCACTTCCGAACTAGCCGTTGGATAGAATCCCTGTAAGATTCCGATCGCCCATACAAACGGAATCTTGGTTTCCATAAGTAAAGCTTCTTCGTATAGAAAGTTCTTGTTTTCAAGATCCAATCGTCAATCAATTAGATTGAATCAATCAAATCAATCTTGATGTGGAATCCAAACCAGATCACTAGCCATTATATGATTGGGCTTGAGTTACGTTCTGTCGAATTTGGATGTAAAGTCTGAGAGCAATAGACTTTACAATCTGAGTCTGAGTTGTGATAGACTTTGCAATCTGGGTCTGAACATATCTGCTTCTGAACAGATTTAGCTTTAAGGTCTGTACCCAGTTCAGCTTCAGCATAGAGTCTGTCTTCTGGTTCATCATTCACGTTCAGTCTAGAATTTGTCAGAGTGAGCAGACTTCTGATGTAGAACAGACTTTGACACTAAAGTCCGGCAGTCTTCAGACTTTGAGTCTTGAGTCTGGCAATCTTCAGACTTTGAGTCTTGAGTCTGGCAGTCTTCAGACTTTGACACAGAAGTCTAGAAATCTTCAAAATATACTATGGACATATGTTACGTTCAGTCTTCTGGCCGTCTTCTGACTTTGATAATATCATCTACATGTTCTAACATCTGCATGGTCTATTACTCAACCATCAAACATGTTAGTAGCCTTTGATTTATTTTGTCATCTTCAAAACATCATAAGGGATTTCCCTAACAATCTCCCCCTTTTTGATGATGACAAAACAATCTCTGAATATGCAGATTTGTAAACATGCTTTTATAAATTTAAATCAAAGGATATCATAAGATAACAAATAGATTGAGCATAATAATATATAGAAAATAATCGCAGCTCAATATTATGCAATAAATAATATCAACCAATCAGCACATATGCATATTCATATCTTCTCCCCCTTTTTGTCATAATCAAAAAGCGATAATGGATTCACGTAGAGAATGATAACAAATATCTTGCATGAATCACAATTTCCAAAAATCAGCTTTTATCGAATATTAAAGATATGCAATATAGCTCACTTCGATCATATCAGCAAATATCCAATAAAAATCACGGATGCATCATAACTTGCACGTACCCTTTTTGTCCATCCATAATAAGATCACGATCAATCAAAAAAGATTTTTCCATATTTGATCAAGGCTCCCCCTCAATTTGTTGCCTTTTTGAGATGATCACGATTCTTTTCCTTTTCTTTTGGATTTGCTTTCTCCCCCTGTGATTATGACAATATTTGCAGATAGAATTGTTGCCTGTGCACGTTGAGCAGAATATTTTTCCATTATTTCCTTTGTAGCAACAACATCTGCAACGATCATTTGCATTTTGAAATTCGAGGCAAAAATTTATTTTCTTCAATCAAGCTCTTCTCGAATTCAACCTGCATCAACTTAACAAACTTTTTCCACAAATAATATCCACGTAATATATAATGCCATTTCTTCAAATAAATAAGTTGAATAGCATATATAAAATTATAAAATATTAAAATTCAGAACTATTCAACCTTCCGTACGACACATAAGGGATTTCCTCAACAATTTGCAAAAATTTTGCATAAGGAATGGAATCTTTGAACCTCCAGAAGATAGAATAAAATCTTCATGATTTTCTGATCGAGTTTTCCAAAATCCATATGGAAGATTCTATTGTCACCTGCAAAATCTTGATTTCCTCATCGGATTCTTAGTCTGTGTCTAAGTCAGACTCTGATTCTGAGTCTGTGTCTGAGTCAGACTCAGATTCTGAATGTGCCATTAAGCATATATTTTCTTGCTCATCATCTTCTTTCATGATTCTTTTCTGGCCATTCTGCTTGTATTGTCTTCTTTCACTAATCTTCCTTCCTTTTCTACTCAGCTTTTTGAATTTCTAGATCATAAAAGCAAATTCTTCGTTGTCCATGTCATTTTCTGAGTCTGTTTCATTAAAAACAGCATTAGATATTAAAGCAATGGACTTCTTACCTTCGGGATCTTCATCGTTGAGTTGCTCCACTTCATAGGATTGAAGAGTGCCAATCAATTCATCAACGGAAAGTGGCATAATCCTCTGAGTCTCCCGGATTGAGGTCTTGACATGGTTCCAATCTTTTGAGAGACCTCGCAAGAGTTTGTTGACCTTCATTGGGGCAGAAATTTGCTGACCTTGATATGCTAAACCATTTACAATTTCTGTAAAACGGCTGAACATATCTCCAATTGACTCTCCTTGCTTCATCTTGAAGGATTCATATTTGCCAAGCAGGAAGTTTACTTTTGTCTCTCTTACACGATCGGTCCCTTCATATGTAACATGAAGTTTATCCCAAACTTCTTTTGCTGTTTCACATTAAGAGATTCTATTATATTCAGTAGGAGACAAAGCGCAATATAAAGAATAAATTGCTTTCGCATCAAGCGCTTCTCTTTTGGACATCTCCATCCGAGACATAGGAGCGGGGGGTTTGCTTTCTTTGTCTTTGCCATTCTTATTTGATGTGGACGCAGCGATGGGGTTGATTCCTCTTTCCACAACATCCCATTGCAAGGGATCTCTGGATCTTAGGAATGCTTTCATTTTGTTCTTCCACACGTCGTATTCCTTTCCATCAAAATATGGTGGCCTTGTGTTGCTTTGCCCTTCCATAAGTCCTGGTGCCAAGATACTAGCCATAAAAGATCTTTAGCTCAAAAGTAAAAACACTTTTATAAACCGAGCACTTGGCTCTGATACCAATTGAGAGTGCTAGTATGAACACCTAGAGGGGGAGAATAGGTGTTTAAAATAAACCTTGGCAAATATATGCGGAATAAAATAAACTTCAAGTAAAATAAAGGAGTTAAGGAAGAGAATAAGAACACAATGTTTATAGTGGTTCGGCTTAATCCAAGCCTACGTCCACTCTCCCACGCTAACAGCCTTCTTGGCTGGATTCCACTATGCAATCAACAAGAGATTACAACTTTGAGTGCAAACACTTAGTAGTAGATCACACTATCTCACTAAGTCACTCTTTTGGTATTTCTCTCACGATCACAAACGTTTAAGCTCTCCAAAGACAAGTGTATGATCGAAGGTCGCTCAGACTTTGGAATTATAAATTCTACGCTCCGTCTCTTACTTGCTCATCGGTCCTTCATCTCCTTAAATACTCCTCCACTTCCAAACTAGCCGTTGGACAGCATCCCGGAGAATCGTCTTCCAATATACCCATTGAAAAACTCTGTATCTAGAAGATTTGGTAGCCGTTGAGTGACAAAGGTAGAATCCCAAAATGATTCCGATCGCCCATATAAACGGAATCTTGGTTTCCATAAGTAAAGCTTCTTCGTATAGAAAGTTCTTGTCTTCAAGATCCAATCGTCAATCAATTAGATTGAATCAATCAAATCAATCTTGATGTAGAATCCAAACCAGATCACTAGCCATTATATGATTGGGCTTGAGTTATGTTCTGTCGAATCTGGATATAAAGTCTGAGAGCAATAGACTTTACAATCCGTGTTTGAGTTGCGATAGACTTTGCAATCTGGGTCTGAACATATCTGCTTCTGAACAGATTTAGCTTTAAGGTATGTACCCAGTTCAGCTTCAGCATAGAGTCTGTCTTCTGGTTTATCATTCACGTTCAGTCTGGAATTTGTCAGAGTGAGCAGACTTCTGATGTAGAACAGACTTTGACACTAAAGTCCAGCAGTCTTCAGACTGAGTCTTGAGTATGGCAATCTTCAAACTTTGAGTCTTGAGTCTGGCAGTCTTCAGACTTTGACACAGAAGTCTGGAAATATTCAAAATATACTCTGGACATATGTTACGTTCAGTCTTCTGGCCGTCTTCTGACTTTGATAATATCCTCTACATGTTCTAACATTTGCATGGTCTATTACTCAACCATCAAACATGTTAGTAGCCTTTGATTTATTTTGCCATCTTCAAAACATCATAAGGGATTTCCCTAACACAACCAAGTGGCAAGTATGACTTCATGATGAAGTTCACATTGTCATCAAGTGTTTTTGTTGACATGAAAGACATTGTCCCAAGTGAATGGGACGATGGGAAGGATAATATTGATCCGGTTCCACCCTTGTCAAAGAATACATGAGTCTATTCTAATGATGAGTCCGAATCTGAGTACAAGACTTCCCATTGAGACCGTGAGTTCATAAGGAAGGCCCGCGAGAAGGGTGAAGTAGTCGATACCCTTGGATAACCGAGCGGAAAGTACGACTTCAAGGTCAAAATATATTCCTCCTTTAAGCTTCTTTGATAATCCCAATGATAGCGTTTCTAGTGGATAAAGGGATGAACTTAATGACGAGATTGTGGCCATGAGTGCTCCGGTGGTGATTGACTTGACTAAGGAGAACGCTACTTGTGGTGCCCAATTGATTGACAAGGATCCTGTTTTGTTTGACCTTTTGATTGATAACCTTGAAAGCTATGAAGATTTTGAGCATGGGTCCCATTGTTATCAAATTGCCACCACAGAATGGCGAAAGTTCAAAGGCAGTCCCGTGGAATTAGGACGCTAATGAGATCGACGTTGTCACTCAATTAGGTCAAGTCTATCCACCTCATGAGGGTGTTGAGAAGAAAGCCGTGACTGATGAGGAGGTTGAACAACTCCTTAAGACACTAAAAATGAGTAAAACCAAAGTAATTGAACAATTAAGAAAGTTTCCAGCTCCAATTTCCTTATTGGAGTTGTTTAAATCCTTTGAGAAACATACGAACGCCTTCCTCAAGATTCTGAATGAAATCCATGTGCCTAAAATAATTGGAGAGGTATAGTTGGAAGAATTCGTAAGCACCATACTACTTAGAGACCAAATATCCTGTTTGAGAAGAATCTCCCTCTTAAAGGACAAGCGATTATAAAGGCGTTATATATTTCTGCCCAACATTTCAACACCAAGATTTCAAGGGTGTTAGTTGATAATGGTTCCACCCTAAATATATGTCCTTTATCCAATCTATTCCAATTGGGGATAATTATGGAGAGCATCTGCCTTTCTAAGACTCTCGTTAGAGCTTTTGATGGGATAAGGACAGAAACATTGGGTGAGATAGATTTGCCATTGATGGTCTATCACGTTTATTCAAATTTTCCAAGTGCTTGACATCCCAAGCCATTTTAACCTGTTGTTGGGATGACTTTGGATCCATACTGCTAGGGTTATTCCGTCAAGCCTTCATCATATGATGTGCCTTATGGTTGATGGCAAGATCATAAAGAGAGATGTAGAAACTTTCCACAACACTGCAATACCCTACATAGACCAGAAGTCAAGGGTGAACCGAGCTACCATTCACTTGAGCTCGTGTTAGTTACTCATGTACCCGCTGGAACAATCATAAGGGAGTCCCAGTTCTTAAAGGATAATAATCGAGAATGGATTCACTACCGGTAAAGGTTTGGCAAACTCACCCAAGGCATCTTAAACCCCATTAAGACAATGGAAAGGAAGAAACGTGAAGGCTTGGGTTACCAAGGCGACTGAGAGGATCAAGGTAATAAAAAGGGCCCGAATGTCAAAGGCAAGAGCTATCGTCACCTACTACCCTCTCCATTGAAGGATTTCTTTCCTAGACTATCAAAGCTGCTATAAGAAGAAGAAGCCGCCATCCATTACTTCCCCAACCTCTTCAAAGATGGCCTTGTTGGCGCCATTGACGAAGATGAAGAGACTACTGATCGTGATGTGTAAGCGATATTCCTATTTTTACTTTCTATAGTTATATTCCATTCAATTCTCTCCCATGAGGGAATTCCATTTGTCCATTTCATTCACATGTTGTAATAATCTCAATTACAAACTTTGATGGTCCAAGACGATATATATTGTAATATAGTTTTTGCATATCAATAGAACATTCACATTTTTTGTTAATAGACGTGTGAGGTATCTCAAACCACCAGTCCTATGATGATGCTTCGGCCTCCACACGATCTATAATTTCAAAATGCTTTAATGGAACGAGGATGTCCGATGACATAAAGACGAGTTATTGATCAATTTTTCAAAATCACCCAATTGCATCTAAACTCGAAGAAAAATGCAAAGGTAAACATCTTAAATCTAGAATCTGATGAGGCAAGATTGGCATAACCGATTAGGGCTAGTATTCAAGTTTAGATTTAGCCAACAAGACAATTTCGTATAAATCTCATGAAGAAATTTTTTCCAAAATTGAATAAAAAATGGTATGAAAATAACAAAAATGAAAATCGGAACAAGGTCAGAACTACAAATCGACCTAAAACAATTGCAGAATCAACCGATTTCAGAGGTGTTTTTCGATGATCAAATGACATCCATTTAGGATGTACAACCTATTAAGCCAAAGCTCGTGAAGTCTATTAGGGATTAAGGTTAGAAAAGCTCATCTAGTACCTCGTTTATGCTAAGACAGTAAGCCTCTTACAGAGGTATGAAATTACAGATTAATGAAGATCAAGTTCAAACAGCCACAAATTCATGGTCGATGAACTCATTAGGATTCAAGTTTAGATTTACCATGAATTTGTGGCTGTTTGAACTTGATCATCATTAATCTGCAATTTCATACCTCTTGAGAGGCTTACTGTCTTAACATAAACGAGGTACTGGATGAGCTTTTCTGACCTTGATCCCTAATAGACTTCACAAGCTTCAATTTAATAGGTCACACATCCTAAATGAATGTCATTTGATCATCGAAAAACACTTCCGAAATCAGTCAATTCTGCAATAGTTTTAGTTCGATTTGTAGTTCTGAATCTGTTCTGATTTTCATTTTTGTTATTTTCATACTATTTTTTTTCGGAAAAAATTTCTTCATGAGATTTATGCAAAATTATCTTGTCTACAACATATATATATATATATATATATATTAGAATTTTTTAAGGTGTTTTGATTAGGCAAAATCATCAAAAATCAAACCTAGGTCTATTTGCCCTACACTAGGTCCAAATTGCATTAGTGTGAAATTGAGGTTGTAGATGAGTCCATTCGACTTCATGTCCTTCATGAGATTTGTAGGATTTGCATGATTTGATCATCATTTGGTATGCCAATTGCACGCATGAATGCGTTTAAGTGTTGCTGCAATTGATACATGTCATAACATGCCTTTGTTTTGAACTTATTGCTAAGAACAATATGCTTGACAAATTTCAACTACAGCTTGCTGAGTTGATGGACAGTGTTTTCACATGATAAATGAGGTTCAAATATGATGTGTAATACATTAATGCGAAGCTTGTAACATATACTTGAAATGCCAAGAAGACATCAAGACCTGATTTGGCCCTTAAGGGACCCAAACAAAAAGGTTTTGATAGGCTCGTGATCAACCTCTAACTCAACATGATTGCCACAGAACATGAGTAATTTTCGACAGCTTAACGACGTGCAAAAATTCTAAGAAAAATCCCATATATAGAATGTAATATCACAAACATTTTTCATGAGGATTTAAACCTAGTTTGGTCCACATGAGCCTACACGAAAATGGCAAAATAGAACCGTATGATGAACCACACAAATTACAGCAGCACCCAAGCATCTTTACACATGCGATTAACATAGTAAACAACATTCAATGTGTGCAAATGATACTTGTTAGAGCGCTTGCAGTATGTATTACAACTCTTATGAGGGATATAAACCCTAATGAACTCATTTAAGGCTTTAATTCTAAGCAAATATAAGTCGAACTTAGTGTAGGGCTGACTTACCTAAGGACAATTTTTAGTCATTTTACCTAACCAAATCAACTTCAAAAAATCTTTAAAAAAAAGAAAAAAAGATATGAAGTAATTTCGATGAAGAAAGTATTTCCAAAAACTAAACACGAAAAGCAGTATAAAAATGACAAAACATCAATTCGCAACAAGTCAAAACTACAAATCAAGTACAAAATCACTACAGAATCGATGAACTTTGGAGGCGTTATTCAAGTACCATACGACATCCATTCTGGCATACAACCAATCAAATCGAAGCTTATCAAGTCTAGTTTACATGTGTAAAGGGTGAAAGCTAGAAAATGCCATTAGCCACCTCATTTCAGCCAAAATAGAAAGTCACGGACAAGAACACGATTTTGCAGATCAAGGCAAATCAAGCAAGTTCAAGTTCAATTCATCATTAATTATCATCAACTAATCACAAATCATCTTATAACATCCTAAACCTCAAATCTAAGCATAAATCATGATCCTAGAGTCGAGTCCTAGCCTCGATCGACTAATCTGATCTCACTTCATCGAATTTGTGATTAGAGGATTACCTTTTGTAGTTTTTGCTAAACTCAAGCGCAATCGGATGAAACTCAAATTGCCAGATCATGATTTGAACTTCAAGGAACTTCAGAGAGCTAGATTGGATCACTAAAGGATCATATCAAAGGCTGATTGGACCGCCGGCTCATCATTGAGAGAAACCAGTCCAGTTTAGACCGGTTTAGGAAAGCTGACAAAGGTTCAGCCATCGGAGGGCATCCGGGGGCTAATCGTCCAAACCCCAACCACAGCAAGGTCAAGGATAGTTTAGGGACCGATTGGTGGTGGGGTCGTAGGTATCGGAAACCACCGGACAAAGCCAATTTGTGCGAGGGACGGAACTGGTCTGGATTGGATCGGTTTTGAACACTAGTGGAAGATCATACCACTAGAGAGTTTCTAGTGGTTGTTCCGCCAAATCCCCAACTACAGTGAGGTCGGGGATGCACTTATGGAGAGATCAATGTGAGTTGGGCCGCCAATCTAAGTCATCGTACCGACAATCAAGCCAGTTGACCTAAGGATTGGCTCGGTTGCTAGTTTCTTCAAGCCGCCGAAAAGGAAGGCAGTTCAGGCCAATTGGGCAGCTACCGGAGGGAATGCCAATCACCAAGGTGTTGAAAAGGAGGAAAAGTGTGACGTCCTGATTTTCCAATTCTGTTTTCAATTGAATGAGTTGGCCTTTTCATCGACGCGCCTATAGTTCTTTTCTCTAAGTTGGCCACTCACGAGATAACTAACTTATCGGGTGAAACCGTTAAGAAATCTAAGTGCAATAGACTTGAGAATTCGACTAGGAATCAACTGCTCGACCATACTAATCTGCAAAGGTTATTACGGCACAGACCAATTAGAGATCGAAGATAGGTCGATTCGACAAAGCCATGTGATTAAGTGTGAGTGATTCCACCTAATTGTGAAATTCTCTGTCATTTTGGTACCCTATGTTTGTATTTAAAACCTTGAGATTTCTACGACAATCAATAGTTGCCAATATGTCGAAGATGCACTTTGTGGCTCGAAAATGATTGACCACATGTAAAAAATGTTAAAAGTTCCTAAAAGCCACCCGGTAGATTAGGACGCAATAAAATCGCGCAGATTGAAATTAACCAAGAAATTGAACCCGACTTCAGAAATTGGAAGTTCTATCATGTCACAAATCATTTTAGGAATGTCGACTCATCTTCCGAAATAAATTTCTGCAAACCGAGATTTTTGGCAAAATATAAAAAATTGACGGTGTCACGCCCCGATCCTCGGCCACGCGCCCATCCCTCACCTTGGTCGATTAAAAATTTGCGATATCCCAGGACGTATCGCCGACCCTTTCATTTTCATATGCACATGCAGAAGCAATTATAAATTCCCAAACAATAAGACATTGGGATAGAACAGTAGGACTAAATTTCAAACCCTTAATAACATTCACTCTTATATACATTGCAAACTAGTGTACATATATATACAAGGTGAACTATTAAGTCAAATTCACATTAAGCCAGTTTAAAACAAGGTCTATAAACAGAAGTGGGGTTCTACAAGCTACAGGCCCCCGTCCTCCTCTTCATCATCCTCCACACTCCAACTGTAGCCTTCAGCAGACTGCATCAGACTTTTGAGATCTTCAAAATCCAAGTCTACTGCATCTAGGGACCTGAAATGGTTATTCAATAACCAATGAGATAACGTCTCGGCAAGTTCTACCCCTTAAGACCCGATTAGTAAACCAATACACCTTAGAGTTACTTATGCACAACACAAATCAGAGGACTTACCTTGGCCTCAGATTCCGCCCTACATATTAGCACAAATCAAATAGGCACCCAAGCAATCACATCACAGATCGAAGCATCGATCAAATCGACCTAGTCGATTACATGTCATCCAGACCATTTCTTGGTCGACCCCTTCCATACTATCTATAAGTCTGATCAACATCCAAGACTACTCACCCTAGGTGATATATAGATAGTATATTATCCTATCTCCATATGACATATAGAATCATCGAGCTTCAAATCATACCATACTGTCTCAAGATTATCTGTAGAATTATCGAGCCGATATATCATACTGTACTGTCTCAAGATAACCTGTAGAGTCACCGAGCCAGTAGATCGTGCCGTCCTGTCTCAAGATGCTCCGTAAAGTCATCGAGCCAGTATATCATACCATCCTGTCTCAAGATGCTCCATAGAGTCATCAAGCCAGTATACATGCCATTCTAAGCAAACAATCAAATAACCATTTTTATCCTTTCTGATAAAATGTCATGTGTGGGTACACGGTCGACCCTAGCCAGAATATAATAATTTTCTTTCCGTAACTCCCACATTTTCTGTAGTCCACTCGAATCCTTTTTCCATTATCAACTAATGCCCGGTTATCTTTCAATTAATAACAAAAGATTATTCAATTAAAGAATAATTCTCAACTTCACAAATAATTCAATTCAACACAAAATAAAGCTCAATAAATAAACGGACTGCGCCACAACAATCAGCATAAACTTCTAGTTGTCGGCTATCCCTGCCTAATTTCTGAAAAATAATTAATTAATTAATTAATTTCGAAATCTAATAAATAATTACTAAAAATCCAATTTAGGCCCGTAATGTCTAATTGGACGCCAGAATGGATCGGGAAAAATCCCGAGATGCATTCAATAAATACTAGTACAGGTCTACTTGCTAAATGCTCAATCTAATTGCCTAACATGCATCATAATTATCTAATAATCACTAATCTACTTTAATCTAACCACCTAATTGCATTTAATTAAATCCAGTCAACCCTTAAGCATAATTAGCAAACTAAAAAATAATTAGTGAGTAAAACTCACTTGATTAAAAGTGGGGACCGGGACACCACGACGGTGACACGACGGTGGCCGAAATCAGGCTTTGACAACACCGGCAGGCTTGGACCGAGCCTTAAACTTAGGCCCAACAAATCTCAGCTCAACTGAGACTTGTTCTTGCGCCGGACTGGGCTCGCTCTTGTGCTTGGGCCTGCTGAAAATGGACTGAACCAAGCGGGCTTAGCTGAACTGGGCTTGCTGGTCTTGAGTTGAATTCGGTGGCCCAAAGGACTGAAGCTCATGGGCTAGACTGCTGAAAAGAATGCGAGCTGAGCTTGAAGTTAAACTGAAGTGTGCCGAATTGCTGGCTGAAATTGTGGACTGAAGACTGCTGAAGATGGGCCGAGCAAAGCTGGATCATGGGCTGTCTTCGTGGAGAATTAGCTGGACCGTTGGGCCGAGTTCATGCGGCTCGTGGACTTGCGACTGGGCTGCTCGCACGAGTGAGTGAAGACCGAGGCAGCGAAGGAATCGCTGAAGCTACAGGCGGTGGGTTCGTCGGGTTGAGCCGCGGGTGGTGCTGGCACATGAGGCGGCGAAGCTGGCCTCAAACGTGGAGGGGAAACAGTAGCGTTGTCGGACGCTGGAGTCAGCAATTCTGCTGAGGAATCGCCAAGTGGACTGGGATGGCAACTTCGAACGTGCGGTGGTGTCTCGGTCAACCTTGGTGGAGAGAAAAGCTTGGTTTGTTGACTCAAGCTAGCTGGACAGAAGACGCGTGGATGGTAGAGGTGATGGACGAAGCTGAAGGAGATGCGGGCGAAGAAGCAGCTTCGGCTTACTGAGGAGACGCTGGCTAGCTGCTGGACACGTGTGGTCAACCAACCAGCTGGGGAAAAACGTGAGGTTGACTGGAGGGGATTTCGGTGGATGATGCTGCCAGAAGGTGGGGCTGAAGACGCAAGGCTGGGGGACGTATGGCATGCAGGAAAGAATTCGCTGGAGAAGAGGGATGGAGCTTCGGACGTGAGATGGCAGAGGAGATGGAAGGAAAGAAGCAGCTGCATTCGGTGATGCGCTGTGCGCCAGCCATGAAAAGGAGAAGTAGGGAGCGTCGCACGGAGGGGGAGTTGAACAGAAGGAGCAGCTGGCAACTCTTGCTCAAGAAGATTCAAGAAAAAGTTACAAGCTTATCCAATAAATTGATTGCTTGGTTCCCCCTTAGGTTAGCATAAATATCCCAATGTTCCCTAATACTTTCTTGCCCTTTTATTTCCATGATTTATCCAATTTGAAGCAAAAAATGCAGCCCTTAGTCCAATTCCGAATTTCTTTAATTTTTCGCGCCAATTCTTCATTTGATTCTCCAAATCAATGTCCAATTTCATCGAAGAAATGTCCCATACAATTTTTTGCCAGTCCCCAATACTCAAAGGCTCGGCTTGGAAGTTGAAATTTCCTTTAATTTGGCCTATCCGAACTTTTGTTGATTTTCCGCGGCGTCCGAACTGATTTTCCATAAAAATCTCAGAATCTTCGAAAAATCTTCTGAGACTGAGTTGACACTCCTAAAATTGATCGTGACACCACAGAACTTTCAATTTCTAAAATCGGACTTGAATTCACGGTTAATTTCCATTCAATGTGTTTTTAGCGTGACTTAGGCTACCGAGTAATTTTCGGGCATTTTTAGTTTAAATGACCCATGGTCAATTTTCTTCAAGCCACAATAAACCCACTCGACTCATTGGCGACTCTCGGTTATCATGAAAATCTTGAGGATCTAAATACGGACACAGGGTACCAAAACAATAAAAAAATCAGTCTAGTGCCGGCTGACGAGAATTTTCTAATTTAGTGGTGTCACCCACGATTAGCCACACATCTGTGTCGAACCAACATATTTCTAATTTCAAGTCAATTTTATACTATACCGCAATAGCCTCTAAAGATAGACACAGTCAAGAAGCCGATTCCTAATCGAATTCTCAAGTCTATTTGCCTTAAAATCCTTATTAGTTTCCTCAGATAGCCTAGTTATCTCGAGAGTGATCAGCTCTGAAAAAAATCCTATAGCCGCGTCAATGAAATGCCCGATTTATTCAATAGAAAACAGAGTTGAAAATCTAGGATGTCATAGACAAAATTGGACCGAGAAAGTTAGAGGACCATTCTTGAGCGCACTTTTGGCATCCAAGATGGACTAATTGGTAAGGAAAAATGTGGATTCAAGTGTAGACACATGGGATGAATTTTTGGGCATCAATTGCATTGAATTGAATGAGGATTTGAATGAAATTGAAGGAACAAATGTGCAAATTCGTGGGTCATGGGGTACACAACATTTTGGACCTCTTGGGAAGCTTCTTGGGGAAGATTGAGGAGAGAGAAAGTGGTTGTGGATGGTTGATGGCTGGTGGGGGCAGCACTCAAGTGTTTGGGGACTTAGAAGAGAGCATTGAAGGCTCTTGTCCCCCTCAAGCTTCAGCAGACCCTCCTCCCTCTTCCTCTGCCTTCCTCCCTTCTTCCTTGCTGCCTTGCGAACTCAAGAAACTGCAAAAGCTCAGAGGAAAGCCAGCAGCAGTCGTTCACTCCCCTGCAGCCACCGCACGCTGTCCGAACCATCACCAGCCACTGCTTCTCACAAGCGCACACCCGTGCGTCCTCCGTCGCCTGCGCATCCCTTGTGCCATCCTCCTGGGTCATCGAGCTCCCTCCGACCACTTAGAAGCCATCCAGTCAAGTCTCCAAGCCATCCAAACAGCCCTGCCTCCTGTCCACGCTGTTGCAACCAGCCAAAGTCACGCCCGAGCCCCGCTAGTCGCCGTCCCTGTTCCGTCTGTTAATGCATTCGTGCACCGTCATCCGCTCTTGCTCGCTGTCCAGTAAGTCGCCTGAGCTGTCATGGAGGTCACCGAAGCTCAACTCACTGCCGTCAAGCAACTGCCTCCACCCGCTTGGTCCTAACTCGTCATTTCCAACCAACCAAGCCACCGGTTCAGCCCTCTCGACCAGCAAGTAGCAACGAAGCTTCCGGCAAGATCTAGAACTTTATGGCCTGTTTTCAAGCCCTTCCCAGCCTCGCTTGGTGTCGCCACAAGCTTGTTTGTCGCCCGCCTCGCTGTTGCCGTCATCGTGGACTCATTGAAACGCTAAACTAGTGAGTTTACTCACTAAACCTTGCTTAGGAGGTTAATGATGCTTAAGGGTTGTTTAGATTAGGCTAAGCATGTTTAGATGGTTAGATTAGTCTAATTGGAAGTTAATTAGATTATGATATTTGATTAGTTTAGTGGATAATTAATTAAGGCTAATTATTCAATTAGATTAGTGTAAACTTAATTAGGCACTTAATTAATTATTTGCATTATTTAATTATTTCGAATTTATTAAATTAATTTATTTTAAATTATATTATATTTAATTAGTTTATATTATTTAATTGATTTCGGAATATATATTTAATTATTTATTATTTTTTTGGAAATTAGACCAGGATAGCCGGTGACTAGAATTTCGTGCTGACTGCTATGATGTGGTTGGATTATGTGATTGATTGTTGATTGTGCAAATTGAGTGATGATTGAGAAAATTATGGTATTTATTCAAAAAATCCTGGGTGTTGGGTTTTGATATCGAAAAAGGGTTTTTAAGTACTATACCAAATAGTGGGGTTTGAAAAGGAAATGTATCAATTTTTATGATCTGAATTGACCGTGTACCCACACATGACATTTTCCTGGATGCTTTTAATACGAAGAAAATAGGCCAGGATCACTATTTTAATTGAGGCATTTGTGTGCAATGCACAATGTCTTGAGCCGAGTTTGAATGGGCGTGTGTTGGTTAAGAGAACTCGTTTCAAGCATTTACGCCGGACGTTACTAAATCCCTTTCCGCATTACCCATGCATTAAGGTATCAGGTCGCAGTAGATTTTAGACCTACGCTCCTTCGAGAAAGTCATCTATGAGAGACGTAGCCATGCTCAATGGGGAAGAGACGATGCCTGGCTACGTCAATAGACCACCGAACATGGGAGTCGACCGTACCCTAAATGGGTCAAATTAACAATTGGAACGCATGATTGATTGTGTGACGTCCCATTAGCATCACATACTAAGTGCAAGTGGAAATTACATGGATTATCATTTTTTAGGACTTATTGATTTCAAATGTCAGACTACACTATCCACCTTTTAAGATTAGCATGTATAACATGGATATCTTAAGTTCTAAACTTTATATCATAAGGTTACTCTACAATAATCTTGTCAACTAGTATTAAACAATCCAACTACAACCATAGATAAAGATCATGAGAAGTTTCATTTCTTTCCTATTAAGATCATTCGGGCCTACAAAAATCAACCTGGATTGCTTACAAGTTCTTCACCTATATACAACATACTTACATATTCAAAACAAAAGGTGTAAGCAAACAACCAGGGAAAAGGGTGCGGGGTTCCTAACTCCACTATCCCACACTAGCCCATGTCTATCAAAAAAACAAAAGACGTCTTCTCCAGCTTCTACACGATCTAGGCGCCTAAGCATCACTCGTCCTAGCTCCAGGTCCTCCAGCACCAAAATGAAGGGTGCCAAACAACTCTCCTTCATGGTTTATGAACCACACTACAAACCTCATCGAAATCATATCTACTCTACCGTTGTCAACCCACAGCGTAGCCTCGTACTTCGTATAGGTCAGCTCGATATCAAAATCGTACACATCATGGAAAGAAACATCGATACGTGCAATCACCCCGTAACGAGCAATTGGTGGCACGTCCATACTATTGATCTGAAAAAAAAATTAAAAAAAAATAAGGAATGAGCAATGCCCAGTAAAGAAATAATAAGACCTTAACCTAGACAATCCACAGTTGCCAAAGAAGACAAGTGAACATAACCAAATAGCTTAAGATACTAAGACAAGATTGTCATAGGTATAACTAAATGAATACTGAAACATCACATGAATGATCACTTCATACCAAACATGCTAAATGCACATGTATACCTCATGCTCTAAATCTGTACCAAGATGAAATGCAACAGCAGCAGGCAAAACTCACATGCCAAGTGGAATTTATATTTTAGTGTGTATATCAAATCCACCCTCGATCAGTTTACCCACTAGAATGCCGCCGGCCCGATCGAGTCACTTATAGAATCCCACATCCGGACTTCCACAATATTTCTATCATGGGCATCTCACTCCGAGGCATCCCAGTATCGCACAACTGAGGCATCTCAAGATCACTCAGCATGGGGCATCTCACTTTGAGGCATCCCAATATCCCACAACCGAGGCATCCTTGATCACCTACAAGGGCATCTCACTCCAAGGCATCCTGGCATCTCACTCAACCGAGGCATCCAAGAACACACAGCATGGGCATCCTACTCCCCAAGGCATCACCGGCATCTTAGTACCAATGGAAATCTCTTACTCAATTAATGCACACATTCCACACAACACACCTTTGATTAATATCACATCATAGCATGCACAAGACCTCAAGAGTACACAATTACATCAAGCAGGACTCATGCTCACAAAATACTTCACTCATGTCACACTCATTGCACACACATGCCACAAATGGTGACTATACAATGACCACACTTCAAATGATGGAAGAGGCATGCTCATGCACAAACTAACCACTATCATGAGACCATTAGACTCCATTTATGTCATGAAAGTCAGGTACAAGAGATACAACAACCATTTCACATTCTCGGATCAAGGTAGTATATAGGTTAATATGGGCAGTTTCAAACACAGACATAGAATGTATATCTAATCTTATCGGAATATTATGAAATTTTAGTATGTTATAGAAGAGACACAACTTAACATTTTCTGTGAAGACACCTAAGCCTATATCTCAATGTATAAAGAGAAGTAATTTTCTTTCTTCTTTGCTAAAATTCTGCAGCAACTTTCCAGATTGAGTACCTACAGAAGAAAGATCATTTCACTACTCGAACCTTGTCCATTTGTTCTCAAAATTTGATATGTTGTTCCTAAAGATGTGTAATTTAGGGTCCAATTCTGTCTAGAAAATTACAGAAAATTCGTAGAATTACCTAAGGTTTTGTTGTCTTCTACAGAACAGCTTACTGTTTCAAGGAGAAATGCTCTCGCCAATACATTTTCACATGAATCTCACTATAACTAGATGTCAAAACCTAAATTAGATAGTGTTCTCTTAAGTAAACTTGTTCTTTCCTTTAACTACATCTTTAAAATCCCAAACGACACATAACTAAAGGGTTTTCCATCTCTGTTTTTCTAAAACAGAATGTTTTGAACCAGTATATTCATCTACAGCCCAACTAAACCATTTAGCTCCTCTACAATGCCTCTTTTAGTATCCCGACACTTCTCCGACATCATCTAAGAGTAACCACAGTAGCTCTTCGCCTACATACAACCATTCACAGCTCGATTCAAGACAAGTACTCGCACCTTGACTCATCTACAGCAACATGCAATACCTTTCTTCACTCGACAGCCACCTTTCCAACTTACTCGACCAACTCAGCTTGCTCACATTCAATTTTTAAACCATCCAAAGCATTAACATGACATGGAAGGACTCACAACTTCAATCTAGGGCTCATCTAGCCTATTTCAACACAAAACAACATCATCACACCTAATCCTCCACCATTCAGCTAGTTCCGCGAGTTCCCCTAACAAAACAGCGGATAACTTCTAGCTTAGGAACTTATCATTTCCTTACCGTTGCTTGGCTTCGTTGGTGACTCAAAGCTCTCCAAGAATCTGCTCCTAAACTCACACAAGAAGAAGCAAGAATCGCTGGAACTTCTGCTGTTTTGTTTCTGTTCAAACCGTCAGAGAGAGAGCGGAGAAAAGAGAGGGTTTCCATCTGTTTGGAGAGAGGAAATGACGTGAACTTTGAGGGAAATGAGGCTAAATGTGTAATCCCAAGGAAAGTAATCATTAACAAGCTTAATGATTATGTTTCTTCTGCAGCTTCGGTTTTTAGGGAAGAAGAAAACTAAGGGAGAAGAGATAAATGTTGTAGCCTTCATGCATGCTTCACTCTTTCATGGTCGACGCCTAGCATTCGATAACAATTAATTTCTAATCTGTGCCGTTAGTCAATTTATTAGTTTCTAATGTCTTTCACTTAGTTTCATTCCGAATCCACTAAATTTCAATTTCCTCATGACTATACGAATGAAATGGCGCGTTAACATTTGGACACTAATCTACAAAGAATTTATCGCAAGAAATACTAAAGTTAGTAGTCGACACTAGCATTACAATCACTTATAAGTCTTTACTAAAATTTCTAATTAAATCCTCATAACGGCAATCTATAAACTTAATTGAAAATGAAAACACTCTGGCCTAAATTCCCGTCTCTAGCCCACCGGGCTCATCCTACAACATTCTCGACCCACTAGACTTAATTTACTATTCTAATGAATCCAACTCTCAGCCTACTCCAAGTCAAGCCCAAGTCCATAACCTATCCTTTGGCTGACTGAGCCCACCTTGATAACTCGTGTGGCCCGCTAACTACTCAAGCCCTCACATTCCTCACGACCCATTGGGCTTGTCTTCTAGCCTGTTTTAAAAATAATCCAAGCTTTTAACAATCCAATTACACTAATAGGATTTGTAAATTTTGGATGTCACAGATTGAGTTTGATGCGCCTGATTATGAGACAAAACTATGTGACATGGTATAGGATGTGTCATAACGGTTTGGCCTCATAATCGGGACCCTTGAGATTGATTGAGTTATTGAGGCGTTTCAGTTGTTTTATGCATTAATTATATGCATTGTGATATGAACTATGCTGACATGTAGGAATGAACTAAGGCGAGTTAAGTCTTTTGTTCTAATTGTATGATTGTGTGGCTAGAGTAGCCTGATGGTGTATTTCCTTCCTAATAGGGGTTTAGGGGGTGGACTTGCTAAGACATTGTCTCACCCCATCGTGGGCTTACTTTTCAAGTCCTTAGCTAGTGGTTGTGAATGACCCGAAGCCCCAGAGTTTATGGAGGTGGAGCTTGAAGGATCGGCATATGTGTCCAACTAGTATGTCATAGGACAACTCCTTTTTGAGAGTCAATCTATAAACTTAATTGAAAATGAAAACACTCGGGCCTAAATTCCCGTCTCTAGCCCACCGGGCTCATCCTACAACATTCTCGACCCACTAGACTTAATTTACTATTCTAATGAATCCGACTCTCGGCCCTCTCCAAGTCAAGTTCAAGTCCATAACCTATCCTTCAGCTGATTGAGCCCACCTCGATAACTCGTGTGGCCCGCTAACTACTTAAGCCCTCACATTCCTCACGGCCCATTGGGCTTGTCTTCTAGCCCGTTTTAAAAATAATCCAAGCCTTTAACAATCCAATTACACTAATAGGGTCTATAAATTTTGGTCATAGATTGAGTTTGATGCGCCTGATTATGAGACAAAACTATGTGACATGGTATGGGACGTGTCATAACGGTTTGGCCTCATAATCGGGACCCTTGAGATTAATTGAGTTATTGAGGAGTTTCAATTGTTATATGCATTAATTATATGCATTGTGATATGAACTGTGCTGACGTGTAGGAAGGAACTAAGGCGAGTTAAGTCTTTTGTTCTAATTGTATGACTGTGTGGCTAGAGCACCCCGATGGCGTATTTCCTTCCTAATAGGGGTTTAGGGGTGGACTTGCTAAGACATTGTCTCACCACGTCGTGAGCTTACGTTTCAAGTCCTTAGCTAAAGGTTGTGAAGGACCCGAAGCCCCGGAGTCTATGGAGGTGGAGCTTGAAGGATTCGCGTATGTGTCCGACTAGTATGTCATAGGACAACTTCTTTTTGAGAGCCAACCTTTTTGTAAGCTTTTGACCAGACTCGTTTTGTACCTAAACCCCGTTGTTCATAAAATTTGGCTTTTTTAAAATGTGCCATGCTTTCCTATCCCATGATGTCTGTTGTCAGGGGTATTTGTTTCGCTTCTGCATGTGCATTAAAAATGAATGGTCAGCGACGTGTCCTAGGAATGTCGCATTTGTATCGACCGCAGAGGGATGTGCGCATGCTCGAGGTTCGAGGCATGACATCTTTGTTTAAGTGGTATCAAAGCAGGTCAATTGTTGGAGTGATAAGGTACAATGGGTCATGGGATAGTTGGTAGGAATAACCTTTATTTTATGCTAATGCATGTGAGTGCTAGCTTATTGGTAAATTGTTTGGTGCGGGGTCACTCAAATTCTAATCTGGAATTGGAATTGGAAAACAGGTGTCTATAAAGAGCCTGTAGAATGAGTGACTAAGAGCAGAGGACTCCTAGGAATAGGGTAGTAGGCCTTATTGCTCGAGGTTGGACGCTGACAAAAGTCAGTACTCGATGTGCCCAGAGTAGAGTGCAGGCTGAGGCCAACGCAAGTGGAGTAGCACCACCTCCAGTTAGTGTTGGGGTAGCAACCCCTAGTGATCCTAGAATCGATGGGATCATTCAAGCACTAGAGATAATGGGAAATCGGATGGAGCAGCAGGCTCAAAACCAAGCTGCCAGTGTCGCTGCTTTAGCCGCCGCTACCACAGCCGCCACTAATGCCGCCAATGCCGTCGCGATGCTGCCGCTGCTGCCGCTATGCCACACCTGCCACTACACTTGTTGCTGCACCTGTTGAGGTTCCACCAGGGAATATGGTCGTTGGGAGATCAATACATAAACTTGTGGAGCAGTTTCTGAAATTGAACCCACAGAAGTTCACCGGAGTAGGAGATCCCGAGGTTGCAAACCTCTGGATCCAAGGCTTAGAGAAAGCATTTGCACTACTGAGGTGCACAGAGGAAGAGAAGGTGGACCTTGCAGTATATCAACTGTAGGGTATTGCAAGTACTTGGCGGACGGCCACCAGAGAAGATGTAGTTCCAGAAGGTGTGGTTCCGGTGTGGAACACCTTCGTTGGAGCGTTCAACAGCAAGTATTTCTCCAGCTATGCCAAGGAACTGAAGATGATGGAATTTCAATGCCTTCGTCAAGGTCTATTGACTATGGACCAGTATGAGGCGAAGTTCACCGAGTTATCGCATTACGCTTCCAAACTAATTGAGGATCCCAAGGAAAGAAGCGAGAAGGTTTAAGGATGGCCTCCGACCGGAGCTGAAAAATCCGCTGGTACTGCTCGATCTAAAGAACTATAGTGAGATGTACGAAAGAGCCCAACTGATAGAGAAGAATCTGAACGAACAAGCCGCCGCATCTAGGTCGTGGTTTGGGTCTAATCGAGATGGGAATCTGATGTGAATCGTTGCGGAAGGATCGTTCTACGAAGGCCCGGATGGTGCGAATTGCAAACCTCGACCTCAATCAAACCTGTGATTGGCAACCTCGGTATGAACGTGACCTGTTGACGAACACGTGTCAACCAACCAATGTTATAGACGCCACGAGCGAAAGAATTCGCTATCTCGCTCGATAAGTCAAATTGACCGCCACAAGAGAATCTTGATTAGGTCAAGTCCTCAAAAGAACAGTAAAAAGAGAACCTCTCAATTCTTTTCCTCAAACATAAAAATATATCTGTCCCAAAGAAATTTGGCAAATCCTTTTTATAGGCTGCCACACAAACCCTAAAAATCTAATGCGTCATATTCTAGAATATTCCTATTCTAGAATATTCTTAAACAAGAATATATATCTAATGCGTCATATTCTAGAATATTCCTATTCTAGAATATTCTTAAACAAGAATATATATCTAATGCGTCATATTCTAGAATATTCCTATTCTAGAATATTCTTAAACAAGAATATATATAAATTGACTTGGTCAATTATTTGGTGACAAGATAATTAAATTGCACCAAGATTTCCAAAATTCTTCAAGATTTGAATTTGATCCAAGGTCATCTTCACGCCAAAGATCACGAACCATGACGCCAACAGCTTGCCTGAATTGTTTGGCCCGCGCTCGAGTAATCGAACCGGTAGGAATAGACAATGGGTCCCTAGCACCTCCTCCTCGATATGACTCGATGTCCACATCATTCCCTCCCCCGTGCAAAGGATTTGTCCTCAAATCATCACTGGCATAAAAAAGAGTCAAGTCAGAAACATTAAATGTGGCACTAACGTCATACTTACCTGGAAGATCAAGCTTGTAGGCATTATTGTTAACTCTTTCCAAAACCATGAATGGTCCATCCCCTCGCGGTAATAACTTAGAATGTCGCTGCTCAGGAAATCTCTCTTTGCGCATATGAACCCAAACCCAATCGCCGGGTTCAAACACCACTTCCTTGCGCCCTTTGTTAGCTTGCCTTGCATATTGCTCAGTCTTGCGCTCAATATTTGTGCGCGTCTTCTCATGCAACGCCTTGACAAATTCAGCTTTCTTTGCTCCATCTAAATCCACACGCTTATCAACAGGTAAAGGGGTTAAATCTAACAGAGTTAATGGATTAAAGCCATAGACAACCTCAAATGGTGTAAATTTAGTAGCAGAATGCATGCTCCTATTATATGCAAATTCAACATGTGGCAGACAATCTTCCCAAGATTTTATGTTCTTTTTAATAATAGCACGCAACAATACCCCTAAAGTTCTATTAACTACCTCGGTTTGACCATCGGTCTGTGGATGACAAGTAGTAGAAAATAATAATCGCGTTCCTAGTTTTTTCCACAATGTTTTCCAAAAGTAGCTAAGAAATTTAGAATCTCGATCTGAAACAATCGATCTAGGCATGCCATGCAAACGTACAACCTCCTTAAAGAACAAATTAGCAATATGAGATGCATCATCAGTTTTATGACAAGGTATAAAATGAGCCATCTTTGAAAACCGATCAACAACCACATAAATAGAATCTCTACCATACTTAGACCTAGGCAATCCTAACACAAAATCCATAGAAATATCAATCCAAGGATGCGTTGGAATAGGTAATGGTGTATACAAGCCATGCGGTTTAGTTGTAGACTTCGATTGCTTACAAGCAATGCATCTCTCACAAACACGTGTGACATCTCTCTTCATATGTGGCCAATAAAAATGTTCATACAGCACTTCATAAGTCTTATTAATGCCAAAATGCCCCATTAAACCACCACTATGCGCTTCTCGCACCAACAATTCACGCAAAGAACACTTAGGCAAACATAGTTTGTTTTCACGAAAAAGATAACCTCCATGCCTATAAAATTTATCAAATGCAGCGTGTTCACATGCTTCATAGACTCTCCCAAAGTCATCATCATCAATATATAAGCCCTTGATATGCTCAAAACCTAGACACTTTGCTTCTAAAATAGTTAGAATCGCATACCTTCGAGAAAGTGCATCGGCTACCACATTTTCCTTACCTTTCTTGTACTTGATCACATATGGAAAAGTCTCAATGAACTCTATCCATTTGGCATGTCTTTTATTCAACTTTTGCTGTCCTTTCAAGTACTTCAAGGTCTCATGGTCGGTGTGGATCACAAACTCCTTTGGCCATAAATAATGTTGCCAAGTCTCCAAAGCTCGCACTAAAGCATACATCTCCTTATCATAGGTAGGATAATTCAATGTTGCTCCACTCAATTTTTCGCTGAAATAAGCTATGGGACGCCCTCCTTGCATCAATACGGCTCCAATTCCTGTACCAGAAGCATCGCACTCTATCTCAAAAGTAGCACTGAAATTCGGCAAAGATAATAAAGGAGCATTAGTTAACTTATCTTTTAGCAGATTAAATGCTTTCTCTTGCTCTTCTCCCCACGTGAAACCCACGTGCTTCTTGATTACCTCAGTTAATGGTGCGGCAATAGTGCTAAAATTTCTCACAAATCGTCGATAAAAACTCGCCAATCCATGAAAGCTACGCACCTCTCCTATGGTCTTAGGCGTTGGCCATTCACGGATTGCTTTAACCTTTTCTTCATCAACCTGTATACCATTAGCACTAACAACAAATCCTAGAAATACTAATTTGTTGGTAACAAAAGAGCACTTCTTTAGATTAGCATATAATTGCTCGGCCCTTAAAACCTACAAGATAGCTCGCACATGCTCAATATGGTCATCAGGACTTCGGCTATAAATCAAGATGTCATCGAAATAGACAACCACAAATCGACCAATAAAAGCACGCAAAACATGATTCATAAGTCGCATAAATGTGCTCGGTGCATTAGTTAATCCAAATGGCATTACTAACCACTCATATAATCCATACTTGGTCTTAAATGCAGTTTTCCATTCATCACCTTCTTTCATCCTAATTTGATGATAACCACTTTTCAAATCGATCTTAGTGAAAATACAAGAACCATGCAACTCATCCAACATGTCATCTAATCTAGGAATAGGATGTCGATACTTTACCGTAATATTATTGATTGCTCGGCAATCGACACACATTCGCCAAGTTCCATCCTTCTTTGGCACTAACAAAACAGGGACGGCGCATGGGCTAAGACTCTCTCTCACATGCCCTCGTTCCAATAATTCACTAACTTGCCGCTGAAGTTCCTTTGTCTCCTCGGGATTGCTTCGATATGCGGGTCGATTAGGTAATGGCGCACCAGGAATCAAGTCAATTTGATGTTCTATGCCTCGAATAGGTGGTATCCCTCCAGGAAGTTCATCAGGAAAGACATCTTCAAATTCCTGCAATAAAGACACAATAGGACTAGGCAAACTTGGGTCAAGATCGTTAGTAGAAAACAAAACCTCCTTGTACACAAGTACAAGTATTGGTCGATCTAGAACTAAGGCTCTCCTCACTTCACTTGATTTTGCATAAAAATTATTTTGCCTCTTTTCTTTCCTCTCTTCTTTTCCCTCAGTTTTTACCACAATCTTTCTCTCGGCCTCTCCTTTTCCTTGCGTCTCAGACACACCACGCAAGCCCTCGGATTTCTCACCTTTTCTCTCTCTCTCGGTTTCTCGTTGTAACTTTAATTGATCTTGATACACCTCACTAGGCGTCATTGGTACCAAGGTATAAGTCTTTTGATTCATCATCAATGAATAACGATTAGTATACCCATCATGATGTACCTTTCGATCATATTGCCATGGTCTTCCAAGTAAGATATGACCCGCTTGCATAGGTACAACATCACACTTTACCTCGTCCTTATATCTCCCTATCTCAAATGGAATTCGAACTTGCTTCGATACTTTCACCTCACCACTATCATTTAACCATTGCAGTCTATAAGGCCTAGGGTGCTTTGTTGTCTTCAAGCCCAACTTATCCACCATACTACAACTTGCCACATTCGCACAACTACCTCCATCAATTATCATACTACAGATCTTACCATTCACCACACATCTTGTATGAAACAAATTATCTCTTTGTTGGTGATGCTCCTCCTCTTTTACTTGCACACTCAGAGAATGCCTAACCACCAATAAGTCTCCTTTTATAGCCACTTCTCCATCACTACAATCCTCCAATGGTGGCATCTCATCATCATCTTCTTCCCTTTCACTTTCGGACTCAATAACACCATGTCCAGTCATGATCATCACCCTCCTATTAGGGCATTGATTCGCCATATGACCCCTGCCCAAACACTTAAAACATTTAATTTCACGAGTTCTAGTGTTATAATTTTCAGTTTTACCTGAAATCGGATTTGTTCCAACTTTACCGTCCCTCTCCTTATCCTTTGAAGTTTCGGTTTTTGTGTTGTTTCCTCTCCAATTTGGCTTCTCATCTCTCTTCCAATTGGATCTCCAATTTTGATTTGAACCTCCTCCACTCTTGTGACTTCGGTCCAACTTCAATTGCCGCTCAACTTTGATGGCTTTGTCCACCAATTCTTCCAATTCAACATAGTGTTGCAGCTCTACCACCCTTACTATGTCTCGGCTCAAACCACTCAAAAATCTTGACATTGTGGCCTCACGATCCTCCATCACATTAGCACGGATCATGGCAATCTCCATCTCCTTGTGATACTCTTCCACGCTCTTATTGCCTTGTGTGAGGTTTTGTAACTTTTGAAACAAATCTCGATGGTAATGACTTGGCACAAAACGCCTCCTCATCACCGCTTTCATCTCATCCCACATCTCTATCGGTCTTTCACCATTGCGCCTTCTACTAGTCACAAGTTGATCCCACCAAATTATAGCATAATCACTAAATTCAACAGCTGCAATTTTTACCTTTTTGAGCTCAGAGTATCGTTGGCAATCAAATACCATCTCCATGCGTTTCTCCCACTCTAGATACGCATCGGGATCATTCTTCCCTTGGAAGGAAGGAATCTTCATCTTGATGTTGCCAAGTTCATCATCTCCTCGGTGTCTAAACCTTCGGCCTCCATTCCACCTTTCAAATCGAGCATCTCGATCATCCTCCATGTCGGCCTCATCATCATCATATTGCCATTGCCTTCTATGTTGTGTTCTAGAGGCATCTCGCTGATGTTGTGGCCTTCCTCGGGGTATCTCTCGGTCACCATCAACCCTCATGTCATTCCTCATCATTCGGCCACTAAGCTCCTCCACTACGACCCTCAATTGCTAGATGCTTTCCACGAGCGCTTCATCCCTTCGTATGGAGTCAACCTCCCGTTGATTCACGCTTTCTTCGCGTGACATATTTTAGACCTGCAAATAAACGTTAGTCTAAAAAAAAATCCTCACCAATCGCTCCCTCACGTGTTTCTCTCGAGATATTTGTCGCTCCTCTCGTGTTTAACTCAAGTCTAGGCTTTTTCCACCCTCAATTAAGCTTACACACTCTTGCCTTTTTCCTCTGGTATTCTCTTTTCACAAGCTCTTTATTGGATTCAAAACCTGTCTCTCAACCCCCTCACGACAATCAATCAAACTAATCAAACAAGATTAGATCACTATTGATTTTGTTTCAACAAGTAACAATTTCAAACCAACAAGTACAACTTTCGAAATTCCAATTGAAACGCAAATCACTACTGATTTTGTTTTCAATTTGGTCTACTAACAAACGAGTCGCCTTCTTGATTTTTTTTTTTGTTCGGCTAATTTTTTTTTTTTGCCGAATCTGTTTTTTTTTCTCTTGCACACTTTTTTTTGTGCGTTTCCTTTCTCTTCTTTTTTTTTTTACTCTTTTTTTTTTACTTTTTTTTTTGACGAACTCAGATACAATTTAAGATGCTAGAAAAGAAAATTTAAAACTAACAGCAAACAACTACGTATGGAAACACAAAAGCAATCTGATCCCTAAATTAGCTAGAATCGAAACCCTAACTTAATAAATTTCAAATTGCTGAATATCAACAGAAAAATTAAAGATAAATAGACCTTGTAGAACCTGGCTCTGATACCAAACTGATGTGAATCGTTGCGGAAGGATCGTTCTACGAAGGCCCAGATGGTGCGAATTGTAAACTTCGACCTCCAATCAAACCTGTGATTGGCAACCTCGGTATGAACGTGACCTGTTGACGAACACGTGTCAACCAACCAATGTTATAGACGCCACGAGCGAAAGAATTCACTATCTCGCTCGATAAGTCAAATTGACCGCCACAAGAGAATCTTGATTAGGTCAAGTCCTCAAAAAGAATATATATCTAATGCGTCATATTCTAGAATATTCCTATTCTAGAATATTCTTAAACAAGAATATATATAAATTGACTTGGTCAATTATTTGGTGACAAGATAATTAAATTGCACCAAGATTTCCAAAATTCTTCAAGATTTGAATTTGATCCAAGGTCATCTTCACGCCAAAGATCACGAACCATGACGCCAACAGCTTGCCTGAATTGTTTGGCCCGCGCTCGAGTAATCGAACCGGTAGGAATAGACAATGGGTCCCTAGCACCTCCTCCTCGATATGACTCGATGTCCACATTAGAATCGGTTTGGGAAGAGACCGATGATAGGAGGAAGGTATCCTGTTCCACCCAACAAGAAGGGTGGGATAAGAAAGTCAGCATCGAGTCAAAATAGAGTGTGTCATTCTTGCAAAGGACGACATGGATCAGCATCGTCTCCTTCTAGGATGGGTGTTTGTTTTGTGTGGGGCCAGCAGGGTCACATGGCCAGGAATTGTCCTAGAAGACAAATGGGACTGCAATTACCTCCATCGCCATCGATGGGTTAGAACTGAGGAATCGCGCCACCGAATGCACTGTAGGGTGGATTGACCCGACCTCCAGCTCAGGAATGACGTACGCTATCACTAGAGGACAGGCTGAGGATGTGCCTAATGTGATTACAGGTATGGTCTCATTGAATGACCACGCTGCTTATGCTTTATTTCACCTTGGAGCTACTCATTCATTTTATAACTGAGCAGTATGTTAAGTTGGTAGGATTGATTCCTAAATTGTTAGAGTCAGTGGTTAGTATATCTACACCGTTAAAGGATAAAGTGTTAGTTTCAGTTGGTTGTCCTGGTTGCAAGTTAGTGATTGGTGAGCGAGATGGGAAGATAGACTTGATAATCCTAGCTATGTATGATATTGATGTGATAATTGACATAGACTCACTCACCAAGTTAGCACCCGGGACAGATTCAATCTCTAAGGCTCCTTATCGGATGGTTTTGTCAGAGCTGAAAGAACTTAAGGTGCAGATGTAAGAATTGTTGGATAAGGGATTCATACGTCCCAGTGCATCACCTTGGGGAGCACTAGTTATGTTCGTGAAGAAGAAAGATGGTCCGTTGCACCTATGCATCGACTATCGATAACTAAATCAGGTGACAATCAAGAACAAGTATCCACTATCGAGGATTGATGACTTGTTTGATTAGTTGCAAGGAACGTCAATATTCTCCAAGATTGACTTAAGGACGGGATATCATCAGCTGAGGGTCAGAAAGGAAAACATACCGAAGTCAGCATTTCATACTCGATACGGCCATTATGAGTTCACTGTAATGCCATTCGGTTTGACGAATGCTCCAGCTACTTTTATGAATCTTATTAACTGAGTGTTCAAGGAGCATCTGAATCAGTTTGTGATCATTTTCATCGACGACATCCTGGTATACTCTAGTAGTCCTGAGGAGCACGAAAGGCACTTAAGGATAGTGCTTCAGACTTTGAGGAATCACGAGTTGTACGCTAAGTTTAGCAAGTGCGAGTTTTGGTTAACTCGAGTGGCTTTCCTAGGTCATGTGATTTCAGGAGAAGGAATATCTGTGGACCTTGCTAAGATTGAAGCAGTGATCAACTGGCCAAGACCAACGATAGTGACAGAGATAAGAAGTTTTATGGGTTTAGCAGGGTATTACAGAAGGTTCATGGAGGGATTTTCAGCGTTAGCTTCGCCTTTGACTCAACTGTTGAAGAAGGAAGAAAATTTTTTGTGGATAGACAAGTGCGAGTATAGTTTTCAAGAGCTTAAACAAAAGCTGACTACCGCACATATGCTGACCATACCATCTGGTCCTGAAGGATATGAGATCTACAGTGATGCGTCATTTAGAGGACTGGGTTGTGTGCTAATGCAACATGGTAGGGTTGTTGCATACGCATCCCATCAGTTGAAACCTCATGAACTGAACTACCCAACGCATGACTTAGAACTCGCAGCGATTATTTTTGCTCTGAAGATTTGGAGACACTACTTGTGCGGAGAAAGATTCCAGATCTTCACAGACCATCAAAGTCTCAAATACCTATTCTCTCAGAAGGAGTTAAATATGAGACAGCGTCGCTAGATAGAACTCCTTAAGGATTATGATTGTGATATTCTGTGTCACCCTGGAAAAGTGAACAAGGTCGCAGACGCGCTAAGTCAGAAATCTTTAGTAGCGCAAATGGTGCTCAAGGAATGGATCTTACTCTAGAGAGGTCGAGATTCGGCTTTCAAATTTGAGGTAGGCCATCTTTCAAATCTTATGGCCACCCTCAGAATTGAACCGGAAGTGCAGATCAAGATCAAGACGCTTCAGCCGTCAAGCCCAGATATTCAGAAAATCTTGCAATGGGATACCAAGAAGAGGAAGGCTGACTTGCAGATTTCTGATGATGGAACACTGAGGTTCCGAGGAAGATTGTGTATACTTGACGATGCAGCGCTTAACGAAGAGATTTTATCAAAGGCTCATCATAGCAACTACAGCATTCATCCAGGTAGTACTAAGATGTATCAGAATCTGTGTCAACACTATTGGTCGTCCGATATGAAGGCGAACATCGCCAAGCATGTCGCTAAGTGTTTGACATGTCAACAAGTGAAGGCACAACATTGTAAGCCAGAGGACTTCTGCAACCTCTCAAGATTCCCGAGTGGAAATGGGAACATGTCACAATGGACTTTGTGACGGGTTTACCAAGGAGTCAGAGAGGTAATGATTTCATTTGGGTAGTGGTCGACAGACTGACGAAGTCGGCTCACTTCATTGTCGTACGAAAGGACCTTGATTTGGACAGCACGTAGAGTTATACGTGCGTCAAATAGTCTGTCTGCATGGAGTAACAGTGATGATTACTTCAAACCGAGACCCGAGGTTCACGGCTACCTTTTCGAAAAGTTTGCAGTCTGCTTTAGGAACGAAGCCGCAGTAAAGTACGGCATATCATCCTCAGACGAATGGCCAGTCATAGAGGACGATTCAAACCCTCGAAAACACACTGCGAGCTTGTGTGTTGGATTTCAAGGGAAGCTGGGCAGAACAACTTCACCTTGTCGAGTTCGCCTACAACAACAGTTACCAGCAGAGCATTTAGATGGCTCTTTTTGAAGCATTGTATGGCAGAGCGTGTAGCACACCAGTGTGTTGGGATGAAGTCAGGAAAAGAAAGATTACAGGCCCAGAGTTAGTCCAGCAGTCATTGGATGCAGTTGCCGTCATCAAAGATAGGTTGAAGACCACTTAGAGCCGTCGGAAAAGTTACACAAATAAGCATCAAAGGCCATTGGAATTCTAAGTTGGTGATCACGTTTTTCTAAAGGTATCACCAATGAGGGATACTTCGCACTTCAACAAGAAAGGAAAGATGAGTCCGAGGTAAGTAGGTCCCTTTGAGTTTCTGAAAAAAATCGGGATCCCAGCGTATCGTCTTGCATTACTGCCAAGTCTAGCGCAAGTGCATGACGTCTTTCACATGTCGATGTTGAGGAAGTATGAGCCTGACCCGACCCAGGTGCTTAATTTTGAGGAATTAGACATGAACGATAGAGTGTCGTACGTACAAATCCCGATTCAGATTGTGGATTGGAAGGAACAGATCATGCGTACCAAGACCATCCCATTGGTCAAAATGGTCTAGTAACACCACAGTACTGAATGAGCAACCTGAGAAAGTGAAAAGTTAATGAGACGACTGTACCCTCACCTTTTCATTTAAAGATTATAATGGTTTAAATTTTGAGGACGAAATTTTTATAAGAGGAGAAAAGTTGTGACATCCTGATTTTCCAATTCTGCTTTAAATTGAATGAGTTGGGCTTTTCATCGACGCGCCTATAGTTATTTTCTCTGAGTTGGCCACTCACGAGATAACTAACCTATTAGGTGAAGCCATTAAGGAATTTAAGCGCAATAAACTTGAGAATTCGACTAGGAATCGACTACTCGACCGTGCTAATCTACAAGGGTCATTAGGGCATAGACCGATTAGAGATCGGAGATAGGTTGATTCGACAAAGCCATGTGATTAAGTATGAGTGATTCCATCTAATTGCGAAATTTTTGTCGATCGGCACTAGACCAATTTCTCTATCATTTTGGTACACTGTGTCTGTATTTGAAACATTGAGATTTCCATGACAACCGAGAGTCGCCAATGTATTGAAGATGCACTTTGTGGCTCGAAAATGATAGACCACAAGTCAAAAGCGTTAAAAGTTCCTAAAAGCTACACAGTAGATTAGAGCACGCTAAAATCGTGCCAGATTGAAATTAGCAGAGAAATTAAACCCAATTTCAGAAATTGAAAGTTCTATCATGTCACAAATAATTTTCAGAACGTCAACTCATCCTGCAAAGATTTTTCTGCAAACCAAGATTTTCGGTGAAAAATCAAGAATTGACGGAATTGGATCGAGAAAATTAGATGACCGTTCTTGAGTGCACTTTCGGCATCCAAGATGGATTAATTGGTAAGGAAAAATGTGGATTCAAGTATAGACACATGGGATGAATTTTTGGGCATCAATTGAGTTGAACTGAAGGAGGATTTGAATGAAATTGAAGGAACAAATGTGCAAATTCGTAGGCCATGGGGTACACAACATTTTGGACCTCTTGGGAAGCTTCTTGGGAAAGATTACGGAGAGAGAAAGTGACTGTGGATGGCTGATGGCTGGTGGGGGCAGCACTAAAGTGTTTGGGGACGTGAAGGAGAGCATTGAAATGCTCTAGTCCCCCTCAAGCTTCAGCAGACCCTCCTCCCTCTTCCTCTGCCTTCCTCCCTTCTTCCTTGCTGCCTTGCGAACTCAAGAAACTGCAAAAGCTCAGAGGAAAGCCAGCAGCAGCCGTCAACTCCCCCTGCAGCCACCGCACGCCATCTGAACTATCACCAGCCGCTACCGCTCACGAGCGCATGCCCGCGCGTCCTCCTTCACCTGTGTGTCCCTTGTGCCGTCCTCCTGGGTCATCGAGCTCCCTTTGGCCACCTAGAAGCCAGCCAATCATGTCTCCAAGCCGGCTGAACAACCTTGCCTCCCGTCCACGCCATCGCAACCAACCGAAGTCACGCCCGAGCCCTGCTAGTCGTTGTCCTTGTTCCATCTATCCATGCGGCCCTTCACCGTCGTCCACTTCTGCTTGCCGTCCAGCAAGTCACCTGAGCTGTCGTGGAGGTCACTGGAGCTTAGCTCACCGCTGTCTAGCAGCCGCCTCCACCCGCTTGGTCCTGTCTCGCCGTTTCTAGCCAACCAAGCCGCCGGTTCAGTCCTCTCGACCAGCAAGTAGCAGCGAAGCTTCCGGCAAGATCTAGAACTTCGTGGCCCGTTTCCAAACCCTTCCCGGCCTCGCTTGGTGTTGCCACAAGCTTGTTTGTCACCCGCCTCGCCGTTGCCGTCACCCTAGACTCACCGAAATGCTAAACCAGTGAGTTTACTCACTAAACCTTGCTTAGAAGGTTAATGATGCTTAAGGATTGTTTACATTAGGCTAAGCATGTTTAGGTGGTTAGATTAGTCTAATTAGAAGTGAATTAGATTATGAGATTTGATTAGTTTAGTGGATAATTAATTAAGGCTAATTATGCAATTAGATTAGTGTGAACTTAATTAGGCACTTAATTAATTATTTTATATTTAATTATTTTATATTATTTAATTAATTTAAGAATATATTTAATTATTTATTATTTTCCGAAAATTAGACCGGGATAACCCATGACCGGAATTTCGTGCTAGCTGCTGTGGTGTGGTTGGATTATGTGATTGATTGTTGGATTGTGCAAATTGAGTGATGACTGAGAAAATTATGGTATTTATTCAAAAAATCCCGGGTCTTAGGTTTTGACACCAAAAAAGGGTTTTTAAGTACTATACCAAATAGTAGGGTTTGAAAAGGAAATGTATCAGTTTTTCTAGTCCGAATTGACCGTGTACCCACACACGACTATTTTTTTGGATGTTTTTAATACGAAGAAAATAGGTCAGGATCACTATTTTAATTAAGGCATTTGTGTGCAATACACGGTGTCCTAGGCCGAGTTTGAATGGTCGTGTGTTGGTTAAGAGAACTCATCATAAGCGTTTACACTGGACGTTACTAAATCCCTTTTCGGGTTACCCATGCATTATGGTATCGGGTCATAGTAGATTCTAGGCCTACGCTCCTTCGAGAAAGTCGTCTATTAGAGACATAGCCATGCTCAATAGGGAAGAGACAATGCTTGGCTATGCCAGTAGACTGCCGAACATGGGAGTCGGCCATACCCTAGAAGGGTCAAATTAATAATTGGACCGCATGATTGATTGACTTTGATGCATTTAATTATGAGACAAAATCGTGTGACATGGTATGGGACATGTCATAACGGTTTTATTTTATAATCGGGACCCTTGTGATTGATTGAGTTATTGAGGTGTTTCAATTGTTATATGCATTAATTATATGCATTGTGATATGAACTATGCTGATGTGCAAAAAAGAACTGAGGCGAGGTAAGTCTTATGTTCTAATTGTGCGGCTGTGTGGCTAGAGCGCCCTGATGACATATTTCCTTCCTAATAAGGGTTTAGAGGGTGGACTTGCTGAGATATTGTCTCACCCCATCATGGGCTTACTTTTCAGGTCCTTAGGTAGTGGTTGGGAAGGACCCGAAGCCTCGGAGTTTGTGGAGGTGGAGCCTAAAGGATTGGCGTATGTGTCCGACTAGTATGTCGTAGAACAACTCCTTTTTAAGAGCCGACAGAGGGATGTGCGCGCACTCAAGGTTCGGGGCGTGACAAAAAGACCATTAAGGGGCTAGGTTACGGTAGTGAGATCGCTAGCGGGAGGTCAGTTGAAGAGGTGATCAGTAACCAAGCATGATGGAAAAGAGAGAGGGAAAGTGCGAGAAACCAAAGAGGGGGAGCGAGAGAGTTTCTATAGTATTTTTTTACCTAAAAATTCACAAATAAACTGCCTAAGTTTTAGAGGGAAAAACCTTATATGCTCTTGATTAAACGTCAAATGTCGACATTAGTTTGATCTAACGGTTGAAATTTGATCTAATCATCAAATTAAGCTAATCAAGGACTAATCCTAGTTAAAATGAGTCCTATGACCGATCAAATGGTTTTGATTCGCAAAAACGAGAGTTAAAGCAAAAATTGCGATTAAGGTCTAATTAGGGGTGATTTTGTAAATTCGCCAAATCCAGGGGTATTTTTGCAAAATTTTGAAAATCAAATGACATGAGGACAACATAATGTGACAAGGAGCCAACAAGCAGTGACTAGCGATTAAGAACCAATCAAAAAAGGCCTAAGCAGCCTGCCTTGTTGCAACTAATTGAATTGGTTGGACTGGTTCACACCTGTTCGATCAGTTTTTGACCGATTTTGGCCGAGCAGTCCTTGGGGCTAGAAAATATGTGCAATTTGGTCCCTTAAGGACCAAATTGAAAGAAAACTTACCTAATTTGAGGAGAAATGGTTCAATTCTAATGGAATTTAGCCAATTAAACCACGTAATTGCAATCTGTTGCTTTTCTATTAACCTAATTGCTTGATTATCATGAAAAATGGTGGACCTACACCATGGGTACACACAATTGAAATTATAAACGAAATCGGACAATTTTGGGATTTTTTTATCATAATCGTGAATTAATTGGAATCGAATGCAGTTAATGTTGCGATGCACCTATTTGACTAATTACCCATGCTTAGGATAACCTATTGCATCCAAATTGACCCTCAATTGACATTACAACTCTTATGCCAAAAATGAATCGAGGTCTAATATCGAAATTGGACCTTGATTCACAAAATTAAACTTTAGTCTCAAATGGCTCAACTTGAATTTTTCCAATTGAAGCTCAATAGCTTGGTTTTACCATATTCAGGAAAGTGAAATTCCCTCAAATTGGAAATTTCTTGAGTGAATTTCTCAAAACAGGCCTCGGATTGGACTTATCTGAAGAAAATGAGTAGAATAAATGTGTCTATTCACAAATTTTTGAAGGATTGTTCAAACCCCCTAATTAGGGCCAAAAATAGTAATTCGCATTTTGACACCACTGTTCTTGAAATTGAGTTAATGAATAAAAGAGAAATAGTCCCTAGACCAAATGTCGTTAAAGGAACTAGACCTAATTATGACCAGAATGAAAGTAATTTTGTTTTTGGTCGATTTCGAACCTAAAAACCAAAAATTCGAGAAAATTTTTAACACTAAAGTTAAATTGATAGTAAAATGAAGTGTTTTGTGAATTTTTTATTTGTTTCAATTTTTTGCTTAAAGGTTTGACCATAGTCAAACTTTTAGTTGACTTCTTCTAAAAGATTGATTTTTATGTCAAATTTTTGAAATTTTTGAAAATTAACTTGGCTAGAGTGAAATCGAGACCATTTAGCATTTTTTTTTTTGGTGCAAAAAGTCAACTTTTGACCTAAGGTTGACTTTTGGTTAAAAGGTTAACAAAAAAGTCAACAAAAAAATCAACCATTTGACTTTTTTGGGTTTTTCATATAAATGAATAGGAAATTGTTCAAAAATGACAAAAAGGAAAAGAAAGAAATAAAAAACGACATTTTTTGGCCAAAAAAAGAGCTCTATTGAAATCGGAAACCCTAATCTTGATTTTTTTCTTTTAAAAATGTGTCAACTAAAAATCAAGTGTTAACAATTACCCCTCTTTGAGTGAGAGTACGAAGAGGTTCCACTTAAAGACAAATTGTTACCTACAATATTTAGTCAACTCCATTTGAGGAAACGAAAATGACGAAAGAAAATGACATTTCGTTAAGGACACACTTGGGTACTTACCGTTGTTCATTGAGATGTTTGGCTCATGTTTGTGATCTTCCCCTCCATCTTTGTCGTGGAATGAAATGAAGGGAATTGAATTCTTATAAATAAGGAATGGTTAAGGATAACCATTAACCTAGAAGACAAGGTTTAAGAATAATTCAAAACCTAACTGACGAGGTTTAAAAATAACCTAGAACCTAAGTACGAGATTTAAGGGGTTTACCAAGAACCTAAGGGAGGGGCTTAAAGTTTACCAAGAACCTAAGGGACGATATGATCTAGATAACCAAAAACCTAAGACAAAGAGTATGGTCTAAGATGACCAAAAACCTAAGACAAAGGGTATGGTTTAGGCTAACTAAAAACCGGAACAAGGTGGATGGTTTAGGCTAACTAAAAACCAATCCACTAGGAGAACATGTATTTTTCATGGGCATTGGCATTGCTTTTACTAGACACACTATTTTTTCATGCCCCCTAATTTACATTCTTTCTTGAGTATCTAGGACTCTCGAGTGGTTTCACAAATGTGACCAACATTTTCATTGCTTTGTTGGTAAATCACATGCTTTACCAAGTGTGGGGAGATAATCATCACTTAGGTTTTGAAAAGAAATGTACAAGGCTCAAATTAGCTAAGTAATGGGTAATTATGTTTGGGTAGCGAATTAAATGCTTTTCATCATTTTGGGATGCTTCAAGCTTTCATAAGAATTCACTTGGAGCTATCATAAGAAGATTGATGCAAATGAAGGTAACAAAATCTTTCTTGATCTTTCATTCCATAGATTTCAACCAAGACCCCTATGTTTTGCTCTAGTGTGGGGTTGTTCTTATTAGGGTTATTTTAAAAATACTTCATATTTGACTCAAAGTGACTTACGGGGGATATTAGTAGTGTTTGGGATTAATAAAGAAATGTCTTTATCATTTCAATCCATGTATCCACTGTGAATGAATCCTATACACTAAGACATGGTTCTTTTCACTAAATTCTCTCAAAGTGTATATAAGGACGTGTTTGGTCAAAGGTTTTCCTTTTATCATCTTAGGCACTACCATTTGGCATATTAAACAATCATTTTCTAGTTTTCAAGACATCAATGGGTAAAATTCCTCTCCATGGGAAACTAAGATATGAAGAATGTTTTTCAAAAGATATGTTCACTTGACTCCTCTAGGGAAGATTTTAGAAACAAGATTAAAAAAATTTGGACAAAACTAGTTTTGTTTGCAAAGGGGTTCACTACTTGATTGAATCTTTCCTAAGTTCTAAGGAAGTTTGTTGAACTCACTACCTTTAGAGTTTGTTTTCTTAAGGTTTACCTCTTGAAGATAGGTGGAGTCTTCCTTGGGGAATCATTTTGTACCTATAAGATGAACAAACATGCACATATGACATGTATGCATGAAATGCATGATGCAAGTGCTCTAATTTGGCTCTGATTCAATCCAAAAAGGCTTAGGGGCCTTTCACTTTATTCATTGTTAATACTTCTTGATAGCATTGGATTTACAGACTTTGGCAACTCTCAGCCATCCATTTCTACAAGAATTAGGGCTTCACCAAGTAGCACCTCCTTCACAACATATGGACATTTGTATTTTAGGGTGAACTTCCCATGACAATCTAGAATGATAGGTAGGACCTTCCTCGGGAAGAGATCATTGATATCAAAATGTCTCGGTCGGACCTTGTGCTTAAATGACTTGGCATATTCAATTGTTCAAACCTTTATTGAACATATTTAGCTTCAAAGAGCTTAATTTGAGAAAGTACCCTTAGTAAAGGAATTTCCATTTCCACGGGTAATACAACCCACATTCCATATACCAATGAGAATGGTGTTGCCCTAGTTGAAGTGCGAATGGAAGTTCGGTATGCCATTAAGACGTATGGCAATCAATCATGCTAGTCACGATAGTTTCCGACCGTTTTAGTCAGAATCTTTTTGATGTTCTTGTTAGCCACTTCCATAGCTCCATTCATTTGTGAGCAGTAAGGAGAAGAATCCAAGTGGCAAGTATTAAATTCCTTGAGTATTTCATCTACCACTTTGTTGTTCAAATTTGATACATTATCGGTGATGATCGCCTCAAGAACTCCATATCGAGTGATGATATAATGACAAAGAAATTTCGGCACGCTTTTTGCGATGACATGGGCATAGAAATTGACTTCAATTCATTTAGTGAAGTAATCAATGGCCACCACGATAAAATGATGTCTATTCAACGCCTTAGGATTAATTGGTTTGATTATGTCAATGCCCCACTTTGAGAAAGAGCATGCTTCGAACATTTGATGTAACTCATTAGGAAGAGTATTGATCTTGTCCCCCTTAGAATTAATTTGGTGACAGCACCTCACATGTCGAATACAATCGGCTTCCATGATTAATCAGTAATAATCTAGCATCATCATTTTCCTTGCTAGAAGATGGCCATTCATATGAGGACCACATTATCCTTTGTGTATCCCTTTCATTAACAGATTGGCCTCTTGCACGTAACACATTTTAGTAGGATTGAATCGAAAGACCTCTTGTAGAGAGCTCCTCCACTATTGAAGAATTTAGATGCCAATTTCATCAGGTACTTCCAATCATTGGCTTGACTTCCCCAAGGGAATTTACCTTCTTGGAGGTAATTCAGGATATCATAACACCATCATTGACCATCAAGTTCTTCTTTAATCACCATGCAATAAGCAAGCTTCTTCAAGATGTCAATTTATAATGGATCAATGCTCAAGCCATCAGCTATTTGTAGCATTGATGATAGAGCTGCTAATGTGCCAGCGAATTGATTTTGAGACCTTAATAGGTAATCAAATCAGATTTCATTGAATTTTTTGACCAAGTCTTCAAGATATTCATGATTAGGAATTAACTTCAAATCTCGTGTTGGCCATTTACCTTCTATCCGAAGGATGATGAGTGCGGAATCACTATAGACTTGAAGTCTTCTAACCTTTATATCAATGGCTAATTGTAGGCTTAGGCTAAGGATGCAGGTTTCATATTCGGAGATATTGTTGGTGCCATGAAATACCAACTTCATGGCTACTGGATAGTGTTGACTAGTTGGGGATATCAAAATTGCCCCAGTGTCTGAACTAGAAAGGTTAACGATACCATCAAAATACATGGTCCACTTATCGTGTGAAACCAAGTGAATTCTTTCATCAACTCCATCCCAATTATTAGACTCATTCGGATTTTTAGCTAACATGTCAGCTCTAGCTCGACCTTTGACGGACTTCCATGCCACACTTTGGATATTGAATTCAGAAAGTAGTATTTGCCATTTGGCGAGCCCTCTAACCAATACAGACTTTTCCAAAAGATACTCGATTGGGTCATTTTCAATCACCCGTAGAATGTGGTGGTGAAGAGTATATTGCCTCAATCAGTGTAATACCCAAATCAAGGCTACACATCTCTTTTCTACTTCAAGGTATCAAACGTTGAAGGCAGTGAACTTCTTATTGAGGTAGTATATGGCATGCTCTCTCCCATCCTTTGGCCATTTTTACGCTAACATAGCTCCCAAAAACTCATCATGGATGGTGAGATACAAGGTTAAAGATGTGTCTTATTAGGGATACCATATCCCAATAACGACTCAAATCGCCACTTTGATGTGGTCAATTTGGTCCTCCACGATGACTTCCTCATAATAATTGATACGATACAACCCTAACTTGAGAATTGGTGGGGTCGTTTAAAGAGCATGATATTGACAGAGCACTTTAAAGAGTAATACGATGTTAGACCTATCAATCCCACGAGGGGGAGTGGGTTGTGAACTCCACTAATAAGGCACACCTCATGATTCCCTAGCCATCGAACATGCCACTAGATTAGGCTCGAAGTGAATCTTGAGGAAATGAAACTATATAGAAAAGGACTACAACGGAAAGAAATCATTCTTTTCATGGAACATGAGAATGGGACCATAATTTCTCGTGACATTAATGATTGTCATGTGAGGGGAAATCCTTTGATGTGAGAAATAAGCCAAATTTGAAGAAGTCATAATGGGGCTCTAAGAGTTCCTCATCCATTTGCTTTGAATAGATTGAGAGATACGAAAGTTTCAGGGAGGATTGGGGAATTTGGAATGGATTTTCATGATGATGTTGAATCCTAATTACACACACAAATCACCCTAAAAAATCCTACCAGAAAATCCCAGCAAGGATTTGTAACAAAACATCACAAATGGGACCAAAAAATCCAACAAAATTGGAAGAAGACCCATTGCTAATCATCCCAAGAAAATTACACAACATGCACACCATCACTAGATACAAACTAGTTTTCTAAACCGAGTCACGTAAGCATTTTTCAAAATTCAATGAATTTCGATGTTGCATTAAAAATTTCACAAAACAACAGGGTACACATGCCATTAAAACTGAAATTTGACCTAATAAACAAGTTCAAAAAAATGTGAAATCTCACCCCAACAAAGATAAAAGAGTGTCAATCAAAATTTTCTGAGGGCCTGACTCAAGAATCTCTACATAAAAAATGACACAAAAATAACAAGAGTCTGACTAAACAGGGGTAAAACAGGGGTTCCAAATTTAACGTAAGTCAGATTTCTAACCTAAATGGGTGAAAATGGAATAGAGGTCAGATGATAAGTAAATCACACAAAATTAGTGACATTGGAAAGATCTAGATGATTCCTATGACTTTCTAGAAGGGTTCAAATCCAATCGAGGTCAATTCGAAAATCGAGGTCTGTGAAATTGCACATGTCAGCCACTAGAAAGACAGAACATGGTTTATGCTTAATAATTCAAAAGACCACTTAAATAATACATGAGTGATATGAAACTCGCATATGATGAAGGATTGAATGCGACGATGATTTGGGTAAAACATTTAATCCTAGTTTGGGATGCAAAGGACTCACACAATCCATCAATGTTGCAAAATGACTTAAAACTGAGAAAGGCATATTCAATGAATTTTGAATGCGATTAGCCTACATACAAAATGTTCAAACATGACATGCCATATATGGAAACCAAGCTTGTAACACGCACTTCAATTGTCGAGAAGGCATTGATGAATGATTTGGTCTTTAAGAGAGTTAAATAAATGTGTTTAAGTAGGCTCATGATAAGCTCCTGATCTAAGACAACTATCACAGAATATGCTTGATTTCAATGAATTAATGACGAGTAGAATCTTACGAAAAATTTTACATGTGGAATGTATCATGAAGAAGATTTTTTGTCAAGACATCTCATCTCAATTTTGATCATACAATTCTATATGAAAATAGCAAAACAGAGGAGGCATGTTATGACATGTATTAATTGCAGCAGTACCTAAACACATTCATGTATGCAATTAAACCATGTGAATCATACCTCTTTAGAACACACACGACGTGTATTTTAAGTCTCATGAAGGAAATGAAGTCAAATGGACTCATCTTCAATCTCAATTACACATAAATCCAATTCGGACCTAGTGCAAGGCTAACAGACCTAGGTTCGGTTTTTGAGGTTTCTGCCTAATTAAAATATCTTCAAAAATTATGGAAAAAATATATGTTGTATATGACACAATTTTGTACAAATTTCATGAGGAAGCTTTTCCAGATTCAGATCGCAAAATTCAGTATGAAAATGATAACAGAAAATCGGAACAAAGTCAGAATAACAAATTGACCTAAAACTACTGCAGAATTGACCGACTTCAGAGGTATTTTTCAGCAACCAAACGACATCCGTTCGGGAAGTGTAAACTATCAAATCGAAGCTCGTGAAGTCTATTTTCTAGATTTGGAAGGACTCGAGGTCTGAAAGGTTCATCTATTACCTCATTCTAGCCAAAACTGTAGGTCTATCATAGAGATACGAAATTGCAGATTAATGCAGATTAAGTTCCTACAAGCTCAACTTCATCTTCAGTGAACATCAATCTTCAGCAGATCATTCAATCACATCATCAATCTCTAATCAAGGCGTATTATATAAATCTAAACTTAAATCCTAGTCTCAATCAGTTATGCCGATCTCGCCTTATAGAACTCAAGATCGAAATGGTTTACCGTCGCGTTTTTCTTCGAAACTAAGTGCAATTGGACGAAATCAACATTGCCCGAATGTGATCGGAGCTTTGAGGATGTTGATTGAATCGCTTAGAGGTCAGACCAGCAAGGGTGGACCATCGGTTTGAAGCTCGAACAGGACCGATCCAAAGATAGACCGGATTTGCACGCCGATGAAGGATCGAGCTATTGGAGATGATCCGGTGGTGATCCAGCAATCCTCGACCATAACAATCATTGCCTCTGAAGGTTTGATCGGAGGTGATCGGCACCTATAGGGACCTCCGATGACCATTGATTGGTCCAATAGAACAGAACTGGTCCAAATCATACCGATTTGATGTCATTGGCGGAAGATTGGGGATAGAAGGGCTGTCAATGGTCCTCTGGTGAAACTTCGACCATCTGGAATGTCAAGATAGGTTGATGAACAAGATCAATGAGCTCTGGGACACAAAAGGACCATCGAATCGCTAATTAAGGGATCGAAAGCATCGGTTCAATCACCTGCTCGAACGCTGGCAAACCTTGAACCGCAATCGAGCTTGATTGGAGAGGATCAGGAGCCGGTAGAGTCAAGCAATGATTTGATCAGCTCAACTAGACGTAGTGGAAGGCCGGTGGAGGCGACGTAACAATGAGGACCACCGACGAGGGGGCCATGCCAGCAGTGAAGGGCAGCCGCATGCGTGAGGAGAGAGAAGAGGAAGAAAGGGCAGGAAAGAGAGGAAAAAGAAAAGAGAGTTTCTATTCGTTTTTTGGGTGCGTTTGGGAACCACTTCCCAAAGCCCCTTGGGAGTCCAAAGCCCTTTGGGCACAAAAAATGGTGTTTGGCAAAAAACTTTGAAAGGGGCTTAGGCAAAATGCTAGCATTTTTAAGGCTGAAAGCCCAAGGCAGGTGGGGGGCTGCCTTGGGCTTTTCAGCATTTTCGGCATGCTGAGGAGCACTGTTCACTTTTTTTTTTTCCCAAAATTGTCCTCATGAATTATTGGTTTTTCCGGTGCGTGCCCTTGGATGAACACTGTTCATCTTCTTCGGGCGAACGACCGCTAGAGGGACGCCGCGACCTCGCCGCCCTTCGTCGGAGAGTCGGGCGACCTCCGCGAGTCGCGGCGTTGCCGGCGACCGTCGCCTGCTGCACCGCGACCTCCGCACGGAACTCGCCGGGGCCGCGCGACCAGATCCGGACGTCGCGAGCCTCGGGGTCGGGCGACCTCCAGCGAGGGTCCGCCGGAGGTCGCAGGTCCTCGCGGCGACCGGATCTGGTCGCGGCGACCTGGTCGCGGCGACCTCGCTGCGCGACCTCTGCGCAACCAGATCTGGTCGCCGGAGGTCGCACGACCTCGCGGCGACCAGATCTGGTCGCCGGACTGGTCGCCGCGAGGTCGCGCGACCTCCGGCGAACAGATCTGGTCGCGCGACCTCCGCGCGACCTCTGCGCGACCAGATCTGATCGCCGCGAGGTCGCGCGACCTCTGCGCGACCAGACCTGCCTCCGGCGACCCAGATCCGGGGTCGCCGGAGGTCGCCGGAGGTCGCCGGCGGTCGCCGGAGGTCGTTGAAGGCCGCTGCCCTTGCCGGTCATTTTTTTTTAATTTTTTTTTTTATAATTTTTTTTACCACAAAACTCCATTTGCAAGTGTAATTTCCCAAACACTATTTTGCTCAAAGCACTTCACAAAGAGCTTTCAAAGTATAATTTACCAAACACAGTTTGCATTTTACAAAACACTTTTAAGTCAAAGGTATTTGCATTTTCCTAAAGGCTTTCCCCAAAAGTGGTTCCCAAACGCACCCTTTATCTGAATTTTCAGCAAATGAGCTTCCCCTTTGCATTATGGAGGGAAATTGCCTTTTATACTATGGTCCAATCATCGAATCTTGACCGTCGATTCAATTTGATAGTCAAAATTTTGATTTAATGACCAAATCAAGTTAATTAAGGGTTAATCCCACTTAATATGTGTCCTACAACTAATTAGATGGGTTCGATTTGCAAAATCAGGGTTTGAAACAAGAATCACGATTAAGGCCTAATTAGGGGTTAAATCATAAACTCACGAAATTCAGGACTTATTTTGCAAAATCTTGAAAATGTAAGAGCATGGGGGCAAAATACACATGGCAAGGATCACGGAACTAGTTGCCGGCAAACTTGAATCGGCAAGCAAGGCGCCGAACCGGCCTACCTCATCAATGGCCAATCAGACCGGTCAAATCTATTCATATGGGTTCGACCGATTATAGACTAGTTCTTGATCAGTTCAAGCTAGTTCTCGGTCGGGTAGCCCTTATGCACTTAAAATTTGTACAATTTGGTCTCTCAAGGACCAAATTGAAGAGAAAACTTGTCCAATTTGAAGAAAAATTATCGGATTTTAATCAAATTCAAATTAAGCCAATTAAACCCTATAAATGCAATCTATAGATTTTCTATTAACTTACTTGAATGATTATTATGAAAAATAGCAGACCTAGACTGTGACATCCTGATTTTCAGGTTCTGTTTTCGATTGGACAAGTTGAGCTTTTCATCAACGCGCCTATAGTTCTTTTCTTTGAGTTGGCCACTCACGAGATAACTAGCCCATCAAGTGAAGTCGTTAAGGAATTTTAACGCAATAAACTTGAGAATTCGACTAGGAATCGACTGCTTGACCATGCTAGTCTGCAAGGGTCATTACGGCATTGTCAAAATTGATTAGAAATTAGAGATAGGTCGATTCGACTGAGATATGTGATCAAAGAGTGGATGGTTCCACTTGATTTTAAAATTCTTGTCGATCGGCACTAGACTGATTTTTTTGTCGTTTTGGATACCCTGTGCCCATATTTGAAATCTTGAGATTTTCACAACAACCGAGAGTCGTCAATATGTCGAAGATGTACATTGTGAATCGAAATAAATCGATCACGGGTCAATTGCACTAAAACTTCCGGAAAGCTACCCGGTAGGCTAGGTCACGCTAAAAGCGCCAGATTGAAATTAACCGCGAATTTGAATCCGATTTCATAAATTGAAAGTTCTTTCATGTCACGATTCATTTTAGAAACATCGACTCATCCTCTAAAGATTTTTCTGCAAACCGAGATTTTTGGCGAAATTCTACATAAGGCCGTTTTTGTCCGAAAAAATCAAGGAACCATTTTTTATCGCATTTTTGCAGATACAAGTTGGTTCTATTGGCGAGGAAAAAAGTGAATTGATGTGTGGGCATCTTAGCTGGATTTTTGGGAGCCGAATCGAATTCAATTAAAGGAGAATTGGGTTCAATTTGGGGGAAATTGGTGCAAAATTCGTAGGTCCCTTGGTCCACCACTTTTGGACCACTTCATTAGCTTGCAAAGGAAGCTTGGTGGCTGCCAAAGAGCTATGGAAGATAGCCAAGGGATGTGGGACCTTGTATTGGGGACAAAGGGATAGAATGGAAGCAAGTGGCCCCCTCCAAGCCTTTGTTGTCCCCTTCTTCTTCGGCAAACCTTACTTTCCCCATTAGAGACCCTTAGAGAGCTTAGAAGTTGTAGAGAAAACCGAGCACTCCACCCGTAGCCGCCGAACCGTCCGCCTGAAGCAACCATGTCGCCGTCGCGCCGCCCTCGAGCCCCGCGCGTTGCCTGCTTGCGTCTCACTCGTCCCACGCCATTCTGCCAATTCTACGAGCCTTGCCGTCCCTCGAGCCATCCCTGGTCACCATAGAGCTCAGTTAGAGCTCCCCTAGCCGCCGTCCACCACTACAGCCCGTCCGCCCATCTCTCGCCGTTTCCAGCCCAACCGATCGTCGTTCCAGCCGTCTCAGCCCAGCAACTAGAAGTGCAAGCTAGCAAGAAGCTGTGGGCTTCAATGCCCATTTCGGACCGCTTTCGAGCCTCGTAAGGTGCCGCCGCTTCAGAGTTTGTGGCCTATCTCTGCATTGCCATTGTCGTGGACTCATCGAATTTCAAAACCAGTGAGTTTACTTACTAAATTATGCTTATGGAGTTAATTATGATTAGGGGTGTTTAGATTAAGTTAAATAGGGATTAGGTGGTTAGTTAGAATGGATTAGCAATTTAATTACTCGTTATTGCATGTTAGGTGGTTAGAGTAGTGTAATTAGAGACTAGATAAGTTGTATTATTTATCTAGATTGGTTTGGAAATTTTCTAGGCCCGTTTTGATATTTAATTAGGCTTTTCCGGCCTAAGTTTGCATTTATGGTATTTATTTGCATTTATTTAATTAATTTTGGTATTTATTTAATTATTTATTATTTTTTGGAAATTAGACTGAGATGGCAAGTGACTAGAATTTCATGCTTATTGCAATGGTGTGATTGGTTTCTTTAATTGAGTGATAATTTGTGTAAATTGAGTGTTGTTTGTAATTTTGGGTATTTATCCCAAAATTTATTAATTTCGGCATTTAATTAGAAAATACCGATGCATCAGTTTTTAATACCGAATATGTTTTTAAACACTATATAAATAGTGGGATTTTTGCAAAGAAATATATTGCATTTTTGGCTCAAACCGACTGTATACCCACACACGATTATTTTTATCGAATATATTTTAACATGATGAAATTAGGTCAAGTTCGTGATTTAATTGAGGAATTGGAGTGCAAAGCACAAAGACCTTGGTGGGGATTAATTTATCATAGTTGAGCTTGTGTGAGCATTGTGATTTCAACTTGTGTGAGCATTGCGATTTCAGCTTGTGTGAGCAGTATACTATATCAGCTTATAAGCGCTTGATATGTCAGCTTGTGAGAAAAGTATACTTATTCAGCTTGTGTGAGCAATGATCGTTTATCAACTTGTGAGAGTAACAATCCGTATATCAGCTTGTGCGAGCTACAATCTATCTATATTAGCCTGTGCGAGTTACTATCTATTCTTTTCAGTTTGTGTGAGCATGGTCGGTGTCGACAGTACCGGATAGATAGTACTGAATTGATAGATAGTATGGATTGGATCGATTGATCATTGATTTTGAATGATTATGTGATTGAGATTTATAAATTGTGCTGACGTGTAGGAGGGAACTAAGGCAAGGTAAGTCCTCTATCTTGTGAGTGTGCATAAGCAACTTTTAGGTGTATATCCTTCATAGTCGGAGTTTAGGGATTGAACTTGCTAAGACATTGTCTCACCCCGTCATGGGCTCATTATTTTCAGGTCCTTAGATGGTGAATCCTCCTAAGTGTCATGGTCATCCCACAAGGGTTACTGAGCGAGTTTATACCTATCCTGATCCTGAAAGCTTTTTGGTTTATGAGCTAGTGGTGACTACTGTATGGGTCAAAGAGCGTTCACATTATGTGTTCCTTCATCGATTCAAAGCTTGGTTCCGCTACGGACCCAATGGTTTCCAGGTGGGTCCTCTCAGGTGTTTCGAGATCCCCGTTGGGATAATAAATGCCTCTCTAGGGGAAAGTGCTGTTGACCCTTTAGATGGTGTGGTGGAAGACCCGACGCACCCGGCGCCTGTGGAGACTGAAGAATCAACGAATGAGTCAGACTAGCTGATCATAAGACAGCTTTGTTTTGAGGACTAACCTTTCTGTAGATTTGTGAATATAGATTAGTATTGTATTTGACCTAGTCTGTTGTGTATAAAGGTTTGTTGTGGTTTTCAAAATTGCGGCCTTGCTTTTCTATCCCATCTTTGTGTTGTTTGGGGATTTATTTATTCGCTTCCTCATTTGCATTGAAATAAATGGGTCGGCAGCGTGTCCTGAGACGTCGCAAATTGTGGCATCCAAAAATTTAGACAATCCTCGAATAGGTGACGGTCATGGTCAATCGATAGAAATATCATCGGACTGTGGCATTGTTATTATTTGCGGACTTAAACTCGTATTTGTTTATTGAATTGGTGTGATATATTTAGCAATGGGTTTATATTTTAAAATTTTTGGGCCATTTTTAGTTGGATCTTTTGGCCTCAAAAATTTTGGGCCCAAGCAGCCCATGAGGGCCCTATGGCCATCGATCAAAAGAACAAGGGAGGGTGGAGAGAACCGGACAAGGGAGGGGAGAGAAGGCCACGCCACCCTCTCTACTTGTTACTTTCTTGAAGCCATTTGTCTCCTTCTTGAAGCCATTTGTCACTTGCATGCAAGATTTAATTAGTAAACTAATGAAAGAAAACAAAAGAATTTGGAACTAGGGAGAGAGAGAGGGAAACCAAGAGCTCAAGCGAGCGGTCCGAGCAAGAGAAGGAGAGAGAGTTTGAGCGAGTGAGCAAGCGTGCGGGCGTGAGCCGTAAGGGAGGAAGAGGAGGATCGCCTTCTGCTATACTGCTGCCATCGACGCCGCCGATCCCCGTCGCCGATTGAGCTGCATTCGAAGTCCCAAGTCTAGGTTTTTGGTTGCCAAGCAAGTTAGGAGTTAAGGCAAGTGGAAGTTCATCAACCTATGTCTTTGCATGCTGCAATTTTCTGGTGAAATGCTGGTAGATGTGAGGAAAATGCATAATAGGAAGCTGCATGTTGAGTTTCTGGATGATAGAGATGAAGATTGAATGCTGAAATGTGGAGGATTGAATGTGATGTTGCTGTTTTGTATGAGATTAAACTAAACGGGTAATAGATTGAAGCTACCAGCCATTGCATATTGTATTAAAGCCTTGTGTGTTTCGAAAATTTTAGGGTGAGATGGCTGTGTGGGTCGAGCAAGGTGAGGAAAGGGTTGCCGAGGGAAAGGAGATGGTACATTTTGAAACGAGTGAGTTTAGGGATGAATGTATGCCTTGAGCCAAGCTGTGGAAGGTTTTCTGCCAAAGAACTTGCTGAAAGTGTTCTTAGATGTTGTGGAATAGACTTAAAGGGTTGTAAGATAGATTGGTAGAGAAACGAATGACTTGATTGAATTAGAAATGAAGAAAATTGCATGTGCCGACTCTGTTTTGGAGATAGTTAGATGGAAAGTCCTTTAATTGTATCGCTTTGATTTATTAATGATGAAAATAAGGGAAGAAACCAATTTTTAAAGATTTCATCCATTAGATGGAGTTCGACATCCAGCTATAGCTATAAGAATGTGAAAACATGAAGATAGGAGTAGATCTATTGAAACCAGTACTCTGTTTTGTAGAGAACAGCTTGACCTTTGATGATTCCGTGAATTTTCTGTAATTTTATAGATATAATTTGACTTTTAACTCTTAATGAAAGTTATAATTTACATCCTTAGTAATAACATATCAAAATTTTAGGACAAACGGACAAGATCTAGTTGGTGAAACGAAATTTTTCTCTAGGTACGGAATCGGAAAGTTACTGCAGAAATTTCGAAGGAAACAACAAACTATTAATCTTTATACTCTACGAATTTGACTTAGTGTCCTTCACAAAATTTCTTCCTTTTGGCCTCATTGATAACATGTCAAAATTTCAAAATTTTCTAAGTTCATTTAGTTTTTATTTCGAAATTCTTACCAAGACTGTGCATTGTAAAAGTTAAGCTGTTCTATCTTTGAATTTCCATAAAATGTCCCAAAGGTGAATATGTTTTGAATGGTCATGTGATATAATGGTACTGATTGTGGATATTTTTGCAATATTAAGATTTGACAGAGAGTCCATGAGACATATTGTTTTGGCATTTGAAAGTATTTTTGTAAATTTAAAATGTTAAATTGATACCGTTGAACCCTCGGGTCAACGATACCCCGGGAGTCAGGATGCCCAAAGGATCGAGAGAGTCGATGCCTTGTGGATGCCCGGTGGCCCTTAGTGGTTGAATGCCAGAGGTTTTTCCTCGGGAACTTTGGGATGCCCGATTTTTTGCTAGTCAGTACGTAAATCCGAAGGGGCGGGATAACCATTTTCATGGTGAGTCTCAAAGGGTTTTTCTCATGATGCCAGGTAGGGTACGAGATGTCTAGAGGCGTGATATGCTCCAGATGCCCGGTGGCCCTAAGTGGCTGAATGTCAGAGGCTTTCGCGATGCCAGGGTGGATGCGAATGCTCGGAGGGATGCAAACATTGGTCCTTCGGGGGATGAAACCTTTTGAATGATAAATGATGATTCTACTAAGTGTGTGTAGTCTGGTTATAGGAACTAAATTGTATGGCATGGAATGGGACGTGTCATTACAATTTGGCCTTATGATCGGGACTTGTGTAACTGGACATGATGCATCTTGATGGTTTTGAAATTGTGCTTGCCACTACATTAAAGAGTTTAATGATTTTGATGCATACTTATTCTTCGATTACTTGTTCTTGATCTACCTTGCACGAATCTGGATATTGATGGTACTGCATGACATAGTTTGATAAATCTTTTACTGTTGAGTGGTTGTACTCACCCCGTTTGGGGACTAACATTTTAGATTAAAAGATGCCTCTACTGCCTATCACTCGCGGTACTTTTTATGGTGTCCCGGTCGATGTGGAGTGTATTTGTTCTGAGCATACTCATGTCGAGGTTCGAGGAGTGGTCTTCATCCGAGTTTGAGTTTTAGTCATGTATGATGTTGGGTTACCTGATGGCCTAGTAGTCCAGGAGTTTTTGTTGGTGCATGTCTGATGTGATGGAGTGATGGTGGGGATGCTGCCACCGCCACTAGCCGATGGACCGGGTTGGGTGTGATTGTGTGTGTGTGTGACGGGTAGTAGGTGACACTTTTTGGACCGCCGGCACCATCTGATAGACTTTCGTTTTGGGTTGAATGGGAAGGAAAGCCAGAGGAAGGTCGAGTTATCTTATGTTGTAAAGCCAAGTTTAGAAAGTCCACGGCTGTTTCTTTTTGTTGTACCGACTGATGTGATCTATTAGACTTATGTAAATAAAAGTGTCCGGCTTATCTTATAAAATTTTCTAGTAAGTGCATCATTTCAGCTTTTGGAATAGGGAAATGTGACGTCGCTTCCACTACACTTTCATATGCTGCGTAGGGACTGTTTAAAATTTTAAACCCCCAGGATGGATAAACCTTCAGGTCAAATAAGAGAGAAGTAAGTGAACTGTGGCGACCTAACGGATCGGGGGCCATCAGAGGGGTGCCACACAAATTTATCGACCATTGAGGGATGGGCACGCGCTCGAGAATCAAGGCGTGACATCCCCACCAGGAGTGGTATTAGAGCTAGTCGATGGTTGGAGTGATAAGGTGCGATAAGTTTATGGGTTAATTAGTAGGAATGGTCCTTATTTCATGCCGGTGCATGTCTGTGATAGCTGTTTGGTAAAATTGTTTGTTCAGATCACTCAGCTTCTAATTCTGTGGGGATTTGGAAAGCAGGTTTCTTTAAAGATCCTATGAAATGAGTGATTAGGAGTAGAGGACTCCTAGAAGGTGTACCATCAGACCTGTTACTCGGGGTAGGACACTGACGAGGGTCGGTGCCTAAGGTGGTCGTGGTTGTGGTAGAGCGCCGACTCAGGTCAGCGAGAGTGAGAGAGTACCGCCACAGGTTGGTACTAGTGTAATAGCACCGAGTGATCCTAGGTTTAACAGGATCATTCAGGCACTAGTAACCCTTGGGAATTTACTGGGTCAGCAAGCTTAGGATCGAGCCGCCGTTGTTACCGTTGTCACTACCGCCGCTAGTGCCGTAACCGTTGTCATTGCCGCACCTGTTGAGGCCCAACCTGGAGTTGTGATTAAGGAGAAAGCTACCACATCTGAGTCACGATTCGATTCCAACAGAGATGACAACTGACTAGGGAAGAGACTGATGTCAGAAGAAGGGTATCCCATTCCACCCAACTAGAAGAGTAGGATTGGAAAGCCAACGCCCAGCTTTAGCACCATGTGTCATGTTTATAAGAAAAGACATGGATTTGCCCCATGCTGCAAAAGGGAAATGACTTGTTACAAGTGCCACCAGTACAACCACTTGATCAAGGATTGTCTGCACAAACAAATGGGACCACAACTGTTTCTACCGCCGCCGCCGATAGAACAAGACAAAGGGAATGCGTTATAAGACATTCAGTGGGGTACTTGGAACAGGCCTCCTATACAAGGAAGGGTGCATGCTATCACCAGACAGGAGGTAGAGGACTCGCCAGACTGGTGTCGAGTTTATAGAAGGAAGCATGGACCAACCCAGTTTCCCGGTATCACAGGAGCATGCTTTGAATGTGGCCAGTAAGGTCATCAGGCGACGAACTGTCCTCGTAGGTCCAAGAGAGTACAAACACCGCTACCGTAGATAAGACGCCACTAGGATGGCGAAACGAACAGGAATGAGCCAAGCCATGTACTGATCTGGGGAAGGATGTTTTTAAGGTAATTTTGTTAGGTAGCACAATGAAATTTTGGTGAAGGTTGTAGAATTTCCGTTGTTGTAATAAAGTACTAGAAAGAAGAATCACTGACTATAGTTGTACTTGACTAGTTTGCTTATGTATAACTCTAATGTTATATTTATGAAGGGTTTGGCTTGAGGAGCTTTTTGTTGTAAGGAACTGTGACTGTAATATAATAAAGTTTGATCCATTAGCATGTGAAAGTTTCGAGTTATTAAGAGTCAAGGAGGATTCTCGATCCCTTTTTATTTCGTCACTTAAGGCAACCGGTTTTCGGATGTGGGTTGCTAATTTTACTTGGCAACTGTAGTGGATGTGTCAATTGAGGGACCAAGTATGGAGATCATAGCCTTGATGTACTACTTCCTTAGCATCAAGATTGACCAAAATGAAGGAGTCTTTATCTCACAAAAGAAATGTATAAAGAACTCTTGAAGAAATTCAAGATGAAATATTGTAAAGCAGTTGCAACACCACTCGTGACAAATGGAAAGCTACTAAAGGAAAATGAAGTAGAAAAAGCTGATGCCTCCCTCTCTAGAAGCTTGATTACTAGTCTGCTATATCTCACTGCCACGTTTGGACATCATGTATGCAACGATTCTACTTTCAAGGCTCAGAGTCTAAGTCAAATTTCCCTTGGAGTTGCCAAAATAATTCTTAGATATTTACGAGGAACAACACAATATGGCGTTTGGTATCACCCAAGTGCAACAGCTAAGCTCATTGGCTATACAGATAGTGAATGGGCAATTTTAGTTGATGATAGAAAGAGCACTATTGGCTATGCATTCACAATGGGTTCTAGGATTTTCTCATAAGCATCTAAAAAATAAGACTCGCTGGAATAGTCTACTACAAAAGCCGAGTACATTGCAGTTTCTATGACCACTAGTCAAACACTATGGCTCCAGAGAATTTTATAAGACATTGGAGAAGCACAGACGGAACCAACTTCGATATTTTGCGACAACAAGTCTGCAATTGCTATATTGAGAAATTTAGTATGGAAGAACTAAATATGTCGACATCAAATATCACTTCATTCAAGAAGCACAAAGCAATGGAGAGATCGAGCTCAAATATTGGAAGACATATGATCAAGTGGTGGACATATTCACTAATGCAAAACCACTAGCCAAGTTCAAGATGTTGTAGAATATGCTTGGAGTACCACAAAAATTGATCAGAGAGGAGTGTTAAAATCTAGATCAATTTTATGAACAGAAAAATCTAGACTTAAAGGGTGTGAATGGTAATATTTTTGTTTCAAGAAACATTTTTTTGCAGAAATAATTCTTTTCTATTTATACTACTTGAAACAATTTCTGAGTAAAAGAACACGTTTGGTAACTATATAAAATTTATATACTCAAAATAGAAAAAAAAAAATAGGAACACGTTTGACCGTCACCGCTACCACTGATCGTCAACCGTTAACCATCGTAGCTCACTACTGACCGCCACTGCTTGCTACTGCACCACTACCAACACCCACCACCGCCACCATCCACCGTCGCACCGCCGGCCTAGCGATAGGCGGTGATGGTCGAAAGTGGTGGTCGGTGACTGCTTGGCAGATGGTGGCCTACGGGGAGTGGCAAGAAAGAAGAAGAAAACAAAAAGAGAAAATAAAAAAAAATGACTTATTTTTAGAAATTGTTACTGGGAATAATAAGTTACTTTTTTCTATTTCTTATTTTTGTTTCAAATCTATTCCTCAGCTACTTTTCTATTATGGGGAATAGAAAATTTAGTTGACGTTACCAAATGAAATTATGTTCTTTTTTTCTTCTTTTTTGTTCTGGGGAGCAAAACAACAAAGGAATAGAAAAACAGAGACATTCCTATGCGCTACCTAACTAGGTTCTAGAGTAATTGTTGGTAGTTATGAATTGTGGTTTATAAGTAAAACATGAGAAGTAAGTAGAATTTGTGATTTGAAAGAAGTCTATGCGAATGAGAGGTTGGTAGGGTTAATAAAAAGGAAGATGTCCACGTATGCTCCTGAAAATAATCTCCCAACACTACGGCCCCATTTGGTTTGCCATTTGGAATGGGGTTTGGGACTCTAAAGTCCCTTGGCCAAATGCAAACGCGTTTGGTTTGTGTTTTTGCTCAACTTTGAGAAAATATAATTGCATCTCTAAAGGACTCTAAAGGTATTTAGTTCAAAGTAGGTCCTAAGGTACTTTGGGAAGTTGCATTTTCGGAATGCAAGTCTTATCCTTGGTTACTCTTCATCTTCTCCAAAGACCGCTACACGGAAAAGCTGATCGGAGGCCGACGACCATTGGCCAAGGGGTCGCGTGCGCCGGCGACCACCGCCTGAGTGTCACCTGACCTCGGCGACCGTCGTCGGATCTCAGGGGATGCCTAGGTCGCGCGACCCAGGCGATTGATGGCCTGAATCAGGTGACCTAGGCAGTCGCCTAAGGTCGCACGACCCCAAGCGACAGCTGATCCTAGGCAGGCAATGCTTGGGGTCACGCTATTGCACGACCTTAAGTGGCGGTCACCTGGGGTCGCCCGACCCAAGTGATTGATTGCCTAAGGTCACGTGACGGTCGCTTGGGTCGGGCGACTCCAAACGACCGCCGCCTGAGGTCGCGCAACCCCAGGCATTTGTGCGAACCTAGGCGGCCGACGCCTGGGATTGCATAACCTCAAGTGACGGCATCCAAGGGCTAGATCTGGCCAGTTGGTGGCCAAACTTAAAAAAAAAAAATACATTTTTTTATTATTTAATTTAATAAAAGTCCTTTACAGATGCAATTTTTACCAAACAATATTTTGGAAAAAGTTATTGCTCAATACACTTTAGAATTACAATTCACCAAATGCTATTTGCGTTTTGGAAAACTCCCTTCACCCAAAAGTATTTGCATTTTTGCAAAGACATTCCCCCAAAGCCGAACCAAACAGGGCCTATGTCGGTTAACAAAGGCCTATAAATATGCTAGAAGATGTTTGCATATGGACAGCAGAAATCTACCTATTAGATAGCTCCCTTACTTCACTACTGTTTTCCAAATTCTATCTCTTTGTTCAGCTCTTTTCATTCGAGAGTCCCACATATTCCTTCTTCCCAAAATACAATTCACGCTTGCACATCCACTCCACAAATTAATACACGCTTCTGCAAATACTAACAAAAATTCAAGAAAGGAATGTTGGCAGAACCTTTATCAAGAATGTTGTTCTTAATCAGTACGTCCATGATCAGGTGCGATGAGAACGCACCGTTTCGTCTTGATATGCTACAATGGAAAGACACCCTTTAAAAGAATATGAAGGGAATTGTATAAAAGTCTTCTGAAGATAACCGTTGGAATGGTTGGCAGAACATACGCTCAGAAATTCCTCTCATTTTCTTGTCCCCTTTCCATCAAAGAAAAATGGGGCGTTCCATTTCTCTTTTACAGGAACAATTGGCATTTACGCTATGGAAATTAGATGTTTTTCTCATGATTGCATACAGACCAACATGAAGTATTTTTGTTCGTGATTCATCCACAATTCAATGATTGTTCCTGGGTAAATTGTTGACTGTGCATCGGAAACAAGTAAGTCGTTTTCCACCGACTTTCTTCACACATTGGTATTAGAGCATGGTCGTGATTTCTATCTTGTTTTTCATCGAATTTTCTTGTTTACCATTTGATATCGAGATCAAGAGTATGAAATCTACACTGTTTGGATGTTTCTTGCTCGGAAATGCAATATGAATCGTCGAAAATGAACCAAATTGAAGAACGGGTTTAGGGCCGTGTACACCAGTACGGTTTTGGCCATTTTTCGGAATATTTTTTCAGCCAAAATAAATTTCCAAATACACAGGGTGAAAGTACTCATCGAGATGAGTCCAACAATGGGTAGAGCGCCACCGGAGGAAACCGGACATGCCCACACACACGACCAAAAGCCGCTGCGCATGGCCACCACGTGCCTGACGCGCTGGGCACACCAACGCATGAGCGTCACACGCGCGTTGACGAAACAACGCATGACGACGTCACCGTGACATCATCGAGACGTCATCCAACGGCCATTAACCGCTGGATGATGTCAGAGATGACGTCACCACCGGCGCAATTGGCCAGCCAGCGACCTAACCCGAGCATTGACCGGTCAACCAGTCAGACCAGTCAACCGATCGAGCTGTCAAATCAGTCAGACCGATCGCCGGTTGGACCGATCGGACCTGCCAAGAGCCATTTGACTTGCTAGCGCGTGTGTGCGCGTGAGAGCTCTGATTTGGTTTGTATGGATGTTCTCTACACTTTCGTATAATTATTTTTTACTTTTTAGTTTTTTAAAGGTACAAAAATGTGTAGGGAACCCTAAGTATGTGTATTTTGGGGGTTTAAATGCATTGTTTATTCTTTGTGGCCTGTATTTTCTTACAGTTTTGGAAATACAGTTTCTTGATCGCATGAAAACGATATCAGATATGCTGTGTACAACTTGGTTCGATGGTAGCATGTATATAGTTTAATATACTTGCAATTTTCTAGTTCCAAGAAAATTCGAACAATGGTAGGAAATCCTTGTTTTTCCATTAGAAGTTGAATTGCAATTTTGATTGTAGTTGCTGCATGATTGTTTTTTGTACGTTGGTTCACATCATGCTATGTTTTTGTGTTAATGGAAAAATGTATAAACTATATAAGGTCATGTAATTATTTTTCTAGTGGGAGTTCGTAGGTTGGTAGAATTCGAAAGAATTCTCACCTAGAACTTAAAATTTGCGCAAATTAAACTAATTAATGATAATAGAACAATCGTACATAGGAGCTTATTAGGAATATAGTTAACTTTCGTTTCTATGTCTTTTGTTGAATTATCATTAATTTAGTTTCTCTTTGCTGCAAATTAAATATGTTTGTTACTTTGAAAAGTGTGCTAGTTTTGATTCTGCGTTTATTATGTCAACATGTTATAGCAATTGATTATGGCTTCGGCATCTAAGACCATTGTGGCTTACCTCAATAAGGGCCAGAAGCTAAACAGTGTCAATTATGATGTTTGACACCGAAAGGTTTAGTACATCCTTGAGGAGCAAGAGGTTTTGGAAACCCTCAACCACACCATGAATGAACTTGAGTATAGAACTTCAGCTCAATACAAGAGAGATCTATAAGCTTATCAAGCTTGGAAAAAGAAAAATAGCATTGCTCGTATTATGTTGATGAGCTGTATGCAAAATGATCTCATGTGTGAGGTTGAAAGTTATTGTAAAGCTCGAGTAATGTGGGTTGCCTTGAAAGATAAGTTTAGGGGTACATCTGCCACTAAGTTGAGAAGACTCACCATCAAGTTTGACACATACCGAAAGCGCCCAAATGTAACGATGAGGCACCATCTTTGGGAGATGTCAAATATGATTCGTGAGTTGATGTCAACAAGTTACTCCCTTACTAATGAACAGCAAGTTTAGGCTATTATAAGGAATCTTCCTAACAATTGGGAGCATATGAAGATTAATATGATACATAATGAGAATATTGTCACTTTTGATGATATAGCGCGTCATTTGGAATTAGAGAATAAACGCCTAGAGGTTGCGAGATCCTCTACCCATGCTTATGTTGCTGAATCGAGTTCGCACAAAGTTTCAGGCTTCAAACGCAAAAGGAATCATCAATTCAATAACAAAGAGAAGAAGACTTATCAAGCACCTAAAAGGGCTAAGACCATCCGACACAAGAAGTGCGGTGGGATGAATGACAAGGCCAAGATGAAGTGCTACAATTGTGGCAAGATGGGCCAATTTGCTCGTGAATACACTGAGCCGAAAAAAAGTATCATATTACTCCATTACTTTAAGTTACATTTTTTTTAGCACTATAATGCTTGCTAAATCTCATCCAATGTGGGCCATAGACTCAAGAGCAACAGACCACGTAGCTAGAGACCAAGAAGCATTTGTAGAGTATCGTCGGATACAGCCTAGAAGAAGATGGATATATGCTGGAAATAACTCAAGAATTAAAGTGAAGGGTATCGGTGTGACATCCAGAATTTTTCAGTTCTACTTTCAATTAAATTAATCGAGCCTTTCATCGACGCGCCTATAGGGCTGTTCTCAGAGCTGATCACTCTCGAGATAACTAGACTATCTGGGAAAGCCATTAAGGGATTTTAACGTAATAGACTTGAGAATTCAGCTAGAAATTGGCCACTCAACCGTGCTCATCTTTACGGCACAGTTAAAAATCAATCAGGGATCAGAGATAGGTTGGTTCGATTGAGATGTGAGGCTAAATGTGGGTGATTCCACTAAATTACAAAATTATCGTTGGCCGACACTAGACTGATTTTTCTATTGTTTTGGTACCTAGTGTCTCTAATCGAAACCTCGAGATTTTCACGACCACCAAGAGTCGCCAATGTGTCCAATGGGTTCATTGTGGCTTGAAGAAAACCTACCATAGGTCATTTGCACTAAAAAATTCTGAAAGCTATCAGGTAGCGTAGGTAACGCTAAAATTGCATCAAATTGAAATTAACCGCAAATTTGAATCCGATTTCAAAAATTGAAAGTTCTGTCATGTCACGAGTCATTTTAAGAACGTCGACTCGGTCTCCGAAGATTTTTCTGCAAACCGAGACTTTTTGGGAAAAAGTCGAGGTAGGGTCGTTTTTGTCCAGAAAATTCAGAGGACCATTTTTTATCGCAAAATTGGGATGCAAGTAGGATCAATTAGCGAGGAAAAATACCAATTCAATCAATGTTGTGATGGTTGAATTTTTTAGGGCCAATTGATGTTGGTTCAAGAAGGATTTGGTGTCTAATTGGAGGGAAATTAATGTGAAATTCGTATGCTCCCATGGACCCAACCTTTTTTACCACTTCAAGCTTCTAAAAGAGGGCATTTTGGTCTGGAATTGGGCTATGGAAGACAGCTAGGTTGGTGGGCCAAGCTAGGGGACCAAAGAGATGAGATAGAGACCAAGCGGTCCCCCCTTGTTGCTGCCGATCTCCCATCCCTCTCCTTTAGCCAGTCAACGCCGGCTTCTTCTCCATTCCAGCATAGAAAACACCCCAGCAAAACCAGAGGAACGATCCAGCAAGCCACTTCGCCGTCGCAGCCACCCGCCAGAGCCCGAGCAGCCACCGTGACGCCGTCGCTCGCCCACACGCGCCCTCCGCCTCTGCACCATCTAGCCACGTCGTCTCCACCCGTCCTCACATCTAGGAGGTCCTCCGACCAACTCAAGCCACCATCCAACTTGCCACCGCCGCCGTGAAGCCCCGTCGGCGCACAGCTTGAGCCGTTGCAACCTTCGCCTGCCGTTTCCCACTCAACAAGCTGCCCGACCCAACTCTTTTTAGCCTAGCTTAATGATAGAAGTTATGGGTCTCGCAACCGCTATTTAGGCCCGTTTTGGTGCTTTCCCAACCCCGTTTGGCAAGCCCGCTTTGGAGTTTCTTGCTCCTCGTCACGTCCCCGTCGATTTGATCCGAGCGAATCGCGAATCAAGTGAGTTTAACTCACTCATCCTCGCTTAGTAAGTTAATGACGTTTAAGGGTTAATTATTTTAGATTAAGCTTGGTTTAGTGGATGGTTATAATGGTTTAGTGAATTGATTAATTACCAATGCATGTTAGGTGGATAGTTTAGTGCAATTAGCACCTAGACAAGCTCTAGTATTTATCTAAAGTGGTTCAGAAATTTTTTGGGCTCGTCTCGGCTTTTAATTAGGCTTTACATGCCTAAGTTCTATTTTTTGGCATTTATTAATTATTTTTCGTACTTATTTAATTATTTATTTATTTTTCATAAATTAGACCGGGATAGCTGGTGACCAGAATTTTATGCTGATTGTAGGGGTTTGATCTGTTTATTTAATTTAGCTATAATTGGTGCTGATTGAGTATGATTTGTGATTTTGGGATTTTATTCCAAAATTTTATATTTTCAGTATTTAATTGGAAAATCACTAAGCGTCGGTCTACAACGCCAAAAATGTTTTTACCGACTATAATAAATAGTGGGATTTTCAAGAGGGAGAAAATTATATTTTTGGCTAAAGCCGACCGTGTACCCACATACGATAATTTTTATCGGGTATCCGTAACTCAAGGAAAATAGGCCAAAATATTACTTTGATTGAGGATTCTAAGTGTGAAGCACACAGTCCTTGGCCGAGAGTAATTAATCGTGTGATGGTTATTAGTCGCATTGAAAGGACTATTGAAAGATGAAATGATGTATGTTGGGTGTGTGTCAGTGTGGAATAGGGCATGGAAACCGCCGAAGTATGGCTATGCCCGTTTAGTCGTAATTTACCACTGAGCTTGGAATCGGTTGTGCCCGTTGAGCCATAATTTACCACCAAACTTGGAATCGGTTATGCCCATTAGGTCGTAACTTACCACCAAACTTGGAATCAATTGTGCCCATTGGGCCGTAATTCACCGCCGAAGATTTAGTAGGCTGTGCTCATTGAGCTGTAATTCAGAGTTGGGGTTGAGTAATTGACTTGACCGTGTGATGGTCCTGTTGTCTTAGAATCGACTAGGTCGATTGATCGATGATTCGAGCTGAATTCTTGATTCGATGATTGTATGAATTGAATTGACTTGCAAGAAGGAACTGAGTTCAAGGTAAGTCATATGACGTGTTTGTGCTTAGGCAGCCCTTAGGGCGTATTTTCTTCCTAGTTGGGGCTTAGGAGGTTGAACTTGCTGAGACGTCGTCTCACCCCATTGTGGGATAACATTTTCAGATCCCAAGTTGACAGCAGTGGAGGACCTGAAGCCCGGAGTTTAGAAGGTGAAGCATATTTTAATGCTATTTTACGAAATGTGGGCATTCTGAATGCTGAAAGCTGAATGCCGGGGAGGGGCTGCTTTATGCATTAGGCATTTGGGAAATGCAAAATTTTCACCACGTCACTCTCCATTTCTCTTCCCCCTTTGTCTTCTTCTTCCTGGCCATCTTCTTCCCTATTCATCTTCTTCTTCCCCGCCCATCGAGCTTCTCCGGCAGCCGCCATCACCGCTTGAGGGTCGCACGTCCCCGATGACCACCGCCTGGGGGTGGCGCGACCCACGACCCAGGCGGCGTCGCCTGGCATGCACGAACCAAGCGACGCCACCTGAGGTCGCACGAACCTAGGCGGCGTCGCCTAGTTCGCACGGAACCAGGCAGCGTCGCCTAGTTTGCACGGAACCAGGCGACGCCGCCTGGGTCCACGTGACCTCAAGCCGCCAAATCTGGCGGTCTGAAGGCTAGATCTAGCAGTCCGGAGGCTAGATCTGGCCTTTGTGACCTCAGGCAACTGAGGTCATGACTCGCCTGAGGTTCGTGACAACTGGAGGTCACGACTCGCCTGAGGTCGCGACCTCAGGCGACTGGATATCATGACCTTAGGCAACTAAGGTCACGACTTGCTGAGGTTCACGACCTTAGGCGACCAGAGGTCGCGACTTGCCTAAGGTTGCGACTCGCCTAAGGTCGCGACCTCAGGTGACTGCAGGTCGCGCCTCCAGGCGACGTCGTCGTTTCCTGAGGTCGCACCTCCAAGCGGTGACGGTGTTGCCTGAGATCGTGACCTCATGCGATTAGATCTGGCTGCCAGGTAGTTGGCCAGCGACCGATGGTTGCCGGATTTGGATTTTCAAATTTTTTTGAAGAAAAAATAAAAGCAAAAGCCCATTTGTAATGTAAGTTTTATCAAATGATATTTATGTTAAAGTTACCTTTCAATGTTATTTGAGACTACAATTTACCAAACAGTGTGACATTTCATAAAACCCCTTTACCTCAAAGGTATTTGCATTTCCCCAAAATCGAAAGAAACGAGGCCTCAGTCGTAGGACAATTCTCTTTTGTTGAAAGCCGATCCCTTTTTGTAGACTTCCGTGTATAAACCTGTGTGTTTATAAAAATATATTTTGCGAAAAAATGACCCTACTTTTCTATCCCATCTTGTTGTTGTCTAGGGATTTATTAATTGCTTCCGCATACGTATTAATTTGAATGGGTCGACGATGCGTCCTGGGACGTTGCTATTATATCGACCAAGCTGGGATGGGCAAATGCTCGGAGGATCAAGGCTTGACAATTGGCACATGTAAATTAATTTTGCATTGTGATCGAAGCCTATTCCTACATGATGTCCTCTATGCTTCGGATATTTGACGAAACTTGATCTCCGTAGTAGTTCTTCTTAGCCTAGGTTATGTATTAAATTTTCATGGTGATTGTGTTGACATTTTGTTTGGAACAATTTGTTATAGTTCAAGTCATGTATCAAATGATTTTATAGTGTTAGTCATTAACTATGATCAGTACAATGTTAATGTTGATGGTTGTTTTTCTTTAATTGCTTTTTCTCATAATCTTGAGATTGATGCAAGTACTTGGCATGCTAGATTAGGTCACATTGAGTTACAAAAAATATAAAGATTAGCTAGAGAATACCTTTTAGGGTCACTCACTAATATTAATTTACCCATATGTGAATATTGTCTAGCGGGAAAAGCAACTAGAAAACCATTTGGTAAAGGGACTAGAGCCGAATTTTCATTGCAACTCATACATTCTAACATTTATGGTCTTTTGAATGTGAGGGCGAGGCATGGAGCCTCATATTTCATCATTTTCATAGATGACTTCACGTGTTTCGGTTATATCTTTCTGATCTCCCATAAGTCAGAAGTATTAGACTACTTTAGATGATATATATCGATGGTAGAGAATCAATTAAATAAAACAATAAAGGCATTGAGAGCCAATCGCAGACGTGAGCGTCTATCAGAGCAATTCAAGGCTCTTTGTGATAAAAAGGGAATTGTAAGACAATTGACTATTCCTAGTACTCCACAACAAAATGGGGTTGCTGAGAGAAGGAATAGACACCTATTGGAAATGGTTAGGTTTATGATGGCGCATGAAAATTTATCTATCTTTTATTGGGGAGATGCATTATTGACTGCTACCTATGTACTTAACCAAGTGCCCTCAAAATCGGTCACTTTCACCCCTTATAAATTATAGACTGGTAGGAAACCAGACTTAAGTAGTCTACATCCATGGAAATGTGCAACTTATGTTCATGATTCTTCCCATAAATATGGCAAATTAGGTCCTAGGGGGAAGAAATGTATCTCTATAAGATATTTTGAACGCTCCAAATGGTACGTGTTCATAGGTGAACAAGCTGATAGAAGCATGACCAACATGGAGTCACGAGATGTCACATTCTTGGATAACGATTTTCCTAGTAGATGAGAGATTAATAAAGACTTCCCATTATATGAGATAGAAGATCCTAATAACACACCCACTAATGTTGTAGAGGGAAATGAAAATTTACCTTAACACAAAAAACCTAATGGAAGTGTTCCATCGCCTGGCGAATTAAATTCAAGAGAAATTCAATTGCGTAAAAGTCTTCGTAAAAGTATTCCCCGTCGTTGTTTTGAGATTGAAGAGGAAGTATTTATGATTGCTCAGAAAGACGATGCCGAGCCTAAGACTGTTCAAGAGGCTCTCTTATCCTCTGATAAGGAAGAATGGAGAAAAGCTTTAGAAGATGAAATTGAGTCAATAAGGGCAAATCATGTCTAGGACTTGGTTGATCTACCACCCAATCGTAAGGCCATTGGAAACAAATGGGTCTTTAAGATTAAGCGAAGGACGGATGGATTCATTGAAAAGTATAAGGCTCGTCTTGTGACGAAAGGTTATACTCAACATCTGGCACTCCCAACAGCTAAGGTCGCCACAGATACCTATCGCTCTACCTAACGAATACCAGTTACATATCTTTGATATAAAGGGGTTTAAAGAAGGACCGAGGTCCATAAGCATTTTTTTTTAAAATAGTTTAGCGCAGCTCATAGCGAAATTAAAGACGAGTCTCACCATCCCTCTACTCTTTTAATGATGGTACAATGCACACCAACTGCACATCAAAAGAAAATATAAAGCATAGCCACTTTTATTTACATTTTTAAGATGGACATCTTGGGTCGGTACAACCAAAAAGCCAAGACTTCTAGCTAAACTTGGCTACAGCTCAAAAGAGAAATCTCGATCCCCTATATCGATCACGTATAACCCTCCATCTACAACTGTCAGCTATCTCCAAAATAAAAACGTTAGCTCCCACTCCTCTCCCGGGCCATCAAACCCATCCTGGTGCATCGGGTTGTGGCGGCGACAACATCCCCCGTATCACTCCGCCACGGCGAACGTGGACAGACAAGAACTCCTGGATGACCGGGCCCCTAGCCAAGTCCACATCATACATCACCAACACACGAATCCGTATGAACGTCAAACCAAGAATGGTGACACAATCAAGCTCCATACACTCGACCTCCATGTCAGATGGAAGGCCGTAAAAGGTACCCCGCGTGACCGGAGAGAGGGGCATCTTTCTAATCTGAAATGTTAGTCCCCAAAGGGGTGAGTACAACCATTCAGCGGGTAAAAAAATCCATTAAACTACTCAATGCATCAAACAGAACAATCATGACATCATAGTAGAGTACATATCATTTATGCATCCAAGCATAACTTACCTTGTAGCCATGCATATGTCATCATACCATATGTGCATACACCATCATGCACTCATCATCAAGCATTCATGCATATACCATCATGCCATAGGTGCATATACAACCATGCACTCATCATCAAGCATTCATGCATATCCATGCCTTATGTGCACATACCACCATGCACTTATACATATTATATCATACAGCCATGCATACATGTCACCATACCATGCATGATTCAATTTCAACTTTTTATCTTTCAATTGGGTCACCACATTTTTTTCTTTCTCGAGACCAGTAATTGCATCCCACATTCTATCGCTCGTTCCCAACCTGGCATAGTGAGGAACCTCCGGCACACACCTCCAGGCATCTCATACCTCAACTGGCATCACGAGGTATCCCCCGACACACACCTTCGTGGCTTCCGGTACCCCCACATTCCGGGCATCTCGAAACTCCCGAGGACATCCGGCACACACCTCCCGGCATCCCGACACTCCCGGGGCATCATCGGCTCACACCTCCGACGGAATCCTCATTTATCATAATTCATATTCACATTTGTGTCTCAATATCAACATGGCACATGATGTGATGGCAACAAGGTCAATTTCAGCTTTTGATTTTATATGTAATGCCAAATATCATCACATATGCAGCAAGATTCAATCACTTAAAAACAATATAATTCATGAGGCAAACTTCTGGATCATTGCTATTATTTTAGGAACGGAATGCGTTCTTTTAATTTACACTTCTTAAAATTTAGTGTTGGCCCTAATAATTTCTAAGAATTTAATACATCATAGACAAGCTCTAGAGGAATTTATCTCATGAAGAACACAACACCACCAGAATTCCATACAAAACAGAATAGTCCATGCATTACAGTTTTTTTTAAATTCGCACAATCCAGCTTGCACAGTTTTAGAAAACATGTTAATTAAATACCCAAATGACCTTCAAATTATGAAATTCGAAAATGTGATAGTCAAGACATAAAGGCAGATATTTCATGAAGAACACTACACCAAAAGATCCCCATATAATTCGGTATAGACCATGCATCACAGCACTACTATTCTAACAGTTCAACTTGCACAGTTTTTGAAACATTTTTGGTTAAATAGGAAAATGAACTTCAAAAATTACGAAATTTGAATATGTTGTAGGGACGACATGAAGAGAGATATTTCATGCAGAAAAAATTTCCAAAATAACCTCATAAAAAATTATATAGTCCATGCATTGCAACTTACAAGGTCCGAACACATCAGATTGCACAGTTTTAGAAACATTTCCGAGTAAATACACAAATGACCTTCAAAAATTATGAAATTCGACTATGTGATAGCCAAGACCATAAGGTAGATACTTCATGAAAACATAAAATTCAGATTCGTCCTAGGTAATTAAATATGGATGGTTAAAACCCCTGTTCCTAGTACCGAAATTTCCAAATCCAGTCTTTCCAAAGAATAACGATTTCACCCACTTATACTTGTTTTCTTTGTCCCAAATTTGAGTATGTTATACTCCAAGAAGTTTTTTACAACTTTCATTGAGAGATCAAAGCCAAAATTCAACTAGAACATCACATGCAAGTCATTAGAACATCCAAGGTTGAGCTGTTTTTCTCAAGAACAATACACTAGACTAGAGCACCACTCTTATAACTTCAATTTTTCACATTCTATACATCCGAAATTGTTACCATTCAATCACACACACTAAGCACAGCATGCAAGAGTAGATCAAAGGATCCCACTTGCCTCCAAACCGAGCGAACACAGCAAGCATGAACGGAGGAGGGCGAGGCGGACTCAATGGCAGCGAACGGCTTCCTTCCTTCTTCTCCTACACGCTCACTCTCTCTCTCTCTCTCTCTCTCTCTCGCTTAAACCGGCCACTTTTCCCCTCTAATTTTCCTTCCCTCCATCATTAGCCATCATTAGTTTTGCATGGCTTGACACTTGGCTAACTTCAAAGGACAAATGGGGGGCCATGCAAACCGGTCTCTCCCCCTCCCTTCTTCGTGCAATCGACGGCCCCTTCATGGGCTTATGGGCCGATCATTTTGGCCCATCTTAGGCCCAACACTCTTGGGCCTAAGACCCAAGCTTAAATAAATCCAGAATTGACCCTTTTAAAAACTAACTAAATCCCTATTAAATCAAAGTACTTAAATTACAAATTTAAATGGCTATAATACTTTGTAACATAGATTAATAAAGTCCAACTTATAAAATTCATGGCCAAAAACATAATTTCCTCATCAAATAAATCTGGATCTCACATGGGCATGGAACGTGTTTCCAACAAAATATTCACCCAATAGGTGCTCGGCCATTAATTCTATTACACTTCTTTGGTCTAAAGACCATAACATAGATCAATGATGCGTCCATCGCGCTTCCAAAGGTTGTAAGGCATCTAGAGGTTGCCACGAAGTTTTAGGATGCCACAATTCTCCTCTCCTTAGAGAATTTCATCCTCGAAATTAGACATTACCTATGTCTCCTCAAACAGATGGGGGTACCTCCTCATCTCGTTTTCACTCTCCCATGTGGCTTCCTCCTCATCATGATGTCGCCATAATATCTTAACCAAAGGAATCTTCTTGGTCCTAAGAACTTGCTCCTTTCGATCCAATACTTGCACAGGCTCTTCGATGTACCTCACTTTCTCATCTACTTCGATGGCTTCATGATCGAGTATGTGACCATGATCTGGCTGGTACTTTCTTAGCATCGACACATGAAACACATCATGTAAATTTCCCAATTTAGGAGGCAGCACCAAACGATAAGCTACATCTCCTATTCTTTCAAGTATCTCAAAAGGTCCAACAAATCTGGGGCTTAACTTACCCTTCATTCCAAATTGAGATATTCCTTTCATTGGAGATACTTCAAGGAATACATGATCTCTCACATTAAACTCCAAAGGCCTTCTACGCCTATCTGTGTAGTCTTTCTGTCTACTCTGAGCTGTTTTTTAAGTCTTTTCCTAATAATTTCAACAGCTTCAGTGGTAACTTGTACCAGTTCAGGTCCTGTCAATTTCTTTTCACCTACTTCATTCCAATAGACAGGAGTCCTACATCTCCTTCCATATAATACTTCATAAGGAGCCATGCATACACTTTTCTGAAAACTATTATTATAAGCAAACTCCACCAAATGCAATCGTTCATCCCAATTCCCTTTAAAGTCAATCGCACAAGCCCTTAACATATCCTCTAATGTCTGGATTACTCTTTCTGTTTGTCCATCTATTTGAGGGTGAAAAGCAGTACTAAATTGGAGTTTAGTTCCTAAGGCGATTTGAAGACTCCGCCAAAAGTTCGAAGTAAATCTCGAGTCCCGATCTGAGGTAATAGTTACTGGAACACCATGTAAGCGTACTGCTTGACTTACATATATATCCGCATATTTGTCCATTGGGTAGTCTATGTAAACTGCTAGGAAATGAGCAGACTTAGTCAAACGGTCCACTATTACCCAGATAGAGTCATGACCCCTTGATATCTTTAGCAATCCTTGTACAAAGTACATTATTATATGCTCCCATTTCCATTCTAGTGTGTCTAACGGTCTCAAAAGTCCTGCAGGTTTGCGATGTTCCGCTTTAACTTGTTGGCACATCAAACATTGCGAAACGTGCTTAGCCGTATCTGCTTTCATACCATTCCACCCAAATTGCTGACGCAAATTTCTGTACATCTTTGTACTACCCGGATGAACACTGTAATTACTCCTATATGCTTCCGACAGAATTTCCTTCTTTACTTCTTCGTTGTCGAGAACAAAGAGTCGTCCCTGGCATCTTACCACTCCATCTTCATAGACTTGGAATTCTGATCTTTTTCCTAAAGAGACTGCATCTTTCACTTTCATAATTTCCAGGTCAGACTCTTGCAAGATCTTAACTTTCTGAATAATTTCAGATTCAATCCTTAATGCACTAAGCATACCAGTAAGACAATCCACTTTTAATTTAAACTCTAAGTCCGTTACGGACTTTAACAAGCTCTATTCCGCCATTCTTAAACTGGCCATCTCCATAGCTGACTTATGACTAAGAGCATCCGCTACCTTATTCGCCTTCCCTGGATGGTATCGTATCTCACAATCATAATCCTTTAACAACTCCATGCACCTCCTTTGTCTCATGTTCAACTCCTTTTGTGAGAACAGATATTTTAAGCTCTTATGATCTATATAAATCTCAAACTTTTCCCCATATAAATAATGCCTCCATATCTTCAAAGCAAACACTATAGCTCCTAATTCTAAATCATGCGTTGTGTAGTTCAGTTCATGGGGTTTTAATTGTCTAGACGCATAGGCTATGACCTTGCCATGCTACATCAAAACACATCACAATCCTTTGTGAGATGCATCACTATATATCGTAAAACCATCCGATCCTGTCGGTATAGTCAGGTTGGAGCCGAGGTCAAATTTCTTTTAAGCTCCTGGAAACTCCTTTCGCATTCCCCATTCCATTCAAACTTCACGTTCTTTCGAGTTAATTTAGTTAAAGGACCTACTATTATGAAAACCCTTCAATAAATCTCCTATAATAACCAGCTAATCCCAAGAAACTCCATATCTCAGTGGGTGTCGTTGGTCTCGACCAATTTATTACCAGTTGTCACGACCTACCCTCGGGGGAAGGGTGCAGGTTTAGGGGTATTGCCCAAAGGACGGGCCTAAGGCCCCTGATTAGGCGCGGGCTCTCCCAAGCCCATACCCCGCGTGACGTTGGGATATTCTTAAGAAATTTTGCATAAAAGGAGTCGCCACTAGCCTATTAGGGTCGGCTAGAAACCAAGTGAGGCATGGGAGCGTGCCTCACTTCCTACGCAACCAGAGAATTTAGGTTCGGGGACTTGATTACACTAATTAACCAATTAGTGCCATTTCGGTACCTCATCTTGTTCATTTTAACAAAATGATTTTTGACAAGCAATTTGGATTGATTTTTATATTTATCCACTAACATGTGATGTGATCATGCAGGCGCGCAATCATTAAGGTAATAATCATAACTACACATGCCGTCAAACATAATTAGATATGCAAATAAAACATGCAACATAATTAATATACAAGCACATAAAAGTCTAATTACACTGAAATGGCAATACATGGAAAATCCTAATCAAATCCCATCATTTTGGATTTTTGAAATTTTTAATTTTTTTAATTAATTTTTTTAATTTAATTTTTTTATTTTTTAAATATTTTTAAAAAATAATAAGTTTTTTTAAATTTTTATTTTAACATTTTTAATTTTTAATTTTTAAAAGAAAATATTTTTAAATTTTTAAATTTTATTTTAATTTTTAAAATTAATTTTTGATTTAAAAATGTGAACCGGGTCTGGTTCGGTTCGACCCGACCCGGTCAAATCGGATCGGGTCCGGTCGGAGACCAGACCCGGGTTCGGTCCAAGTGGGGGGGCTGGCCGAACCAGCCCGACCAGCCTTGGTCGAGCCTTTCTTCGGTTCGGATTGGGCCCAACCAACGAGCCCAATCTAGTCCAATCTCTTTTATTTTTTAAAAAAAGAAGCCCACAATTCCCTAAGTTCCTAAGCCCACTAGTCCATAAGTCCCTAAGCCCACAAGTCTATAACAGCCCAAGCCCAAACTCAGCCCAAATCGTTCAAAAACCCTACCCGTTTCGCGACTCGCGCCCGACTCGCGCAACCCGGTTCATGATCGAAGCCCTAGGGCTCCTTGGCAGCGCTGATGATGGCGGCAACGGACTTGACGGCAGCAGTGACGCGGTGGGCGGTGGCGAGCTGCTGCAGGGCTCGCGGGTTCTGCAGGTGGAGGCGCGGCAAAGCAGGGGCGGAGACGCAGCAAAGCAGGGGCGGAGACGCAGCGGTCCTCGCGGTTGCAGGTAGAGCACAGCGGGTCGTCCCAGGCGGAGGCAGGCAGCACTCAGGCACGGTGGCGAGCTGTTGTGGTGTCGACGACGGGTTGAGATGCATGCGACTTCAAGCGTCGAGGCGGGGCGCGGCGGTGGCTCGAGCTGCTACCGACGGTGTTGGCAGACGTTCGGCGCTTCAGCAGCAACGGCGCGAAGGTGTGGGCGTCGCTCGAGGGGCAAAGAACGGCGGCTCGGCGTCGAGGAGAAAGGGCAGACTGGCAGGTAGCTTTGGCAGCAAGCTGCTCCCTCGGCTTCTCCATATCTGGGTTCCGGGGAAGACAGTGGCGATCTCGGTTGGTCGAGCGGCGTCCGGTTGAGGCGGCGAGGAGGACAGCGGCTCGGATGGCGTTGGGCAGCACCGCCGTTGCCCTCCTCCCCTCCGTTTCCTCAGATTTGGGTTCCGAAGAAGACGGTGGGGGATGGCATCGATTGGGCGGCTCGGCGCAGCTCCCTCTTTTCAAGCTCTCTCTCTGCCGCTCTCTCTCTCTCCCTCTCTCTCTACCGAGCTCACTCTCCCTCTGCCTAGCTCTCCTTCTGCCCAGCTCTCCCTTCTCTTTTCCTAGTTCCCAACCCCCTTTCGAAAACCCTAGCTACCGAGAGAAGAAGATCCTGGGCACGGGCTGGGCTCAACTAGAAAGAAAAGTGGGCAGGCCCTGCGCGAGAGAAAAAAAAAAGGAGTAGGGGGCAATAGGCCGGTTTGAGGCTGGATCCGGCCCAATCCGCCCTCTAAGTAATTTTTCATTTTTTTTTCTATTTTCTATTTTCTTTTTCTTTTCTTTTGTTGTTGTTTTGCTCTTTTTTTTTCTTTTTCTCTAATAATTTTTTGTACTTGAAAACAAAAATTGGGTGTCAACACCAGTTCAACTTTCGCCAGGTCCACTGCAATTTCTCCTCCTGATACCACGTGCCCCAAAAATATTATTTGGTCCAATTAGAATTCACACCTGCTCAATTTGGCATACAGTTTATGATCTCTCAGAGTTTGCAAAACTCTCCTCAAGTGTTGTTCATGCTCTTTAGGCCCTCTTGAATATATCAGGATATCATCAATAAAAACAATCACAAATTGGTCTAAATAAGGCTTAAATACCCTATTCATTAGATCCATAAATGCAGCCGGTGCATTTGTCAATCCAAATGGCATGACAAGGAACTTGTAGTGTCCATAACGAGTCCTAAACGCAGTCTTAGGAATGTCTTCTTTCTTAATTCTTAGCTGATGGTATCCCGACCTTAAGTCAATCTTAGAGAATACCGAACTTCCCTGGAGTTGGTCAAATAGGTCATCAATTCTAGGCAAATGATATTTATTTTTAATGGTCACTTGATTCAGTTGCCTATAGTCAATGCACAAGCACATCGACCCATCTTTCTTTTTCACAAACAAGACTGGTGCACCCTAAGGTGAAGCACTTGGCCTAATGAATCCTTTATCAAGCAACTCTTGTAGTTGCACTTTCAACTCCTTCAGTTCCATTAAGGCCATCCTATATGGGGCTTTCGATATTGGTCATGTTTCAGGCATTAATTCAATTTCAAACTCGATTTCTCATTCCGGCGGTAATCCAAGCAACTCCTCAGGAAATACATCTTGAAATTCATTAACCACTCGAATTTCATCAAGCTTAGGCTCTTCCTTAGTATAATTTTTAACCATAGCCAGGTACCCTTGACATCCTTTGTCAAGTAACGCACGGGCTTCTATTGCTGAAATAAGTGTTATAGATAGGTTGGTCTGACCTCCCAAAAATTCACAACTAAACTAATCAGGTAAAATAAATTGGATCACTTTTTTATAACAATCCATTTTGGCCTGATACTTATGAAGCCAATCCATTCTTATGATAACATCAAAATTATACATAGCCATTACGACCAAGTCTATTTCCATATCCTTTCCTCCCATTGTTATCTTACAATTTCTACACACCAGCATAGACAATACCATATTCTTTAAAGGCGTAGAAACGCAAAGAGGCGCCTCAAGAGATGTAGTTTCTATTTTACTCAACTGTTTATATCTTTCAGACACAAATGAATGCGTAGCACCTGTATCAAACAATGCATATGCCTTCTTGTCATTTATGAAATCGGTACTTGATATAACATTTCTGGAAGCTTCCGCTTCCTCTTGGGTGACCGCATACACCCTTTTTTGTGTTGGTGGCCTCTAAGGATTCCTTGGTAGGTTTGGTCTAACAGCACTCTGTTGTCCCTGTCGCACCGAGCCAACACTCATTTGTGACCTTTCTTGTGGGCAATTCCTCCTAAGGTGACCTACTTGTCCACAACCATAACATCTCAGTCGTCCATTACAAGGTCCTGGGTCATGACTCCCATCAAACCTTCGACAAACATCAGGCTGATAGGGTGCTTCCCCTATATTCAAGCCATCTTTAGCTCTCCCAAAATTTCTAAAATTGCTCTTTTTCTTCGCATTCCAAGTCTAACCTTGACCAGGATAGGGTCTCTTACCCCTTCTCACATCACTAAAGTTCAGCTGTCTCTTAAACTCTAATCGCTCTCTCACCAGCTCTTGCTCCACTAACTGTGCCCTTTCATAAATCTCATGATAATCTCTTATGTTCAAAGGCACCAGTTGTTTCTTAATATCAATCCTTAATCCTTCTAGAAATCTCTTAGCTTTCTCCTCACGATCCTCAATCAATCTGGGAGCATACCTAGACAATTCAAAAAAATTTGCCTCATACTGATCCACTATCAGCTCCTTTTGTTCCAATTGAACAAATTCAGTGATTTTATTATCCTTAGCACAATCAAAGAAATGCTTCCTATTGAAAACTCTAACAAACTTGTCCCAATTAACATCAATACCAGGTGGAAAGATTGTGTCCCTCGAAGCTCTCCACCAAAACTTTGCATGTCCCTCCAGTTGGTACTCTGCCAAAGTTATTTTCTCATCATCATTGCAGTCCAACAACCGAAAAATTCATTCCATCCCATCAATCCAATGCTCCGCCTCCTCAGGACTTCCTATTCCACTAAACTTAAGTGGCTTCAATTTCATAAATTGTTCCACCAATCCTTGAGAACAATGTTCCATTCTAAGTCGTTGCTGCGCTTGCCTATCCATCAGATTTCCAATATTGGCCAATCCCTGCAGGATGTCTTCCATTCGGGGTTCAACCCTTGCAGCAGAGGCTTCGGCCCTCGATGGATGAGCACTTCCAGCTTGCACCATAACTCTCCAGCAATTTCCAAGCATTGTCTCAAGAATAATCTGAGACTCAATGTCTCCATTAAAAACAACAGCAACTAAGGAAAATAAGTAACATAACCATGTTACTGGTACCTAAAAGCAACTCATAATAACCACTAGGGATCTACGAGTAAATACCCATCACCCTTTATTTAAAGTTACCCAACTATTCCAGTTAATATCCTATGATGTGCATTGTCATCATGCTCCTCAATTTCCAAATGAGGCTCCTTATCACTCCAATCTATAACCATTGCTCTGATACCAAAACCACAGTGGCACCCCCAAACAGCTAAGGTCACCATAGATACCTATCGCTCCACCTAATGAATACCAGTTACATATCTTTGATATAAAGGGGTTTAAAGAAGGACCGAGGTCCATATGCATTTTTTTTTAAAGAGTTTAGTGCACCTCATAGTGAAATTAAAGACGAGTCTCACCATCCCTCTACTCTCTTAATAATGGTACAATGCACACCAACTACACATCAAAGGAAAACATAAAGCCAAGCCACTTTTATTTACATTTTTAAGATGGACATCTTGGGTCGGTACAACCAAAAAGCCAAGACTTCTAGCTAAACTTGGCTACAGCTCAAAAGAGAAATCTCGATCCCCTATATCGATCACGTATAACCCTCCATCTACAACTGTCAGCTATCTCCAAAATAAAAACGTTAGCTCCCACTCCTCACCCGGGCCATCAAACCCATCCTGGTGCATCGGGTTGTGGCGGCGACAACATCCCCCGTATCACTCCGCCACGGCGAACGTGGACAGACAAGAACTCCTGGATGACCGGGCACCTAGCCAAGTCCACATCATACATCACCAACACACGAATCCGTATGAACGTCAAACCAAGAATGGTGACACAATCAAGCTCCATACACTCGACCTCCATGTCAGATGGAAGGCCGTAAAAGGTACCCCGCGTGACCGGAGAGAGGGGCATCTTTCTAATCTGAAATGTTGGTCCCCAAAGAGGTGAGTACAACCATTCAGCGAGTAAAAAATCCATTAAACTACTCAATGCATCAAACAGAACAATCATGACATCATAGTAGAGTACATATCATTTATGCATCCAAGCATAACTTACCTTGTAGCCATGCATATGTCATCATACCATATGTGCATACACCATCATGCACTCATCATCAAGCATTCATGCATATACCATCATGCCATAGGTGCATATACAACCATGCACTCATCATCAAGCATTCATGCATATCCATGCCTTATGTGCACATACCACCATGCACTTATACATATTATATCATACAGCCATGCATACATGTCACCATACCATGCATGATTCAATTTCAACTTTTTATCTTTCAATTGGGTCACCACATTTTTTTTCTTTCTCGAGACCAGTAATTGCATCCCACATTTTATCACTCGCACCCAACCTAGCATCGCGAGGAACCTCCGGCACACAACTCCAGGCATCTCGTACCTCAACTGGCATCACAAGGTATCCCCCGGCACACACCTCCGTGGCTTCCGGCACCCCCACATTCTGGGCATCTCGAAACTCCCGAGGACATCCGGCACACACACTCCGGGGATCCGGCACACACCTCCGGGCATCCCGACACTCCCGGGGCATCGTCGACTCACACCTCCGACGATATCCTCATTTATCATAATTCATATTCACATTTGTGTCTCAATATCAACATGGCACATGATGTGATGGCAACAAGGTCAATTTCAGCTTTTGATTTTATATGTAATGCCAAATATCATCACATGTGCAGCAAGATTCAATCACTTAAAAACAATATAATTCATGAGGCAAACTTCTGGATCATTGCTATTATTTTAGGAACGGAATGCGTTCTTTTAATTTACACTTCTTAAAATTTAGTGATTGGCCCTAATAATTTCTAAGAATTTAATACATCATAGGCAAGCTCTAGAGGCATTTATCTCATGAAGAACACAACACCACCAGAATTCCATACAAAATAGAATAGTCCATGCATTACAGTTTTTTTGAAATTCGCACAATCCAGCTTGCACAGTTTTAGAAAACATTTTAATTAAATACCCAAATGACCTTCAAAAATTATTAAATTCGCAAATGTGATAGTCAAGACATAAATGCAGATATTTCATGAAGAACACTACACCAAAAGATCCCCATATAATTCGTTATAGACCATGCATCACAGCACTACTATTCTAACAGTTCAACTTGCACAATTTTTGAAATGTTTTTGGTTAAATAGGCAAATGAACTTCAAAAATTACGAAATTTGAATATGTTGTAGGGAAGACATGAAGAGAGATATTTCATGCATAACACGTTTCCAAAATAACGTCATAAAAAATTATATAGTCCATGCATTGCAACTTACAAGGTCCGAACACATCAGATTGCACAGTTTTAGAAACATTTCCGAGTAAATACCCAAATGACCTTCAAAAATTATGAAATTCGAATATGTGATAGCCAAGACCATAAGGTAGATACTTCATGAAAACATAAAATTCAGATTCGTCCTAGGTAATTAAATATGGATGGTTAAAACCCCTGTTCCTAGTACCGAAATTTCCAAATCCAGTCTTTCCAGAATAACGATTTCACCCACTTATACTTGTTTGCTTTGTCCCAAATTTTAGTATGTTATACTCCAAGAAGTCTTTTACAACTTTCATTTAGAGATCAAATCCAAAATTCAACTAGAACATTACATTCAAGTCATTAGAACATCCAAGGTCGAGCTGTTTTTCTCAAGAACAATACACTAGACTAGAGCACCACTCTTATAACTTCAATTTTTCACATTCTATACATCCGAAATTGTTACCATTCAATCGCACACACTAAGCACAGCATGCAAGAGTAGATCAAAGGATCCCACTTGCCTCCAAACCGAGCGAACACAGCAAGCACAAACGGAGGGCGAGGCGGACTCGACAGCGGCGAACGGCTTCCTTCCTTCTTCTCCCGCACGCTCTCTCTCTCTCTCTCTCTCTCTCTCTCTCTCTCTCTCTCTCTCTCACTTAAACCGGCCACTTTTCCCCTCTAATTTTCCTTCCCTCCATCATTAGCCATCATTAGTTTTGCATGGCTTGACACTTGGCTAACTTCAGAGGACAAATGGCGGGGGCATGCAAACCGGTCTCTCCCCCTCCCTTCTTCGTGCGATCGACGGCCCCTTCATGGGCTTATGGGCCAACCATTTTGGCCCATCTTAGGCCCAACACTCTTGGGCCTAAGACCCAAGCTTAAATAAATCTAGAATTGACCCTTTTAAAAACTAACTAAATCCCTATTAAATCAAAGTACTTAAGTTACAAATTTAAATGGCTATAATACTTTGTAACATAGATTAATAAAGTCCAACTTATAAAATTCATGGCCAAAAACATAATTTCCTCATCAAATAAATCTGGATCTCACATGGGCATGGAACATGTTTCCAACAAAATATTCACCCAATAGGTGCTCGGCCATTAATTCTATTACACTTCTTTGGTCTAAAGACCATAACATAGATCAATGATGCGTCCATCGCGCTTCCAAAGGTTGTAAGGTATCTAGAGGTTGCCATGGAGTTTTAGGATGCCACAAAACAAAAGAGTATAGACTATGAGAAAATATTTTAAAATTCTAAGGTTTGCCTTAATACGCCTTATTCTAGCCATCATTGTACATTTAGACCTTGAATTACATCAAATGGATGTAAAGACGGCATTTCTCAATGGAGAACTAGATGAGGAAATCTATATGAAGGAGCCAATAGGTTTCATAGCTAAAGGTCAAGAGGATAAAGTATGCAAGCTTCATCGCTCAATATATGGCCTTAAGCAATTATCTAGACGGTGGTATCTTCTTTTTCATCGAGCTATAACCACTTTTAGTTTCACGATGATCAAAGAAGATCACTGTGTATATGTCAAGCAATCTGAAGATAAATTTGTGATTTTATCACTTTATGTGGACAATATTCTATTGGCTGGAAATAACAAGGTTTTGGTTATCACCATAAAAAAATGATTGTCCTCCAATTTTGAAATGAATGACATGGGAGAAGCTACTTATATATTAAGAGTTGAGATTGAGAAAGATCGATCAAGGAAACTCCTTACTTTATCACAAGAGTCTTATATAATGAAAATTCTTGAGCGTCTCAATATGCAGCATTGTAATCCCATTAATACCCCTGTCATGCAAGGTGAAGGCCTAAGTACTAAGATGTATCCTAAGACTCCAGAATAAAATAAAGTGATGGAAATTGTTCTTTACTCTAGTGCGGTCGAAAGTTTGATTTATGCTATGATGTGTACTCGACCCGACATATGTTATGCCATGGGATTGGTAGGCTGATTTCAATCAAATCCTAGTCAAGCACACTGGGAAGCAATAAAGAGGATCCTAAAATACTTGAAAGGCACCATGGACTATCGACTTTGTTACCAATTGAGTGATTTACGCCTATTATGCTATTCAAATACTAATTGGGGTGGAGACCTAGATAAGCGTAAATCGACTTTTGGATATGTGTTTTTGCTCAATGGAGGTGCAATTTCTTGGAATAGCAAGAAATAGATATGCATGGCATTGTCTACTATGGAGGCTGAATTTATTGCATGTTCTGTCACAGTGCAAGAAGCGGTATGGCTAAAAAAAAATTTGGAAAATTTAGCCACTGTCACCAAGGTTCCAAGACCGGTGATAGTTTATTGCGATAGTCAAGTAGCTATTGCCTATGTGAAGGATCTCAAGTATCATGGAAGAACGAAGCACATTAACATAAAGAACAACTTCATTAGAGATATAATAACGCAGAAAGAAGTGATCCTACAATACATTTCAACCAATAGAATGGTTGTTGATTCATTTACGAAGGCTGTTCCTAGAAACATATTCTTGACCCATAGGATGTCACTAGGATTGCGTAGAATGTAATATGTATTATGTAGAGGATCATTGGTTTATGTATATGTAAACATATGTACTATACTTGTTTGTTTATTAGTGACTTAATGTTTTATCAATAAGTACAAATCCATTATGAGACTAGCACATACACACATATTATTGAAAAGTATGTCAGCAGGCAATGATTGCCTCACTCACACGAGCAATCACCTCAAGTGCTATAGTTAGCACGTTGAGATGAGACTTTATATACAAATAAATGCTGAAAAGCAAGTTTAGTATATAAAATAATATGTCGCCTTGATTGGAGTCAAGATGAAATCTATGATTTGTTTATAATAAGACCGAACATGATAGTCTCACAATCATATATGCCTAAAAGATGCCGGATGTGAGTACTTAATTGGGCGCTATAGAAAGCATGTTGATATAGCACTCGAGCTAAACATGAGTAATGAGAAGCACGTGACTATGTTTAGCCTAAGATCCGTATAGTGAATATATTTAATAAATGACATATGCTCTTATAGAAAGAGAAATCCACTATAGCATGTAATCCATACTACATGTGCATTATACGACCAACAAGGGAATGTGAGTAAAGTTATCCCTATTTACTCATTGTGTAAGCCCTTGAGGTAATTTATAATTTACCTCGTTTTATACCTTATGTTACTTCTGACTATGTTTTCGAAGTGAAAGATCAATGTTGCTACTTTAGCATGTTATCAGAGGTCATGAATAGATATGGCTTTATGGGACGTGTCTAGGAAAGCAGTTATTCTGAAATGGAGAGAGACATGAGTGCGAAGGAACACTATTATTGTTTTACATCTATCACATGTATTTACTGGTCAACAAATTATATCACCTTATGTGATTGCGGATATAATTGTAAATATATGGTGTTTTGAGAATAGTCAAGTATAGCCTTTAAGGGATATGTATACTTGGATTGATGTAACAAAATATGTCTAGGGCACTGTGAGACATCGATTGTTTATTTCTTTTCGGAGTTGTAGCCATTATGTCATCTCTAACAAGTGCATAATTTAAGCTCCCAAGTGCAAGTGTACTCACTGATCGCACAGCTTACTTGCCAGTATGAATTGTTTTTTAAAGTTGATGAATCTTGAATGTCTTATATTCTTGATAGAGTGCTATCAAGCCTATCATGTCCGAGTGAGAGATGTTGTACTTAATCAGTACGTCCATAATGGGGTGTGATGAGAACACACCGTTTCGTCTTGATATGCTACAATGGAAAGACACCCTTTGAAAGGGTATGAAGGAAGTTATATAAAAGTCTTCTGAAGATAACCATTGAAACAGTTAGCAGAACATTCGCTCAAAAATTCCTCTCATTTTCTTGTTCCCTTTCCATCAAAGAAAAAGCAGGTATTCCATTTATCTTTTACAAGAACAATTGGCATTTACGCTGTGGAAATCGGATATTTTTCTCATGATTGCATTTAGACCAACGTGAAGTATTTTTGTCCATGATTCATCCGCAATTCAACGATCGTTCTGGGGTAAATTATTGATTGCGCATCGGAAACAGGTAAGTCGTCTTCCGCCAACTTTCTTCCAACAAAGAAGATGAAGAACATGGTGCATATTCTGAGTTCATGCACTTGTCCGGAAGAATTCCTACATCGTCTCTGTTGCTGCTGATGTTGAGAGCTGAATTAATTATCACAACATGACAGGTTTGCGAGACTTGTTGAATCTTAGGAAAATTGCATGGGATTGTACTGATGCTTAGTCCTATAGGAGAGGCTATCACGAAACGATTTACACAAAATCATCCAAACACTACAGTCAACGGGGTTTAATTGTTCCAGCGATTATACATCATATAAATTGTCACCATCCATGTATCATAGTGTTGCGGTCATATTCTTGAAGGGAGAGAACCACGCCTTGCATTGTTATGATGTTCAAATTTTTTACACGAGCACGCTGAGAATGAAGACGTTCATGTTCTGATAATGATGTCGCAATACACCCACCATCGACAGGAAGCAATAGTGGTGAGAAGCACATTCAGTTACAGAATCTGATAAATAAGAAAAACTTGGCGGGGCTCGCTGTTTCTAGCTCAATACATAATACCTCCCATTTAAACATCCCCCAAACGAGAGAAAAGAAAGAAAATAACTTGAACCATGATTGCCAATTTAAGCGGAATCTTGTTGCCAACTGATGCAGAGGGAGAACCATCTGAAGACGGGGCCAATCCGAGCTGGCTTGGACCAAGGCCTACAGAGGATGCTGGCGGTGTTGGAGCTGCAGCTTTGCATGCTGCACCATTGAGGCAATTGCCAGTTACTCTGTACCATTAAATTAGTTCAAGTTAGTCAAGGAAACGGACCGACTACGGTTATATTATGAGGTATACTGTATTACTGATGCGGTATCATACATCAAAGCAGGCTCATTCAACACGTGATCTTGAAATTTTCCAATACAAAAGACCACTCAGATTGGTCTCTGAGGTTATGTGATACCACGTGATATTACCATCACTCTAAGGGCTACTTACATTAGCTTCAACTTGCTGTTCTTCGATACGGAAGAAGGTACAGTTCCGTTGAACCTGTTGTCTGCTAAGTTCCTGCAAGGGAATGAGAAATAGAGAGGGCACAAATTCACTTTGGATAATATAAATGCATAGGAGGAAAGGAGTGTTTTGGTAGAGACATCACACTCACAATAGTTGCAGATCAGGTGACGTGCCAAGAAAATCGGGAATAGGGCCGTCCAAGCTGTTGTTATGCATGTCGCTGCAGTTTTGAAACCGAGAAAACAAAGCCTCCACATTTAATTTAGACCCTGAAAACTAATTAGTTCCGTATCATGGGATCAAGAACTTACATTGTCTGAAGTGCCTCCATGACACTGAAGTCTGGAAGTGTACCGGAGAGGCCAAACCCGCCAAGAGACCTGTGAATGAGTGATTCCTCAACTTTTGTCCATATGTTCAGATTATCCAAGTCATCATTCTCGAATGTTTGAAACACAACAGCTTGTTGTACTTACAATGCTGTTACACGAGGGCTGGCGTCGGTGCTGCAACTGACCCAATCCCAGGCGTATGCCGATGGTAGATACAGGTCCCCGGTCCACGGCTGCAGTACACTGAATCTGCTTTGTAATGTAGCTAATCCCTCCACTGCACAAGTAGAGAAAACTAGTCCATCTCAGTCTTGGGTATCAGCTAGTTTATGTGTCACGGTATCAGTTCAATCAAGCGTTCGAGATGATGGCTGTGTAACAATTAACTGCACAAAAGCGGGAAAATTTGTACTCATCAGGGATTTGAAAGCTACCGTACTGTCTTTGGTGTTGGTTCCAGCAGCAAGCGGATTGCTGATGGTGTAAAGCTCAAATGCATTGATCAGAAGGAAAAGCGTCGAATCTTGGTGGGCTTGAGAGTGAAGTTAGTGTTCGAGGATGCCGTCGTGTTAGCAAGATAGAATTCTGCTACGCTTTTGTAAGGCGGGATGATGGGATTTGGAACTGGGTTGTTGTTCACGTACATCTGAAAGGACCGTTTCTGATTTGAGCCGAGCCGAGCTACTTCGGAGAAGTAGACGGTCATGTAGACGGGAGCCTCGGTGAGGCTGAGGCCAGAGGAGTACAACATTATGTATGCCTGAAGGGGACCACCTGTGGGCGTCGTCGTTGTCACTGCATTCTGAAAAACCGCTTCCGGTGGATTGTCCTCGACTTTAACATTAACCGTACCAGCATCATTTGAAGTAACATTCAATCCAAAATGCAAAGATAGTGACCCAAGTGCAGGATTCCATATGCGATCATAAACATCGTTCAGATACCTGAATCAAAGGTGAGCATTTGAAGTGCATTGATCAGCACTGTTTGAGAGTTTTTCATAAATTTTGTCTGAAGTTCACTAGAATCAGACTAATCGAATAATGCTTACAACCATGAAAAGAATACAGACCGCACGAACAAATTGAATTATCAAAGATAATGCCAGTCCATAGAAAAAATCTGAAAGAAATCTCAAGTAAATGATTGGAGAATTTATAGAATACCGGTGTACCAGTCACCTGATAGGAGTATCATTTGCAGTAGCAGCGACTCGCGTAGCCAACAGCAAAGCTCGATCCGAGTCAACGTGGCTGTACATGGAACTTAGCAAGCTCCTTATCTCGAGGGAGTTTATAAAGGGCAACTGATTTGGCAGCGTCTGCACGACGCATACGCTTGTCGCGTTTGCTTTTACAGTGTAAATAGCCTCGTACGAGAGGCCGTATATGGCCTCTGTAGTCGATGTATTGACGGTCGCCCAGTAATTCCCATCGAGCAGAAGGTCGAAAGTAGGCGGCGAACTGAGGCTGTCGTAATCTCCATAGTAAAAGCTCGCGCGGACAAGGATTTTGCCGCTGCCATCGACATCGGCGGTATAGCAGTTCTTCTTCTTCCCAGCGGGGAATGCGCATAATGTGCCTAGGACCTCGGATGGCGGCGCGTAGGCTTCTTAAGGCTGTCCTGTCTTTGATGTAGGCATCGTCACCAACCCATTGGATTGAATTCTCTGTCAATGTGCCTGTTGCCCCGCAGTTGATGCTGATGAACACTGCACATCCATGCATGCAACGATAACGTTCTATATTTAAACGAAATACACACCAAATATCACAAAATTATCAAATTACATATTTCAGCTGTTATTTACCTGCGGAAATTGGGGTGATCAACATGAACAATGTGGAGACAGCATAGAGTAAATTCAAAGTGTTGATCGACATGAATATGATTGATAAGAGAGATTGACAAATGAGAAATGACAAATGACAAATGACGATGTCTTTTCATGCAACATCTGTTTCAATTTATAGACTTTGAACGGTTGACTTCGCCATCAAGTTCACGGTCGTGCATAGCTTTTGTTAATGATGGGAGAACGGTAATAATTTGAACAATATCGAATCAACGTAGCAGAATAAAATAATCTCCCCTCTTGTGTAAACCTAATAGGAATCGATATAGTAGAGTAAAATAAATACCAAGCACGCGAACACAAGACGATTTTTTTACGTTGAAAACCTCCTCGATGTGAGGAGATAAAAAACCACGGGACCGGAGTCCACCCGAAAATCTTCACTATCAATAAAATTGTTCTTCTCTAGCAAATACTAGAGGTACATAGCAGCAAACACCTCAAGAACATAATTCTTGGCAATACACATGAACTTCACAAGAGATTAAGGATAAATCTGACCAAAAACACAGGTTTTGATCAATCCATGAAAAACCTGATGTATGGAGCTTCAAACAAAAATCAAACCGTCCAGATTCGAGAAAATTGCGCCACGAACATACTGACAAAATTTCAGCTCAATCGGACCACGAATCGACCTCCGACGCCAGCTTGATGTAAATCAGATATTATCCCAAACCCCAGATTTTCTGCTTTCTCTTTTTCTCTTGTTGCTGTTTCCTTTTCTGCTGCTACCTCTTTATATAGATAGTGAGAAACCCTATTTCCTCATATAACTTATTATATGGGTTCAAGCCCTTTTTGGGCTTGCAACTCATTGGGTCTCCTCCACATAGGAGTGAACCCAGCTAACAAATCTCCCCCTCACGACAATGTGGAGGGATTCACCATCCCTGCTATCAAACGGCAATGTTCAAGCTTCTCTCTTGGTAGAGTCTTCGTCATCATATCGGAGCCATTATGATCCGTATGAATTTTCTCAAGTTCCAACAACTTTTCATCTAGAACATCCCTTATCCAATGATATCTAACATCAATATGTTTCGATCTAGAATGAAAAGATGAATTCTTACCAAGATGAATTGCGCTTTGATTATCACAAAATAGCACATACCTCTTTTGCTTGAACCCAAGTTCTTCTAAGAACTTCTTCATCCATAGCATCTCTTTACTAGCTTCAGTCGCTGCAATAAGTTCAGCTTCGGTTGTAGAAAGTGCAACACACTTCTGCAATCTTGACTTCCATGACACAGCTCCACCCACAAAAGAAATCAAATAACCAGAAGTAGATTTACGAGTATCAATATCTCCTGCCAAGTCGGAATCTGTGTATCCAACTAACTCAAGTTTCCCGATCCTAAAACTGAGTTTCAAATTTGAAGTTCCCCGAAGATACCTCATAATCCACTTCACTGCATTCCAGTGCTCTCTACCTGGATTTGACAAATAGCGACTAACAACGCCAACTGCATGCGCCAAGTCTAGGCGTGTACATACCATCGCATACATTAAGCTTCCTACAGGTGAAGCATATGGAATACTTTCCATATCTTTCTTCTCTTTATCAGTCGTAGGACTTTGCATCATATTTAACTTAAAGTGGGCAACAAGAGGAGTACTAACCACTTTAGCCTTGTCCATGTAAAATTTCCGAATGATCTTCTCGATATATTTCTCTTGCGACAAAAATAACTTTTTAGCATCTCTATCTCGGGTAATTCTAATGCCAAGAATCTGCTTCGCCAAGCCCAAGTCTTTCATGGCAAAAGACTTGCTCAATTGTTTCTTCAATAACTCAATTCTTAAAGCATTCCTGCCAATAATCAGCATATCATCAACATAAAGCAAGAGAATAATAAAGTCATTATCAGAAAATTTTTGGACAAATACACAGTTATCCGAGGAAGTCTTCTTATAGCCCTGTTCTGTCATAATTGACACAAATTTCTTATACCACTGTCTCGGTGCTTGTTTTAGGCCATAGAGACTTTTCTTCAATTTGCACACATAATCCTCTTTCCCTTTCACTTTGAAACCCTCAAGTTGTTCCATGTATATCTCTTCCTCCAAGTCACCATGTAGGAAGGCCGTTTTAACATCCATTTGCTCAATTTCTAAATCTAGGCTAGCTGCCAAGCTTAGTACCACACGGATAGAAGACATTTTCACTACCGGAGAAAATATATCATCAAAATCAATACCCTTTCTCTGACCGAATCCCTTAACAACCAATCTAGCTTTGTACCGCAGTTGTAAAGTATGTTCATCTTGCTTCAACCTATATACCCACTTGTTCTTCAAAGCTCTTTTACCTTTAGGTAACTTCACCAATTCAAAAGTATGATTATCATAAAGTGACTGCATCTCATCTCACATAGCATCGAACCAATTGCTTTTGTATTCATCTTCTATTGCTTCTGCATAACACTCCGGTTCACCTGCATCAGTCAATAATACATACTCATCTTCAGAATACCTGGTGGAAGGTTGTCGGTCTCTAACAGATCTCCGGACTGGAACATCCAATGGAACATCTAATTGAGCCTCTGGTTCAGGAATAGTATTATCTATTTCAACATGTTCAGGAACATGTGCGTTATTTGGAACATTGACTTCCTGCTGCTCTTCATCAACCTGTGTAGGAATATTTGTAAGAGGAACTGGATCTAAATTAATCAGATTATCACTAATTTGTGGTGTTTAAATCATCTCTGATTTCTCAATATCCTCTATTGTTTGATCTTCCATAAACACAACGTCTCCGCTTCTTACAATTTTCTTTTCAAGTGGATCATAAAATTTGTAGCCAAGCATATCCTGTCCATAACCAATAAATATGCACTGTCGTGTTTTCACATCAAGTTTAGACCTCATCTTTGGGAACATGCACAAATGCTTTGCACCCAAATACACGCAAATAATCATAAGAAATATCTTTGCCAGTCCAAACTCTATTAGGAACATCAAACTCTAAAGGAACGCATGGAGTAAGATTTAATATATGCACAATTGTACTTAAAGCCTCACCCCAAAAGGATCCAGATAGCTTTGACTGTGAAAGTAAGCATCTTACCCTTTCAACCAATGTTCTGTTCATTCTCTCAGCTAAGCCATTTAACTGAGACGTTTTGGGAGGTGTCTTTTGATGTCGAATACCTTGTTGTCTACAGTATTCATCAAAAGGTCCAATATACTCTCCCCCGTTATCAATTCTGATGCATTTCAATTTCTTTCCAGTCTGTCTCTCAACTGAAGCCTGAAATTGCTTAAAAGCATCTAACACTTGATTTTTAGTTTTCAAGGTATAAATCCAAATTTTCCTTGAAAAATCATCTATGAAGGTAACAAAATAAAGAGAGCCACCAAGTGATTTTGTTTTCATAGGACCGCAAACATCAGAATGGACTAAATCCAGTATATCTGACTTTCTTGAAGGAGGGGAGCTTTTAAATGCAACTCTGTTATGTTTTCCTGCTAAACAGTGAGCACACTTCTTTAGCGCTGAACTTTTCAATCCTGAAAGGAGCTTCTTCTTGGCCAATATTGACAAACCCTTCTCACTGATGTGACTGAGCCTCTTATGCCATATTTCAGCGGCATCTTCGCTGTCTACTACATTAATTTTGTCTGTGGACAACTTTGCCTGCATAATATACAACGAAGAATATTTTTCACCTCTAGCCACAACAAGAGAACCTTTGGTGAGCTTCCATTGACCATTACTGAAGGTGCTGCAATACCCCTCATCATCCAATATGCCTGTAGAAATCAAATTCAAGCGGATATCAGGTATATGTTTAACATTATTCAATACTAACCTTGTGCCATTGCTGGTTTCTAGGCACACATCACCGATGCCTACAGCTTGAGCTAGTCCATTGTTTCCCATCTTCACAGATCCGAAGTCACCTGACTTGTATGATGTAAAGAAATCCCTACGAGATGTAGCATGAACAGATGCACCACTATCAATTACCCAATTGGTCTCATGAGAAACAAAATTCACCACATCACCATAAAAAATAGTGAGAAAGTCTTCTTTAAGTGCAGCGACACAATTGTCATCACTATCATCATCACTTTTCTTCTCTTTACCTTTCTCCTTTTGTTTTTTTGTTTGTTTTTTTTTTTTTTTGTGCTGGAGGAACCGGCTTGCAGCCGACAACCGCGCCGTAAACCCCAGGTGACACTTAAAGGATGACCCACCACCCTTGAGTCACACTTAATACACCTAGTGCCTTCCTGGGTTTTGAACCCTTCACCTCTTCGTTGAGGATCGGTAGAGTCTTAGTAGAGCCACCGCGGCCGGTGGTTACCTTTCTCCTTTTGTTTCTCCCTTTTAACTGGCGACAAAATCTCTGAATATGTCCCTTCGATGACAATAATGGCACTCAACATTAGCAAATTTATTATACTTACCTCTGCTTTTGTCTCGATTTTTATCTCTATTTCTCGGACCTCGAGACTCACTTCTCCCCCTTTTCTCAACAACCAAGGCATCAGAATGTGAAGAGGACGATCCTTATGTCTTCCTTCTCATCTCTTCATTCAAAATACTACTCTTGGCTAAATCCATGGTAATTGTACCATCCGGGGCAGAATTAGACAAAGATGTTCGAAACGTCTCCCATGAGTCCGGCAAAGTACCAAGCAACCATATTGCTTGTATCTCATCATCAAACTTGATTCCCATCCAACTAATTTATAATTCCTTGAAAAGAATTTAAATGATCAGTCAAACGAGTACCATCATGATATCTCAGAGCCATCATCTGTTTTATCAAAAATAACTTATTATTCTCAGTCTTTCGAGCATATAACTGTTCGAGCTTATCCCATAAACTGTGTGCATGTGTTTCCTCAATAATATGGTTCAAAACATTATCATCTACCCACTGCCTGATATAACCACACACTTGACAATGAAATATAGACCATTCAACATCAGTTTTATTCTCTGGTTTCTCCTCAGCAAATACGGGCAAATAAAAATATTTCACATATAAAAGATCTTCCATCTTCCCTTTCCAGATATGATAATTTGAACAATTCAGTGTAACCATTCTACTCGTATTCGTTTCCATTGTTTAACACAAGGCAGAAAAATCAAGCAATAACTTGTTGCTCTGAACCACTCTGATGGGAGAACGATAATAATTCGAACAATATCGAATCAATGCAGCGGAATAAAATAATCTCCCCTCTTGTGTAAACCTAATAGAAATCGATATAGTAGAGTAAAATAAATACCAAGCACGCGAACACAAGACGATTTTTTTACGTGGAAAACCTCCTCGATGTGAGGAGATAAAAAACCACAGGACCGGAGTCCACCTGAAAATCTTCACTATCAATAAAATTGTTCTTCTCTAGCAAATACTAGAGGTACATAGCAGCAAACACCTCAAGAACATAATTCTTGGCAATACACATGAACTTCACAAGAGATCAAGGATAAATCTGACCAAAAACGCAGGTTTTGATCAATCCACGAAAAACCTGATGTATGGAGCTTCAAACGAAAATCAAACCGTTCAGATTCGATTAAATTGCGCCACGAACATGCTGACAAAATTTCAGCTCAATCGGACCACAAATCGACCTCCGACGCCAGGTTGATGTAAATCAGATATTGCCCAAAACTCCAAATTTTCCGCTTTCTCTTTTTCTCTTGTTACTATTTCCTTTTCTACTACTACCTCTTTATATAGATAATGAGAAACCATATTTCCTCATATAACTTGTTATATGGGCTCAAGCCCTTTTTGGGCTTGCAACTCATTGGGCTTCCTCCACATAGGAGTGAACCCAGCTAACAGTTAATTGCTACTTAAGGCGGTGATTAACTCCGTAGATTCCTGCCAATCATGGCTAGATAATCTTTCTTAAGGAGGCAGACATTATGTAGAAATTTATGTTTGAAATTCCGAGGTTATCAAATGATTAAGTATGTGTTCAACCATGTGAGGGTTGGTAAATGCTAAAAGGTGGCGAGCATTTCGGACATTTTGTTTTATTCACTAAAGCAAAAATATCTTCAGCTTAATTCATTAAAGTATATTTATTTGGGTTAATACCATAGAAAATCCCAAATTATACTTACTGTAACACAGATATTCTAAACTTTTTTTCATGTTACTAGAATTCCTAAACTTGATCATTATGACATAAAAGTCCGAATTTTTTTTTCTTTTTGTATTGTAAAAAACCTGAACTTATACCAATGTGACAAATATATTTTCAATGGAACTAAAATAGATACGCATGTATAAGTTTGGATTTTTTCGCAACACAAAAAAGAGTTGACGGTATTTATGTCACAGCAGGAAGTTTAGTAATTCTGATAATACAAAATAAATTTGGGGACCAACGCCCACAGTGTCGCAGCTCGCTTAGACTCTCTCCCTCTCACGAAGGGGAGGAGTTTGAATCCCAGAGACGTCGTTAGGGATTCTTACCTGGAGTATTATGGTAGTGGGTCCTGCAATCGCTTTCCTAGGATTTGTTCGCCGGTCGCCGGCTGTCAGCTTACAGGGTTTCCTAGGTTAAAAAAAAAATTGGGGTATTTATGTCATAATAGGTATAATATGATTTTTTATGGTTCGAATCCCAAAGATGTCATTAGGGATTCTTACCTGGAGTATTGTGGTAGTAGATCATGCAATCGCTTTCCCAAGATTTGTTTGCCGGTCGCCGGCTGTCGGCTTACAGGGTTTCCTGGGTTACAAAAAAAAAATTGGGGTATTTATGTCATAATAGGTATAATATGATTTTTTTATGGTATTTACTTGTTTATTTTCGGCTTAATATGAATTAATTTGACACCTGTCCGAAGGGCCAACCGGCATATAGTTGCATAAACAAGCACGAAAGTCGAACAATTGTAATGATTTCTACTTGAAGTTAAAGGTCAACTCAAACTCGATAATTGAACTCAGATGAGTGTCCCAGCCACGAATTCCTCCGCCTATGCGACAGTCCATTCTCTTTTTGTTTGACCGTTAGATATTAAATTCAGAAAATTGTCTCTGCTAAAAAAAAGCATTTTTATTCGGAAGGTGTGAGGGAATTTTAATAGGTCCACTATCGGTGTAAAAAACAATTCACATACTTACCATCGGATAGATGACATGTGGAAGAATTTGATTACAGAACTAAACATACATATCGTTGTCATATAAGTAATTCTTTTATACTGGTAGTGAACCGAAAAATAATTCCTCTTTTAAAGGGTTTGATAACAACAGAGTTTTTTTTTTTTTTTTGGGTCAAAAGATAGCTTACTATTGCGTAATTAAAGAGGAGTCTTACATAGAGAAGATGGGGAAAGATCTGCACATAAAATATTCCATAGTGGAAAAGGAAGGGATGTTAGCCAATTACGTGGTAGGGATTGTTGACGATGCTTTGTTGCTATCCAATCTGCTGCTCCGTTCATTTGGCGTGGACAACAGGTCAACACAATATTTGGGCTTCTTCTAAGCCCATTGCGGCACCTCTGCACTAATTCCTTTAGATTCCAAGCTGTTTCCGTCCGGCCCATAATCATGTCAACAACAGAGGAACTATCACTTTCAATAATCCACTTCCCTGTTCGAGTTCCTGCGGCTTGCACGTGAGAAGACTTGACTTCATGCGTATAGGAGATCCCGTGTAAGATTGCCTGGGCTTCCGCTTCACCTGCCGAGGAAACCCTAATCGTTGCAGCGAAGCCCTCAAGAAGTCTTCCTTCCCGATCACGAACAAGCCCCGCCGCGGATCCGAGAAAATCACCGGAACACCACGCCGCATCAACGTTTAGTTTCAATTCATCTCCTTCTGGTGGTCTCCATCGGTCAGTTTTTGTTTGATTGGTTGGGTTTTTGCCTCTGTTTATCTTTCCTCGGCTGAAGACCTCTTGTTGTTCTTTTGCTGTGCTCAACAGATCTGTGGGACTCGGCTCTTTTGATCGAATGTGCCACAGAACCATTCGCGTTAGTTCTCGACTAGGTAAACCCTCATCTCGGTGGAAAGCTTTGACAATCCATCTATCTGTTCAGCTTATGCTTGTTTCCGGTCTGATCTTGTCGAAAGTCTGTGCTTCCCATATTCTCTTCGTCCACTTGCATAGAAACAACATATGTTCTGTGGTTTCAATCTTTGACCAACAAAAGGGGCATAATGGATCGGTGACAATTTTTCGTTTATATAGGTTTTCCCTCGTCGGAAGGGCGTTCTGACATAGACTCCAGAGGAAAGATCGAACTTTTGGTGGTACCGTTAGGCTCCAAATTTGAGTCCATAAGGTACGCGGAGGTTGATAAGAACAAGAGGGTCTGTTTTGATCTGGATTACCTGTTGTTTCCCGTGCTCTGTTGTATCCGCTCTTAACAGAGTATTGCCCTGTTTTGTTGCCTGTCCATATCAACATATCTGGTTTTACTTGCTGACATATTGGGATTGCTAATATCTCATTTGCGATTGCTTCATCATAGAGTTGGAGGATTAGCTGTTGTTTCCATTCTCTATGCTCTGCATTTATCAATTCAGATACCAATTTAGGCTCTGTCTGATTGGATTGGCCTCCGATTACCCCTTGCATTAGCCATCTGTCTTCTCTGATACGTATAGATTTTCCGTCCCCTACTGACCATATGATGTTGTTCTTTATGGTGTCTCTGCCAAGCAACAAACTGTGCCATCCCCATGAGGGACGGCGTCCCTTCGAAACTGTCCAGACATCGCCACTGGGGAAATAAATTCCTTTTAGCACTCTGCTCCATAGAGCTGAAGGGGAGTTGGCTAATCGCCAGAGTTGTTTTCCGAGCATGGCTCTATTGAAGGTGAGTAGATCCTTGAACCCTAAACCCCCTGCATCCTTTCGAGTTTTCAATGTTTCCCAACTTTTCCAGTGCATCCCTCTTTTTGCTTCGCCATTTTGCCACCAGAATGATGCGATGCGTTGTTCTATGGCTTTACAGATTGATACAGGCAGCTTGAAGATGGACATTGCATAGGTGGGTAAGGATTGTACCACACTTTTGATGAGCACTTCTTTTCCTGCCTTTGTCAATAGCTTTTCTTTCCATCCTGCTAATTTTGAATCGACTCTGGCCAGGATCCATGCGAACAGCTCCTTTTTGGATTGACCCCATTCAGTAGGTATACCCAAATATTTTCCTGTTCTCTGTAGGATAGGAACTCTCAACTCAGTAGCAAGATTCTGTTTTAATACTGCTGGACAGTTACTATCGAAAGAAACTCCAGATTTATTTAAGTTGATTACTTGGCCCGTAGCATAGCAATATTGGTTTAGAAGTTGTGCTACATTCTGACACTCTGATATAGTTCCATCCAGAAAACATATGACATCATCAACGAACATTAGATGTGAAAGCTTAGGGCAATTTCTGTTGAGCTGTATTCCTGTTAATGTTCCATCTTCTAACGCTTTTTTCATCATCCAGGTTAGCACATTTGACATTATAATGAAGATATAAGGTGAAAGTGGATCACCTTGTCTAAGACCTCGCGAAGGACTGAAGAAGGAGGTAGGTTCCCCATTAACTTTTACACTGTAGGTAACCGTTGAGATGCACTGCATGATTAAAGAAACCCATTTGACATGAAATCCCATGTGCAGCATAAGATCTCTCACAAAATCCCATTCTATCTTATCGTATGCTTTCTGCATATCCAGTTTTAAGATTGCCTGATGCTTTTTCCTCCTTGTTGTTTTGCGTAGATGATGCAGAACCTCCTGTACAATGAAGATGTTGTCCTGAATTTGCCTTCCGGGGACAAAAGCTCCCTGCTCTGGTTCAATGATAAGTGGCAGCCATCTTTTGAGTCTGTTGGCTAAAATTTTTGAAATCACTTTGTAGCTAAAGTTGCATAGACTGATGGGTCTAAATTGACTGATATTTTCAGGTTGTTTTACTTTGGGAATCAGCACAATGTGGGTCTGGTTGATCCGAGGGTCTAGAAGACCTGTTCGGAAGAAGTTATGTACTAGCTGTAACAGGTCAAATTTTAGTGTTTCCCATGATTGTTGATAGAAATTACCGTTGAAACCGTCAGGGCCAGGTGCCTTGTAGGCTCCCAACTGGAACACTGCTGCGTGGATCTCCTCCGTTGTTGGTACTTCCACCAGACCTTCGTTTATATTTGCAGTTATTGGGGTTGGGCATTGATTCAGTATAGGCTGGTAATACCTCTGACCATCAGTCTTGTATAGCTTCTCATAATAAGACTTAATGTGTGCCTGTATCCTCGTGGGATCTCTGCTCCACCTGTTTTCCTCTACTTGCAGCATCGAAATACGGTTCTGTTTTCTTCGGTTGATTGTTGTAGCATGAAAAAATCGTGTATTTTGATCCCCCCAATGAAGCCATTTAATGCGTGATCTCATTCCCCAGAACTGTTCTTCTTGTTTCCTGAGAGTGTCAATTTTGCTGATAAGTTGTTGTCTTGAATTCTTACTTGGAAGCTGATCTGTTTGATTCGTCAGACCTGTTAATGCTTTCTGGAGTTCTTTTATCTCTGAATAAGCGTTTGAGAAATGCCGTTTGCTCCATTTGGTTAATGCTTGTGATGTTTGCCTTAGTTTCTCTGCAAATGTGACTGTTTGACATGAGTTCTCTGCCCATGCTTGCTTAATAACTGCGTGATAATCTGGATGTTCTGTCCAGAAAGCTTCCATTCTGAACTGCCTAGTCTTTTTTCTTCCTCCAGGGTACAGACTGAGAACTAAGGGACTATGGTCCGATCCTATGGCTGGAAGGACCTGGACTTCGGCATTATGGAAGGTAACTCGCCATTCTAGGGTGTAAAGTGCTCTGTCAAGTCACTTTTTAACCAGCTCTGCCCCCTCCCTGTTATTTGCCCACGTGAAAGAACAGCCTTGGCTTTCTACATCCATTAGGGATAGATCATTGATCATGGTTCTGAACGCTGCTATTCTTCTATTATCTGCTTCCTTTTTACCAACTTTCTCCCATACATACAGGATCTCATTAAAGTCTCCTATACAAAGCCAGGGAATAGAAGACTGAGGCTTAATATATCCCAGCACTTGCCACAATTCCTGCCTCTCCCCGAAATCATTAGATGCATGGACAAAGGTGATCTGCATAAGCTGTTTACTTTCAGGATCAATACACTGCACGTCTATGAGTTGTTTGGAACTTGCATTTACCTTTAACTCAATTTCCTCTTGCCACATGATTGCTAACCCTCCTGCTATCCCTATTGGATCAAACAAGTGTAGTTTCTGAAACTGAAGTTTTTTACAAGTCTTTTCCACCATGACTGCTTTATTTTTTGTCTCCATGAGGAACAGTAGTTTAGGCCTTTCAAGAGCTATTAAAGCTCTTAGTTCTCGGATTGTCAGTGGGTTGCCCAGCCCCTGACAATTCCAACTGACAATTTTCATGGCTTCTGTGGTGGCTTATTAGGGCTAGCCACCAAAGCCCATTCTTGGCCTTCTTGGACCAGTTGCACCGGGGTCTCCATGAGTTCTATTTCATCTGTAAGGAGTGGGGATGTTGCTGGTAAGCATTTCTGTTTTTTTGCCTTTTGTACTTTCATCAACTTCTTACTGCTATTCCCAACTTTTGATAATAGAGGTTTCTGAATTTCAGAGTGTTGTATCTGTTTTCCACGATCGCGGACTTCTGCTACAACAGATCCTTCTTCTAGATTTTCCTCCTTGTTTGAACGGCTTACTGTTCGCTTTTTGCTGCATGCTACTATTTGCAGATTTGATGCTGGTTCTTGTTCACTGGATTGCATTCCCCTGGGTGGATTAGATTGAACAGGTATTGTTTCTTCCACCACTAAATCTTCCTCCATATTCCCATAAAATGCATCCCAGTAGGGACTGTGATCGCTTGTTTCTGCCTTCAACCAGGGTCCATATAACCCTTTTTTGTTCATTTCCCAAGGTGAAGTTGCATATGGGATCTCAAGACAATCAGTTGCATAGTGGCCAATTTGGCCACAAGAGAAGCAAAAGTGTGGAAGGCGTTCATACTTAAACTCCACCCAAAGCCAGCTGTTGCCGATATCCATTATAGCACCCGACTTCAAAGGTGAATTCAGATCAATCTCGACTCTAACTCTTCCTCCTCTGTTCTGAACAGTGTTTTTTGAATCGAGTTGAACCTCTTTTACATTTCCCACCCGTTTCCCCAAATCTTTAAACACTTTTTCTATTCTCCATCCAGGGGGAACTCCTCCAATTCGTACCCAGAATTCATCCTTAGTAAAGTCATAGCAGTGCTCAGGCACTTGAGGGAGACATTGTTTCAGGACTATCAGATTCGTGGAGTAAGACCATGGTGAGTTCGTCTTAATTCGCTGCTTTTCCTCCTCCGTTGGAAATACAAAACTGAAAAACCCCGGTTCCTTCTGGGAGCATATAACCTCTTCTGATTTCCATGCTTTTTTCATTGTAGTGACGAAAGCTGGATAGTTGACATTTGGTTTAGAATACAATTTTCCGAAGAGGGTTCGACTGCATTCCTCTCGTTTCTGTTGAGGTATTTCATCAGACACCTGAACTACATCTTCTTCAGACCACAAATGCCCCAAACTTTTACATAATGCAGCCACTCTCATTTCATTTTCCTCCTTACTCTCCATTTTCTCTAACTGTGGAATTTATATTTTAGTGGCAACTCAGGTCCAGACTATCCGCCTCTCCATGCCTACCCAGATTCACCTTTTCTACTTCTGTAACTCATCCGCCAATCGAAGACAGAGAGAGGAAAATTGCATCGGACAATCAGGATAGATTGATTTGTTACTAAGAAACTATACTGGTGGCATTACGCATCTCTCCCACCGGAAATAAAAACTTACGATCATGCTTTCTGACTGGTGTAGATCCCGATGCCTCCAGATCTCTGAAGGAAGGTTTTCGGTGAAGAAATTATCCGATGGGATCCATAAGTCCTCCGGAGAACGGATAACATGCCATATTTTTTGTTTTTTGTGTATTTTCCATTTTTGGAGACTGAGCAAAGAGACAAGAAAAACCGATTAGGGTTTAGGGTTTGTAACAGGAAGCGGTGTACACTACCATGAGGTAGAGAGAAACTCGCATAGACGAGAGCAAAACTCGCATAGACGAGAGCGCGTTTTTCCTGAATGAATAAAGGGGTGGTGTTCGACGGATGTGCATCATGCGTCACGTCATACCTAAAGGGGCGAAGAATTATATCCAATGGTGCAAAGAAAAGTATATCACTTGAGAAAACGTTTTAAGTTGTCAACCCCCGACGAGTTATCTATTGACGAAACCTCCACTTAAGAGTCCATCCTCTTGGAATAATCCGCGATGAAACCACTAAGAGCAACACTTGTTGGCATAAATTTTAGTTAAATTAGATTAAAAATTAAAAAAATTAGAAAAATTTTAGAAATAAAAAAAAAATACTGGTAGGAGGGACAGCCATTGTTGATACCCCACCATCGATGGGGCGGCGGTCATAGGTTGAGGGCCTGGTTTTATTTATTGGGATAAGTGCTCCAGAAGTCCTAAAACTTGTCACGAAAATGCATTTCAGTCCTAAAACTTGCAAAAAGTGCATTTCAGTCCTACAACTTGTCAAAATGTTTCAAACGAGTCCTAAAATCGACGCCGTCTAATTTCTTAACGGAAAAAACTGACGTGGCCCCCCCGTGGCTTTTTTTAATCGTTTCTCTCTCCTCCGTTGCGAATAGTTTAAAAAAAAAAAGCCACGCATGCAGAACGACGTCGTCTCCTCCTTTCTCCTTCGCCACGACGTCGTCTCCTCCTTTCTCCTTCGCCACGACGTCGTCTCCTCCTTTCTCCTTCGCCACGACGCCGTCTCCTCCTTTCTCCTTCGCCACGACGCCGTCTCCTCCTTTCTCCTTCGCCACGACGCCGTCTCTTCCTTTCTCCTTCCTCTCTACTTCTTCTTTCTCTATTCCGAGTGTCCCCTAAGCCCCAAATCGATCTCGTCCGAACCCTAAACCCCAAATCGAATTCGTCCGAAACCCTAACACCCAAATCGAATTCGTCCGAAACCCTAAGCCCGAAATCGATTTCGTCCGAACCCTAAACCCCAAATCGAATTCATTCGAACCCTAAGCCTTAAATCGATCTCATCTGAATCCTAAACCCCAAATCGATTTCGTTCGAACCCTAAGCCCAAAATCAAATTTGACAATCTGCAGTTATCTTGCGATTTGGGTCCTCATCGACCTCGAGTTCGACGCTCGTCGTGAGTTCGTGTTCTTTCCTTCCTTTGGCGATTGTGCGTTCGTGCGAAGATCTCGCTTGCGGGAGTCTCGACATCTCAGCGGCGAAGCGATTGGCATCAGGGACGACGACAGGGTTAACGACGGTGATGGCGACTCCTCCTCACGCAGGTATCGCTCTCTGCATTATAGCATTTTGTTCTTTTCCATTCTCCAATACTAGTGACAAATTAGAACATTAATGCAGAAGCAAGTTATGGTTGTCTATTCATACAATGCATATGAGAAAAAGATGTTTTTTGGAGATTGAAAGCATCTCCTAAATCTCTCGAGTAAACACATTGCATTATGCAGAAATTATTAATATGAAGACGTTATGAAGGAATCATAATATAGCTAATATACTTCTATTAGGTTCCTATAATGCGAAGCCCAGAAGAATGAGGACAGCAACATCTGCATCAAGTAGCGTAACTCCTAATGAGGTCAACTCGGAGCCAACATGTTATTGTGGCCTTCAATCGCCAATTCTTATGGCAAAGACAAAGAAAAACGCAGGAAGAAGGTTCCATGGATGTGCTAAGTTTGATAGTCCAAGTTGCTGCAATTTTTTCATGTGGGTGGATCCAAAGATACCAAATCATGTGAGGGACATGATAGTTGACCTCCTTGAAAGAAATCAAACATTGTCTGAATCAAGCCAATCGAGGGGTGACGGAGTCGAGGTGAGCTCATTGCTAGCTGAAATGAAGAGTCAAAAGGCGAAAAATAGACGTTTAAAGGAGGAGCTTGCACAAGTAAAGAAAGGGAAGATGCTATATCAATCAGCATTCATTCTATGCATATGTTATATCGCTGTATTGGTTATATATAATGTGAAAGTTGGTAGGAAATTTCTAAGTCTTCCATAATACTTTCTATCTGAGTTTGTAGTTTGCAAAGACCGGTTGCTTGCCATGCGAGAAATTACTATCGCATTACAAAATGTTGCTTGATTTGTGTGCTTGTCAATAGCATTACATGAGCTATTGCCACCAGAATAAATTTGCAACTTCAAAAAATAGTGACAACTCCCTTATTATGCAATCGAGATTGTTAATTGGTAATTTTTTTCATAATTTTAATAACGAGCTTGCCTCAAATGGAATGTGTAAAAAATCAAGTGAAATCAAAGTAGTCAGCTACAATACCTAAGTTACCTAATCAAATCTTCCATGAATCATCCAATGCGGGCCATAGAGACCACGTAGAGCAAAACCCCATCATATAAAATGAAAATTCTGCATGGCTAATTTCAATAATTACCTATTAACAATTCCGAAGAGTAATCACTTTCGCGCATTATCCAAACCAAAACCAAGCATGCCACATAACTTGTTGAAACACGATTCATTGACAAAGCAACATGCTTACATTTTCAGTGCGCAAAAGGTTCTGTTCAACAAAATATGCACTTTTAGTGCAGAAAAGGTTCTATGCACAAACGCTACACGTCTCATCCAAAAAACCAGCTAATAATTGATATACATTCAGCTAACAACACCAATTTCAGCAGACATATCAATCCAATATGATGGTCTCCGGTGGTCCAGTAGGTTGAGCCTTCACTTGATTCTGAATTCTGGCGCTTTTCCTTATATATGGTCTCGCAGCGATAGGCTTTGGAGGAGTTGTTGTAGCCTGAGATGACTGAGCCTGACGTTGTAATAGTGGCTTTGGCTTCATCGCAACATGCTTTCGAGGAGGTAATGTTGCGCGAGATGATTGAGATTGGGAACTTGCCTTGGGTTGTGATGGTGCCTTTCGCTTTAAACCAAGATGCTTCTGACCTATTGTAGCCTTAGATGACTGAGCTTCGGGATTGGCCTGAGGTTGCGATAGTGGCTTTGGCTTCAGCGCAACCAGCTTTCGAGGAGCTAATGTTAGACGAGATGATTGAGGTTGGGAACTTACCTGGGGTTGTGATGGTGCCTTTCGCTTTAAACCAAGATGCTTCTGAGCTATTGTAGCTTGAGATGACTGAGCTTGAGAACTGGCCTGAGGTTGTGATAGTGTCATTGGCTTCATTGCAATGTGCTTTGGAGGAGCTACTGTTGCATGATATGACTGACGCTGTGAAGTGGCCTTGGGTTGTAATTGTGGCTTCGGCGTCTCTGCAATTTGTTTTCGAGAAGCTGCTGATATATGATATGACTGAGGTTGTGCACTGACCTGGGAATGCACCTTTGCTGTTGACGTAGCTCTTGTGACTACCCCTTTCTCCGGTAGGTTCACGATTCTTGCACCAATTGTATTAGGCTACATAATCCCCAAGTATCTTTTTAGCTTAAGGAGATAAGTAATTGCTATTATAAAAATTTAAAAATATTACTCACCTTGCTAATATGAAGGTTTGTCATAGGATTTGCGTCAACACCTAACCTTATCATTTTCATCCTCTTGGCTTGTGATTCTCTCTGTATCATGCAATTTTCAGTGGTAGGTCTTTTAAACTGAAATAATAGAAAATTCATTCAACATGATAACATAATCACAATACATGTATACTTGGGGATTGAGGTATTACTCACCGGAATTTTTTCACGTCTATGCTTAGCCAATATATTGGCCGGTGCACTGCCTTCCCCTTGATCTGAACGAACTTCACCAAAAGCATTGGCCTCACCAGTACATCCTCTAACATCAGCACTAGCATGAGCAGAAGCAGTGGCACTATATTTTCTTACATTTGCATGACCACTACATTCTCTTACATCTGCACTAGCCTGAGCAGAAGCATTAACATGCCCACTATTGCCTCCTATTGAATTGGCATTTGCAGAAGCATTGGCATGGCATTCGGATCCTCCTTCAGCTATGCTTGTCGTAGCTTTAGCTTTAGCCTAAATATATATTCAAAATTACTAAATTGGAATCTTGATATACACAACTTACAGTAATGGTTAGATGACAACTTACTTGTCTTTTTCCGAGCCTTGGACCAGTGGAATTAGCCTGAGATTGAGCATAAGCTTCAGCTGTACTTGCACTAGCATGAGCATTGGATGTACATACATTGACCTGAGCATTGGATGTACGTACATTGGCCCCAGCATTGGCCTGAGAAGCACATATTAAGTATTGATTAACATGTTAAAGTGAGAAAAACGCATTAAGATGATCAGTTAGTTGAGAAAATACCTTTCTTAAAGGACATCCCTTGCAGTTGTGTCCAATTTGTTTGCAAGCAGAACAAGTCATTTGCTTACCCTCTTTAGTCATTCTATCACCTCTTACAAGCTCAATCGGTTGCTTTCTTCTACTCCTTTTTGGCCTACCAGGCATGTTCTTCATTGGTGGGGGTTGAGGAGCTTCTTTATTGGTTTTATTCCAAAATTTTTGTCCTCTCACTGTAGGCATCATGAATTGATAAGCACTTAGATACTTTTCCTTGTTGAAGCACTCGGCTAGATGGTCGGTCGGATCATTTCTCTTATGGTGTATTGCACAAATGGCATGGCAACATGGAATTCCACTAAGTTCCCAAGCTCTACAAGAACAAGTTTCTAAATTCAAATCAACAACATATTTGTCACCACCTTCTGTAATCTCATATCCTTCATTTCCATTCCATATCAAATGGCAATACCTACTAGCAGATGTATTCTCATGTAACTTACGCATAATCCTTGGACCGTAATTTCTAGTCCACCTAGCACATCCATCCCTCTGAGTATGCATTCTATTCATAACCATGATTCTAATATCCTCCAGCATACTCACAATGGCCTTGCACCTAGCTTCCACACACCTGCCATTGAACGCTTCACTCAGATTATTATCAACGACATCACATTTAATGTCAGTGTCAAAGAAGGCTTTGCACCAATGTTTTGGCTCAATACGGAATAAGTCATCATGACCTTCCCGAGTCAGTTCCTTCAACCTTTGTCTATGCATCTCGAAATCTGACATATTATTGCTTTTGACACATCTCCAAAATTGCCTCAGTAACTGTTTTCCTTTGTATTTTTGACCCCAGTTGGAATAAATGTGCCTTGCACACATCCTATGCTCTGCATTTGGCAACAATTCAGCTACAGATTGGACGAGACCCTGACAATTACCGAAAAAAAGAAAATATATATGAAAACAGAAAGAAAAACATTGTTATGTCACAATCAATTTACAAATGAAAACAGAAAAAAGCATACCTTTTGTTGATCACTTATCAACGCCCATCCGTCACCATTACACATATCAAGGTCTGACTTCAACAATTCGATAAACCAAGTCCATGTGTCCTTATTCTCGATTCTTACCACTGCCCATGCCACTGGATACATTTGATTGTTGCCATCCCTTCCGACGGCACATAACAACTCACCTTTGATCGAACCCCTCAAATAACATCCATCTAATCCAATGATCTTCCTACATCCAGCCAAAAAACCTTTCTTGCAAGCGTCAAAGCAAATGTAAACCCTATCAAATACTGGTAGAGCATTTGGCCATGGCCTTTCAACTTTCAATTTAAAAGTGCTTGAAGGGCTTGCAGTGTAAAGCTCTCCCAAGTAGTCGTGCATCTGTGCATATTCCTTCTTGTAATTGCCTTGCAGTTCCTTCAATACTTTCAGCTTTGTTCTCCTACACTGACTGAAAGTGACATTTAGTCCAAGTTGTTCTCTAACTAATTTCTTTAACTCAGGTGCTTTGATTTTCGGCATTGCAGAAATGAGAATCATGAAGTGCTTAGCCAAATATCTGCTAGACACCCTCTTATTCTCGAAAGTGATACTGCATATATGCTGATTTACATACTTTCTCAAATGAAATGACCCAGTTTTGCTATCAATAGCACCATAGATCATCCAGTTACAATTGTTCTGGCCACACCTAGCTCTTACAACACTTTTTGTGTTCTTAGTGTATTTGATTGCTCTTTGCTCAGCCACAGAATACTTCAAAATTGCATTCTTGAACTCAGTTGCATCCTCAAATGTCATGCCAACAATAAATTGTGGAATTGTACCACTTTGATCATATGATGGAAACCTACTTCTCCTCCTTGAAATAACATCAGCCTCTTCACCACCCTCATCATTTAAAATTGATTGAAGACTGCCTTCCTCATCTGAATCAACATACTCTGTTTCGTTCCCAGAATCATCTAATGATTGAGCCTCATCCACAATCGGTGGTTTGGAAGTACTAGTTGCCTCACTATAATTTAAAATTTGGAGCCTATGTCTTGCTGATAATTCAATTAATTTTTTCCTTGCTTCAACCAGTTCAAAGTCGTCATCATCACTCGACTGTTCCATATCCACGAAATTATGTGCATCATCATGCTCTTCCTCATCTAGATCCTTATTCGCAACTTCAGCCCGATTCCCGTCATCATCAGTATTCCTAATCACATTAGACATACCTCCAGTTTCCATCTCAACACCCCCCATCTCAGCTTCTGCCTTTTCATTATCAGCATGCTCAACATATAATGTAATATTTTCAGAGCACAGATGATGATAAAATAGATCCATCACATCAGCATTATCCCATAAATACCTAAGAGTTACTCCATCTACAAGAGTCTTACTTCCAGGAACTCTGTAAAAGAGTTTCTCTACTCTACACACATCCAAAGCCTCAATAGCTTCAATTATACTAGAAAGTGAAGGCTTACTTAAACTTATTTCAGCAACATCAGCCCTTCCACCTATGTATTCCAATGGTGGGTCAACTTTAAATTTACCTCCATAGCGAACAGTGACATAAACTTTGTTCTCGGCCATTGGACCTACAAGGGAACAGAAACAAAAAGCAGAACACTTTCAATCATCAAATTATTGAAGCAATGTTCAAGTTCTAAATTGAAGATATTTTTATAAAAGACTAACAATCAATACAGAAACAGCAAATTAGCATAATCCGTTTTACAACCACAATACAACTACATGATCAATAGTGAGAGCAATGTTCTAATTTGCTGCAATGTTATAATATATCACAAGAATTGGAAAATGCAAAACAATTATAACACAGAGAGTAAAACGCCACTCTAATGTAGAGAGTAAAACACCTTTGCAAAACAAAACCAAAAAAAAAATGGTAATATTACTATGACATACCCAAATGCTTTAATATAGAGAGTGATACCTGCATGAGGAGTCACCATTGCCGTCCTTGATGCCGCTCCCTCCGCCGTTGAGACGCCGAGATGCTCAGAAGACATATCTTTGCATGAACTCACAATCATCAAAGAAGAGAACATAAAGTTGATGTGTGTCAAATTCGAGCTCTCTGAACTCCAAATAATGAAGAAATGAGGACGCTAACTGACATCGTTTTACATAATGCAGAGATTATAGCACCTTTGCAAAACAAAAAAAAATTCGTAGCATTACCATGAGATACCCAAATGTTATAATGCAGAGAGAGATACCTGCGTGAGGAGGAGTCGCCATCGTCTTCGTTGAACCTGTTGTCGTCCCCGACACCAATCGCTTCACCGCTGAGATTTCCAGACTCCCGCAAAGAGGTCTTCACACGAACTCGCAATCGTCAAAGGAAGAAAAGAACACGAACTCACGATGAGTGTTGAACTCGAGGTCGATGAGGACCCAAATCGCAAGAGAACCGCAAATCATCAAATTTGGGGCTTAGGGTTCGGACGAATTCGATTTAGGACTTAGGGTACGGACGAGTTCGATTTGGGGCTTAGGGTTCGGACGAGTTCGATTTGGGGCTTAGGGTTCGGACGAGTTCGATTTGGGGCTTAGGGTTCGGACGAGTTCGATTTGGGGCTTAGGGGATACTTCGAAAGCGAAAGAATACGTAGACATGGAGAGGGAAGGGAGAACACGACGGTGAAGAAGACGTACAGACGAAGGGGGAGACGGAAGGAGAAAGGAGGAGACGGCGTCGTGGCGAAGGAGAAAGGAGGAGACGACGTCGTGGCGAAGGAGAAAGGAGGAGACGACGTCGTGGCGAAGGAGAAAGGAGGAGACGACGTCGTTCTGCATGCGTGGCTTTTTTTTTTTAAACTATTCGCAACGGAGGAGAGAGAAACGATTAAAAAAAGCCACGGGGGGGCCACGTCAGTTTTTTCCGTTAAGAAATTAGACGGCGTCGATTTTAGGACTCGTTTGAAACATTTTGACAAGTTGTAGGACTGAAATGCACTTTTTGCAAGTTTTAGGACTGAAATGCATTTTCGTGACAAGTTTTAGGACTTCTGGAGCACTTATCCCTTATTTATTTATTTAAGTTTTAGCTTTTCTTTTCAAGTTTGTCTTTTAACCTAATTTAATTAAGATTTTGTGTAAAAATTGGATTCGGATCAAAACAATGTGGTTTTAGTGTTTTAGTTAAACTTAACATTACGTATGACGCTACATGGGAGAGATAAAATATAAATGACCTAAGCATTTTTTGTTAATTAAATTAGACAGAGTTTGCAAAAGAAAATCGAGTCCTTGGCAAGGGCTTGCAAGCCCTCCCTGGCCGTTAGCAAGGGTTGTGTCACGGTCCCAAGAAGTGACAAGATCCAAAGGGTTTATATACGAATGATCATATGACCAATCCATGAATGAGCAACCTTCAACTATCTCCCGAGTTCTAGGGTTTTCTCAAGCATTTTAAAATACTTCTGGAGTAGGTGATACTGTAATTATACATTCTTGTAATAAATGTGGGTAGTTGAGTGGATGAGAAAATGCAATATTTACCATCATATCGAGGAGAGATTTATGGCTATGGTTGAGTCTTTATCGATATAAAGGAATGCTAGATTAATTGGCCCATGACAGTTGCCTTGCCAAAGTCCTTAATAGCCATGAGCAAGGCGACTCTCGCCTAGATCTAGCCATGGTCAACCCTCACTTGTGACTTTCGAGGACGATCTCACCTAGTCCTATTCAAGTTTCTCTGGGGCTGTTCATCAATTGATCATCTAAAACAAAATTTATCTCTTACATTTATTTAAAAAATTGATAGTATTTTAGATTTTTATTTGAAATTTTCCCTACAAATGATAAATTATGTTAAAGCATATGAGGCGAGAGCTCTAGCTCATCCGACAGCCTATGTATAGCCCCCAAACACTCCGACATGTGGTATAGCCCAATTTCATTTAGAATCAGACCCAAACTCAGACCAATCCAAGGCTCAAGCCCAAAGTCCAATTCCATATTTCCCACTAACCCAGCTGCTAAGTAATTAAAGTCCGCAGCGGTTCTTTCAAACACACATGTATTTCCCATATGTATGTAACATCTATGGTTTCAGGTCATGATGGATTATACTATCATAGTATGCAATTCAGCTACATTACTACAAAGGGACCTCAAATGTTATGAAAAAGAAAAATACAAAGCATGCCTCTCTCCATCTTACATGGATCTACTTGAACATCTTCTTGGGATAATTTGCCTCCTCAAAAGAAAATCCAAGATGCCCTTTACATTGTTTGGGATTGTTCAAAATGCATCTTGAATTTCAATTTGCCATGTAAATTTTGGTAAATGTATCATCACCTCAATGACTAGCGCCTTTAAACATAGTAGATGATCCGCTTATCGAGTTGAGTTGGACCCGAGTTGCATTCAATAAGTCCAAGCCAACAACATATTGTCCTTGGTCTCTCCTAATTGGTTATTGAAATCTTAGGCATTCTACGATCTTAGCGATTTGATCCTCGTTCGATGTCAACAACAGTTTGCTGTCATTAGTTGTTTGAATTTTCAACAATCATTCATAATGACTTTTGATCAATCCTTTAAATTGAGTTGTTTTAATGCTACAGTATCCCAAAAAGTATAACTCATGAGTGATATTATCTTTAATCTTAGGGTTAGTATCATAAATAATCTCAAATTGGTACAACCGTGGTAAATTTACTCAAAACTAATTTTTTGACCACTAAAATACTTAAATTAGTACAATTACGACATTTATTAAAACCTAATTTTTTTAATCACCAAAAACCTCAAATTTGTATATGTATGACAAATTTATTATTTATTTTTTTTGGTGACCCAGATAACCCCGCACAGCCAACAGCTGGAGGTAAACCCCAGTGCTAGCCACCACATACGTATCACCAGATAAGTCGCACCTTCCTACAACTTGTGTTGCAAGAGCTTCGAACAGGTCTAGTGCCTACCCAGTTGATCTACCGCGACGGGTGGTTATGACAAATTTATCATTCATTTGTACACATATGACAAATTGATGATACAATCTCAAATTGATATACTCATCAACCGTCATATATTTATTATCTAATTCAGAATTTGACGGTAAAATTTAATGAAAACTAACTTAGATTAAATTTGTTATTGATAATACTAAGTTAGAGTTTTTGTTGATAAAAAAATTAGTTCAATGTAAATTTATCATAATTGTACTAATTTAAACTTTTTCATGATACTAACTTTAATCTTTACAATAGGGTAAGACTATTTCCATTTCATTTCAATGAGACACTCATCCATCCTTGATTTCGGGAACGATCCAAACGCGAAAGGAAATGCGCGAGCGATGACTTCATCATTTTTTCTTCTTCTCTTTTTGAGGAGCCCGCAGCCTGTGAATCGGGTATTCGGAGTAGACTTTCTTGGACCAATGCCATTCGGCAACCTGTGAAAACCTCGGCGGAAGCCATGGCGTCGGTGGGTTTTCGGAGCAGACTTTCTCAGTAACCCATGAACCTCTCCTCCTTCGTGGGTCTCCTTCATCACCCCCAGAAACTGCGAATTCTTCTTCCAAGAATCTTGAAAACGAAGAAGAAGAGTAGAGAACGAGAGAAGTGAAGGAATCTTGACAAGCGGCAAAGATGGTCGCCCGCATCGCCACTCTCTTCGTCCTACTCTTTTGGCTACCCATCATCACGTCGTCGTCGTCGGCGGCGGCGGCGGCGTCCTCCCTGTCGGTCTGCATCGTGGGGAGCGGAATCGGCGGCTCCTCGGTGGCCCACTTCCTCCGGGAGTACGCCTCCCCGTCCGCCTCCATCTCCATCCGCGTCTTCGAGCGGCACGGCGTCGTCGGGGGCCGCATGGCGAGGGTCACCGTCGGCGGCGACAGCTTCGAGGCCGGCGGGTCGATCCTCCACCCCAAGAACTACCACGCCCTGAATTACACCCGATTGATCGGCTTGAAGATCAGGTGGCCGAATGCCTCGTCGGCTAGCGACGGCCGCGACGATGATGGCGATTTCGGGATTTGGGATGGGAAGGGCTTCGTCTTCAAGACGTGGAGGGTCAGCACCAAGCTCCCGTTCGTTGACAAGATCGTGTCGTTCGCCAACACGGCGCTCTTGTTCTGGCGTTATGGGTTTTCTCTCATTCGCATGGACAACTTCGTTCAGGTCTCTCTCTCTCTCTTTAAATCAATTTTGTCTATCCATTCTGAACAGAGGGTTTGAATGGAGAAGTGGAGTGAAATTGAATGATGGGCTGATTTTGCTTGAGTCTCTGATTTAGTCAATTCGCAAAATGATGTTGTTTTCTTCATGACACATGACAATAGCTACATCTCCATGTTGTAGAGGACTGTGAATAACTTCTTGAAGTACTATGAAAGCACTGAATCGAGACCCGTTTTTGAGACAGTGGACGAGATGCTCAAATGGGCAGGGCTCTACAATCTCACCGACCATACTTTAGAGGAGGAGTTAATCAGTATTGGGTTCTCTCCCTTGCTGATAAGGGAACTCGTCACAGTAAGAATTCTGATAAATTTCACGATTGAATACTTTCCCCTCTATAGTATGGATCTGCTTGAAACGTGGCTGGCAACTTACTTCAAATTTTGTTTATCCGATGGATGCCTTTACCTGAATGCAATGCAAGTTCTGATGACCTACTGAACATTAATGGTGTAATGGTGGTAATTTCATATATAATTTCATATATCTTTTCACTGAACCAATATGCTGTACGGAGATGCTGCGAATCTTCTCTACTCAGAAGAGAACAAAAAAGGATTGAATATCCTACAACCAAAAGTATGTGCTTGTTCACGTAGATAGAGAACAAATGTTGGTGTGGAGGCTGCCTCATGGAAGGCCAGGCCATTAGTGGCCGAATAATAATTTTTCTAGATTGTGTAATGTGCTTGTTGTCAGACTACCCACCTCTATTATTAGATCTTTACTTATCAAAAGGAAAAGGTTGGCCTAATTTGCAGTAGCAAAAATGCACAGAAGGAAGCCATGAATGTGAATAATAACCTGTGGTATTTCAAACATTTAATGGAAGGCATGGAGATTTACTGGTAGACAATGAAAGAAGTTTGAGAGAGCTCCCAGTCTTCTCTTTGTTTTTTCCTCTCCTTCTGGATGGCTATCTGGCCCAGGGAGGGTGGGGGAAGTTGGGGGTGGTTTTTGGATGTGTTAAGAGACATTTTATATCGTTATCATCCTTGCTCTTGGAGATACTCCTTGGTTTCTGGCTTGAAGAAAGTCCAGCTGCCAACTGTGTGTAGCAAAGGCATTCTGAAGTGACTGCAGCATGAGTCTGTACTGATAACTTAGGTAACAGGTGCATCTGGGATTGAGGTAGCATGAATTAAAATAGGAGTCTTTCAAGTATAGAGCATAAATTATTCTACTTCTTGTCCAGGAGGTTCTGACTGTTAGGTAGACTGACTTTGATTATAGTAACGTTATGAAATGAGATTCAATGTGGCTCTCTACTTGATGCAGCTCTACTTTAGCAGTGGTCAGTTAGATGCATGCTTTGGAGCAAACCCTGTAGGTCTAGGTAAATGGATATGTAGGCACGATTCTTTTTATGCTAATTTATCTTATGAGAACCGGATGTTCCCGACAAATGTCCTGTTTGAACAGCTAATATATGGATGCTTGTGGTATTTATTAGTCTGTTCACCTTTTTATGCACATACTAGAGTATATTAAACTCTCCAGCCCTGGGCTTGTGCCTATGATGGTTTTGACTTTGAATCTATTTTCAATTGTCGCATTTCAACTTTCATGTGTAAAAGGAAAATGGTTTCCTGCGTGGCCTGAGCATATTGTAATTTGTGGAGTTTGATATTTCCATCTCTTAATGTTCATGAATATAGCCTTTCTGTTAATTATGTATGAAACTTGACGCAAGTTTTCTCATTGGTGGAAGAATATGTTTCTGTTTCTATTAGTTGGGTTTCAAAGCTATGAAGAAATTGGCAGGTTTTTAATAGCAGCATTGCTAATGGCTCTTGCTTCTCTTGCTTTAATCTTGATCAATTGCCAAGATGACAATGCTATTGCGGCATATGACAGTCTTTGATCAATCAGAAAATTTGAACCAGAGGTGGGTCAGTTGAACTAGAAAAGAGAGAAAAATGTAAAATTTTCAGATTAGCATAGCCAACGGTACTTTGCTAAAAGATCCTAGATGATAAGTTCAGGCTTGGAGTGGATATATTTGCTGGATGCTTCAATTTTCATAGTAATTACATGCTGTAGAAGTAGAACATGTTGATCTTTTTGATGAAATGAACTCAGGGAGGACATGGATAAATAATTTTGGGTTAACTCTTCACGAAGTAAAGAACTTATGTATGATTAAAACTCGACGTGTCAAACCTAGTATCCTAGTGGACTTTCTTTTTTGTTCTTCATAATTTCTTATTATTTGTATTTTTAACCATCCATCATTTTTATGCTGTAGGTCATCACAAGGATTAATTATGGTCAGAGTGTAAGCATCAGCGGACTTGCTGGGGCTGTTTCCTTGGCAGGATCAGGGGGTGGCTTATGGTCTGTCCATGGAGGAAACTGGCAGATGGCTGCTGGTTTACTCAATCATTCAAATGTCGATCTGCACCTTCATGAGAAGATACAGTCTATTTCTAATCTTGGAAACTATTATGAGCTCAACTCCTCTGAAGGTAACAGTTATAAGTGTGAGGTTGCAGTTGTCGCCACACCTCTGGATGAGGTGGACATACGCTTTGACCCTCCCATTTCGATTCCTCCAAGGAAGCTGCAGCATACGCATGCAACTTTCGTGAGGGGTCTTTTAAATCCTGTGAGTATTTTTCTTGTCACCGTCTCAATCATCTACTTATATTCTTTTTTTTTCTTGTCTCCTTTTGGTTATTTATCATGTTTTGTCTTTCCTTTTTGTGTGTTTTAAATGGGAATGCCATGTGTGCAAAAGGCATACTTTGGGCTCGGCTCTGTGGAAGAAATTCCAGACCTGGTTGCTACAATCGAGGATCCTGGCCTTCCATTCTCAAGCATTTCAGTTCTCAAGCGCCACAATGAAAAGGAAGTGACTTACAAGGTCTTCTCCCGTGTAGCCATGGAAGACACATTGCTGGATCAGATATTCAGGTGACATACCTTAGTTCTTTGCCCTAATTATTATATGTTATTTGGTGGTCTAGCTAGATATATTCCTTGTCCCACTTAGTGGATGTGTTTGCTCTGTTTGTCGAGAGAAAGTCAGATCTATCATCTATGCAAAGACCCTTTAATAGGCTATAAATTCTCAGTGTTGTTTCCATTGATGATCTCATGTTAAAAGGCCACAAGTATCCTCACAGCTACAAGAACCTCCTGTTCATTTCTCAGATGGAGTTGCAATTTGGCCCTTCTGTCAGAAATGACTTATTGAAAGTCCTGGGAAGTGTTTGAACAGTGTCGATGCACTGCCTTGTTTTGGAAGTAGTACACTGTCGTGCAAGACTACACAGTAGATAAGTGATAAAGAAAACATAGAATCATTATGGACTCAATGACGAAGTAGACTGGTGGGCAAATGCTGACCGTTGATATTGCTGTTTGCAGTGTCCGGAAGGAGACGATCCGCATCGACTGGGGTGCTTACCCCTATTACGAGGCTCCTGAAGTTTTTGCACCATTCGTTTTGGATGGGCAGCATCTGTACTACGTCAATGCCTTTGAGAATGCTGCGAGCACGATGGAGACGAGTGCGGTTGCAGCTGAGAATATCGCGCGCCTGATCCTGTCAAGATATTTCGGCCACGTGCCTTTGAAGCTTTCGGGCTCAGAGAGCTCTGCGGTCGATGAGGGGGGTTTGCAATTGGATCTTTGATGAGGGATCACATACACTTTGATGACTTGTGTAAATTCTGTATGATGTGTAACTCATATACTCAAGTGCCGGGACGCAAGGAGCACTGGAATGTGAAATGTATCCTGTGATGGATAGCTTGGAAATATGGTTTTCATTTTACGAGACACCTTAAAAAATGTTTAATGGATAATATGATTTCGTAATTTGATAAGAAGCTTCTAAATTTGCTCTGAAATGTGCCCAATTTTGCCGGACGGAATCGTAGTCTCGCACAACATTTTCTGATAGCTCGAAACCGGCCGTGCTATCTACCGAAACAGCAATATATGGAAGCGGCAAATCTCCCTTTTGCTGGCTCATATCGGGGTCTCGATCAATGCGAATTCTTACCAGCCGTCCTCTTTCATTGCAGCCATCTGCAAGTTAATTTTGCCGTTGTCATGGTATGATAACCACTGTCGACTAATGTCCAATAGCAAGAATCACTCCTGCCTATAAAAAAAAGAAACTCCATTGAAGTTAGAAATACTATCATGGTAAGCATGGGATAATTGGTTCTATCTTGAAACCAAACCCCAGAATTTAAATTTATCTCGAGCTCAACTCAAATCTCAGTCATATTCCCAAAAGTAATACCATTGAGGGTGTTGATGATTCGATTTGGTGTACATTAGCTTTGAACCAAATTGCGACCCAAACAAAAAACCTGGGTTAGTTTGGTTTGGTTTTTCAGTTTTTTTTTTTTTTGGCCCTACTCAAACTCACTCAACCAAAAAGAGTTACAAGAGTCGCATAATCAGATCAATCAGTGGATATTTTTATTTCAGTTTGGTTTAATTTGGTTAATCAAAGGGGAAAAAATCCGGGTATTTTTTAAGTGTTAAAATTGAAAGTCGGCTCAAATTGAAAATGTAGGAAATTTTCATTTGGATCGATTTTCAATTTGATTTTTCACATCTCTAGTCCCCAACTCCAAAGCCCAAGTCGATATACCCCACTAAGCCCAGCTGCTGAAATATAATCCGCCATAAAGTTGTCAAATCAGGCGAAGCCCAAAATTTGGTAAACATTGTAGAAGCGTTTATAACATTTTTAAAAAGCGCCAATCTCAAAGACATACTATCTTGCCAAATGCACCTAACATCTATACTTTCAATACATTATTCTATCATTATACAGTAGGGCGACAATACTACAAAGGGTCCTCCAATATGATGGAACAATAATAGAAAGCATGCCTACACTTAAAAAGGCTTTTTTTTTTTCGAATATCTTTCGTGTTAATTTGTCCCCTCATATATTTATTTGCCTCACTTTTTCATCAACTGAGGGTTTATAAAAAAGAAAAAGAGGAAAAAAAAATCCAAGATACCCTTGGTACTCAAGATCCTTCAAATGCATATCGGAAAGTTTTTTTTTTTCTTGTGGTTTCAATTTGTTATGTAAACCTTGGGAAAATGTATCATCACCTCCACGACTAGTATCAAGGGATGTGAAAGTAGTTGATCTTCTCAATCGATATCAATTGGAATTGGAATTGGAATTGGAACTGGAAATGGACTCAAGTCGCTTTAAGTAAATCCAAACTAATGACAACTTATCTTTGGTTTCTCTTGATTGGTTCTCAAACCTCGTTAGTATTCTGTGATCACAGCCATTCGATGTTGTCTGTGACAATTCATCGTCTATCAGTAACACTGAAGTGGCCATCTCGCGTGCTGGATTTGAAATTGACTGATATACGAAGTAATTGGGACATGTGTCAACTTATGAATAATTCATAACAGAATTGACATGTTCCTTTTAGGGTTCTCAATATTTTCTCATCACTTTATATAAGTGATGCGCTTTTGGAGACACAATTCAAAGGATGAATGATTGGCTATTGAGATATGCATGCATTCTTGATTTCATGGGATGACCCAAACACCAAGAGGAAAGGGAAATGCATGAGCGATGAGCTGATCATGCAAACGTATGTATAATATAATACAGTTTCTGGTCGTAAGAAGACCGCGCAACCTGTAAAAGCACCGCGAAGCCACGGCCGATGGTTTCCAGAGCATAGATTTTCTTCGACCAAACCATCCGGCCGCCTGCAGAAACACTGCAAAACCCACGGCGTCCACGGTTTCCGGAGCAGACAGTCTTCGACCCACCATGTCCACGGGACCCCCTCAGCAACCCGTCAACCTCTTCCTTCGTCGGTCTCCTCCGTCGCCCTGAAACCGAGCTTGAAGCAGAAGAGAGAGCAAGAGACGTCAAGCTCGACAAGCTGCAACAATGGTCGCCTGCATCGCCGCACTCTTCGTCCTGTTCTTTTGGCTCCCAACCTTCACGTCGTCGTCGTCGTCGTCGTCGTCTTCTCTCTCGGTCTGCATCGTCGGGAGCGGGATCGGCGGCTCCTCGGTGGCCCACTTCCTCCGGGAGTATGCCTCCCCGTCCGCCTCCATCTCCATCCGCGTCTTCGAGCGGCGCGGCGTCGTCGGGGGTCGCATGGCGAGGGTCGCCGTCGGCGGCGAGAGCTTCGAGGCCGGCGGGGCGATCCTCCATCCCAAGAACTACCACGCCCTGAATTACACCAGGCTGATCGGCTTGAAGATCAGGTGGCCGAATGCCACGTCGGCAAGCGACGGCCGCGACGATGATGGCGATTTTGGGATTTGGGATGGGAAGAGCTTCGTCTTCAAGACGTGGAGGGTCAGCTCCAAGCTCCCGGTCGTTGACAAGATCGTGTCGTTCGCCAACAAGGGGCTCTTGTTCTGGCGCTATGGGTTTTCTCTCATTCGCATGGACAACTTCGTTCAGGTCTCTCTCTATCAATCAATTTTGTCTAATCATTCTGAACAGAGTGTGTGAGTGGAGAAGTGGAGTGAAATTGAATGATGAATTGATTTTTCTTAAGTGTCTGGTTTAGTTAATTTGCATAATGATGTTGTTTTCTTCATGACAAATGAAATCTCCGCGTTGCAGAGGACTGTGAATAACTTCCTGAAGTACTATGAAAGCACCGAGTCAAGACCCATCTTTGAGACAGTGGACGAGATGCTCAAATGGGCAGGGCTCTACAATCTCACTGGGCATAATTTAGAGGAGGAATTGATCAATATTGGGCTGTCTCCCTTGCTGATAAGGGAACTCATCACTGTAAGAATTCTCATAAATTTCATAATTGATTTGTATTGATACGGCAGTGCTTTTCCATGTATCTGTCGAGATCTGGCTAGCGACTTACTTCAAAATTTGTTCATCCTATGGATGCCTTTACTTGAATGCAATGCAAGTTCTAATGTTGTAATTGTCAAATATCTACTCCCTGAACCATACGTTGTACAAAGATGCTGCAAATCTTCTTTACTCAGAATAAGAGAACAAGAAAGGATTGAATGACCTACAACCAAAAGTATGTGCTCTGCTCATTCATGTACAGATAGAACAGATATTGGTGTAGTGGCCGCCTCATAAAAGGCCAGGCCACTAGTGGGTGAATACAAGTGTTTCTAGATTATATAATGGGCTTGCAGACAGATGACCAACCTGTATAATTAAATCTTTTTTTATTAAAAGAGAAAAGTTGACAAAGTCTGCAGTAGCAAATATGCATAAAATGTTGTCATGAATGTACATGATCACCTGTGGTTACTATTAATGGAAGGCATGGAGATTTGTTAGTGAATGATGATGATAAGTTTGAGAGAGCTGCTAGTCTTCTGTTGTTTTTTCCTCTCATTCTGGATTTCTCCCGGATTCCTCCCTGGCCTGAGAAGGTGGGCGAAGTTGGGGTGGTTTCTGGATGTGTTGAGAGATATTTTTTGTTGTCTGTCATCTTAGCTCTTGGGAAATACTCCTAGGTCGTGGCTTGAAGAAAATCCAACTGTGAGTGGCAAAGGCTTTGTGAAGTGACTGCAGCCTAAGTTTGTACTGATAACTTTGGTAACCGGTGCATCTGGAATCAAAGTAGTGTGAATTGGAATAGGATGTCTTTCTAGGATAAAGCATAAGTTATTCTGCTTCTTGTCAGAGAGGTTGAGTGACTGCTAGGTAGACTGACTTTGATTACTGTGACATCATACAATGAGATTCGACGTGACTGTTTACTTGATGCAGCTCTTTACTTTTGCGGCAGGCTGCTAGATGTATGCTTTGGAGTGTCCCTGTAGGTCTAGGTACATGGATTTGTATTTGCAATTCTTTTGATGCTAAATTACTTTATGTGCACTGGATATTTCATACGTTGTGTTCTGTTTGAATGGCTAATATATATGCACGCTTGCGGCATTTATCAGTCTATGTAGCATTCATGCATAGACTAGACAATATTAAACTCTCCAACCCGTGAGTCTCATGCTTATGGGAGTTTTTAGTGCCTGCTTATATTACTTTGAAGCTATTTTCAACTGTCACATTTAACTTTCATGGATAAAAGAAAATGATTTCCTGCCCTTTCAATGGCCTGTTTATTTTGCTTTTCGTTGAATATGATATGTCCAATTGTAAATTTTTGTGAACATAACCTTTCTGTTATTTATGTATGATATTTGACATTAATATTTTCATCTTGGAAGAATATGTTGCTGTTTCTATTAGTTAGGTTTCGAAGCCATGAAGAAACTGGCAAAATGTGGTATAATTTTTGGTTTCTGAATGAGGTTTTATTGGCAGTATTGCTAACGGCCATTGCTTCTCTTGCTATATAGTCTTTGTCAATTGCCAAGACAACCATGACATTGTGTTATATGAGATAGTCTCTGATCAATCAGAAACTTTGAAGTAGAGGGTCAGTTGAACCAGAAAAGAAAGAAAACATAAAAAATTCAGATTGGCGTAGCCACCAATACATTGCTTGACGAATTTACATGATCTGTTCAAGCTTTAACTGAATATATGTGCTGGATGCTATTGCCAGAGAATAAACTCAGGGTGGAGATGGAGATATAATATCTAGTCAGATCTTCATGAAGTAAAGATTATACATACGATTAGAACTCGAAATGTCAAATTCAGTATCCTAGTGGACCATCTGTTTCGTTCTGCATATTTCTTCTTAATATTATTATTTTTGACCCTCTAGCATTGTTATGTTGTAGATCATCACAAGGATTAATTACGGTCAAAGCGTAAGCATCAGCAGACTTGCTGGTGCTGTTTCCTTGGCTGGATCAGGGGGTGACTTATGGTCTGTCGAAGGAGGAAATTGGCAGATGGCTGCTGGTTTAATCAACCGTTCGAATGTTGATCTGCACCTCCGCGAGGCGGTACAGTCTATTTCTAATCATGGAAACTATTATGAGCTCAATTCCTCCGAAGGTAACAGCTATAACTGCGAGGTTGCTGTGGTTGCCATACCATTGGACGAGGTCGACATTTGCTTCGACCCTCCTCTTTCAATACCTCTAAGGAAGCTACAGCACACTCATGCGACTTTCGTGAGGGGTCTTTTGGATCCTGTGAGCATTTCGCTTGTTACTGTCTCAATCATCTATCTATATCTTCTTTCATCATAACTTACCATTTTAGTTATTAATCGTGTTTCGTGTTTTCCTTTTTGTGTCTTTTAAATGGGAATGCCATTGTGAGCAAAAGGCATACTTTGGGCTCAGCTCTGTGGAAGAAATTCCGGAACTGGTCAGTACAATCGAGGATCCTGGCATTCCATTCTTGAGCATTTCAGTTCTCAAGCGACACGATGAAAAAGAGGTGACTTACAAGGTTTTCTCTCGCGAAGCCATGGTAGATACGTTGCTGGATCAGATATTCAGGTGACATGTTTAAGTTCTTTTCACGTGTTGTGTTGTAGACTAGCTAAATTTGTTCTTTGCTGGACTTGGTGGATGTGTTTGCTTTGTTTGCTGAGAGGTAGTAGGATCAATCATCTATGCGAAGATCCTCTAATAGGCGACAAATTCTCGAGGTCGTTCCCAGAGATGATCTCATGTTTAGGAGGCCGCGATTAACACAGCTACAAAAATCTTCTGCTCATTGCTCAGATGGAGTAACGATTCGGCCTTTCAGTCAGAAATGACTTATCGAAAGGCCAAGGAAGTGTTCGAACAGATTGCCGATGCGCTGCCTTGTTTTGGAAGTAATACACTGTCGTGCAAGACTATGCTGTAGATAGTGAAAAGGAAAACTCAGCACCTTTATGAACTCGACGACGAAGTGGACCGACAGGCGAATGCTAATACTCGATATTGCTGTTTGCAGTGTTCGGAAGGACACGATCCGCATTGACTGGGGCGCTTACCCCCGTTACAAGGCTCCTGAAGTGTTTGCCCCATTCATTCTGGACGGCCAACATCTGTACTACGTCAATGCCTTTGAGAACGCCGCGAGCACGATGGAGACGAGCGCCGTTGCAGCCGAGAACGTCGCACGCCTGATCCTGTCGAGACATTTCAGCCATGTGCCCTTGAAGCGTTCGGGCTCGGAGGGCTCTACGGTCGACGCGGGTTTGCATTTGGAACTATGATGAGGGGTCAGATAGTCGATGATGATTTGTGTAAATTTTGTAAGATGTAACTCATGACTTGAGCACCTTGATGCAAGGAGCACTGGAATGTGATATATATCTTGTGATGGATAGCTTGGAAATATGGTTTTCATTTTATGAGACATCTTAAAAAATGTTTAATGGATAATGTTATTAACAATTAGATGATCGCATTATCCGGATAACGAGAGAAGCTTCTAAATTTGCTCTGGTGTCTTTGTTTCTGTGAATTTTTTTGAAATTTCATGAAAAAGAGAAATATTATTCATGAAAATCAATTTAAAGAAAAACATTTATATCTTTTAAAGGTAGAGACTTTGTTTTTCTTATTTTAAATATGGATATTTTCTTTAATTGCAATAATTTTCCATTAACTAATCATCTTCAGCAAATCAAACATGTAAAAATTTAGAAAATTAATTTGTGAAAGAATTTTTTTTTTCACTCAAACAAACACATCCTAAATTGATTGTGCTATCTACTAAAACATCAATGTGAAAAGAGGGAAATCTTTTTTTGGCTAGCTCAATTTAAGTCTTGATTGTCAACATAAATTTTCATCAACCCATCAGCCATTCAAATCAAAACTAAAATGGGGAAAATTACATAAATGATTTTGAAACCTGATGAAAAAATGAGTACTTACTATAAGGGATTAGTTTTGAGGTGGGTAAGTTCAAGATCTGAAATTTGGAATCTACTTTGTTAGAATGGGTCCACAGTTTTTGGAATTTGAATTTTATCATATATACCCTAGAATTGACCCTGGACCTATCTTTTTCTTGATTCGGTTCCAAAATCTCTTTGAGAACCTATACTTCTTTTGTTTCTTTTTCTAGTTTCCTTTGTATTACATCATAATAATTAATAACGAAATGATTTAGAGTAAAAGATAAACAAGGACAAGCGAATAAAGACAAGTCAAAAATGAGGTAGGGTTGTGAGGCTTGAATGAGTAAGGGTAAGCCGCCAGCGAGCGAGGAGAGGGAGGTGAATCACGAGTTGTGAAGTATCTAAGTGAGATTAGAGAGAACAGAGAAAAAGAGAGAGACGGAGAAAAATATTTCAAGAGAAAAATTAAGGCTTTTAAGCTTGATGAAGAAATTTCTAAATTCGGTCCGGTTCCTATAAATTATAAGAACCGGGGACCCTAGAACTGGACCGATTTCAGGGCGGTCCGACACACACTTCTCAAATAGAACCGGTCCGGTTACGCAGCCCTGGCCCCTAGTATTTAGTATTTACATGGTAATTGGGAAAGCAATTTCCTTTATCGATCGATCATTTCGTGGGGAAAAAGGGAAAACCAAAGACAAAAATTTACAGGACGCTCTCTCTCTCTCTCTCTCTCTCGGTTGCGCTGTTTGCGGCGGAGCGGAAGTGAAGTAAGGATGTCGCAGAAAGGGAAGAGAAAGGACGACGCTACCGCCTCCGACGGCGGCGGCGACTCCGACGGCGGCCAGGCCCCTCCCCGGAAGGCTCCCCGGCAGGATTCCGACGACTCCGACGACATCGTCGTTTGCGAGGTTCCCGTCTAGTGAGTTCTGCGGAATGCGCGCGTGCTGGTGTGGGGCTTTGTGGCGATCCTAGGGTTTTTGATCGGTGGGGGTTTTGGTTTCTTTGTCTGTGCAGCTGTCGAAGAACAGGAGGCTCACCGTCAGGAGCTGGCACGGCTCGGTCGTGGTCGACATCCGCGAGTTCTACGTCAAAGACGGCAAGAGCCTTCCGGGCAAAAAAGGTCTATTTTTTACTCTCTCTCTCTCTCTCTCTAGGCTTTGTGTTTGGTTGTCTGCAGTGAGTTGCTCTGCTTTGCTTTCTGCAATGTGGAATTTAGGGCAGGTAGCTGTGGTCTTTTCTGGGTTTGGGATGCTCTCATCTTGTGTGTGCATATGTATTCCTGGTAATCCTTGGTTGATGGGAGTATGTTTGTCATTGTGATCTGCGGGTGAGCTTGGCTGCTGAGCTTTGGAGTTGGAGAAAGGGGAAAGCTTTGGGATCATGGGGTGAGGGTGGTGAGAATTTGAGTTGGGTTTCTGGTTCTAATGCCCATTTTCGATTTGAATTTGAGAACGCTTTCGCTGGCATTTTTTGGAGGGGCTTTCGATGTAGATGAAATGTCGGAAGCATTGCAACTGGGCTGAGTGTATTGAACTTTGTGTACCAGTATCATGGTGAGTGTTGCATATTAGATGAAGGTTTGGATTCCATGATGGTTTTGGGAGGATCATGGTAATCTTGATGTCTCGGCATGACTTTTCCTTTTGTTAGTTTCAGCCCGTCTCTGTTACTATGCTTCAGAAATACCGATATCAATTAAAATGAAAAACTTGTCCAATCTTTTAGAGTGCATACTAGTTCAAGGTGTATATTCGATTGGCTCGTCACTCCCTTGCCATTTGGCTCTCCTCTATGGACCTGAGGGAGCTCAGTGGATGGTACGCTGGGTTTTGGAAGTTGCTACTTTATGTGTGCTTTGCTTGTTTCTCCCGAAACTCTTATCTCATTGGAGGTCAGCATTTTTTATTTCATTAGTTGAAGTAAACTTTGTCTTCCGATAACACCGTAGGTTCCTGTAATGTTGCTCTGTTTTCACGCATGTATGCAACTTGTTATTTTCGCGTTGCTTCTGCCTAGCCAAGTCAGCCATTTGGAGTATATAATTGTTACCGACTTAGCATTCCACGTCATTGTTGCGTTTGGTGGTGTTGGTGCTATTCTATTATTGCCATGTCATAATACTCTGGCAGACCTTTTGCTCGTTGCTTCAATTAGTATGATCTCTCTTAATGTTTTCTATCTGTTGATTTGGTCTGTTGTCCAGGTATTTCTCTCCCCATAGATCAGGTAAACTCTTGGTCCTGCGTGCTACTAGTACTTGAAATTTGAACAGTTTGTTCAACCCAACGTCCTCACATTGGTCTTTATGCTTTGTGCAGTGGAATAAACTTGTGAAGCACATGCCTGAAATTAACGAGGCATTCGGGGACGCATAGGAGCTAGCGACCAGTCTTGTCGGCTGCTGTCTTTGCTGAATTAACTGGCAGCTCATTTTGGTTTGTGGCTGGAGTGAACTGGGATTGGCCAGTAGTTGCTGACATGTAAAATGGTTTGTATGTAGTTGCACATCTCTTTTGGCTCTCTATGTAGAACTCGGTGCTCGAGTCTATGTACTGGAAGTTACCTGGAGAGAGCATGATTGAGCAGCCAAATAAACCGATCGGCAAATATGCATCTCGGTGAAAAGGAACCGTTTTGTGCTCTGATTTAGTTGAAGGATTGCGGGGGAAAATGCGTCTCCCCGCATTAGTTTTCTTTGGCAACGATTTATATCTCCATCTTAGCGAATGACGCAATGAAGACTTAATATGTTTTCTTGAAACGAACCATTGTTCACTGTTTCATTTTAGGGCAGAGGAGACAGGCCTGCGAGTTTCAAGCGTTAAGAACTATCATATGATATGCGCCTTTGCTATGCTCCAGCAGCCTGAAGCAATGAGATTTAGCTGTGCATGATCTAGCGGCTGCTGGACGAAGTTTTCATGGACGGCTGACAAAACACATCGATATGACGGCTGACTTTAAAAACACGCTTATTTCATCAAAATTGCCGTGTATGTGATCACCCAATTGTAGAAATAATGCCAAGGCATGTGATTGGAAATATAATATGAAGAGATGTATGACCCTTCTGAGTCTCCCATTTATTCTCACCATCTCCACGAGAGCTTCAAACTAATTTGTTGGAAAGAAACCCATCCGGTGCATCCTTACGATTCACATAAACATCTACACGACAGTATCAGACTTCACCATTTGGCAGACTTTACCATTTGACGAGACAAATGAATAACAAGACAGATGAGTGGCATCTAGGCTTAATGTGTATATGTAGGAGACTTGACCTCAAAGAATCATTATGCTAAGCAGTCATAACAGAACATACAGACACACTGCCTTCCGGCTTCTACATACCTTCTTGGCCTCCTGCAAAATAGTCATTGACAAGGTCACGATGATGACATGAATGCTGTTGAAAAAGATTGAGAGCATCAGGCAATGCTTCTGCTCTATCCGTCCACAGTTTTAGGCTTATTAGAGGGTTCATAAGATCAAAATGTCTCTCTTTACATATTAACATTGTGGAGTTCTCTTCGAAAGGGCCTTGTTTTACCTCATGCTGACGCCAAAATTCTTAAATTAAAAAAAAAAAAATCTGATATCTACTCATCTTCAGCAAATATTCGTGTTCATGACCTGTCGAGGACAACACAATTATCCTAGAGACTAGGATTTTGAATGCATTTTGAATCGTTTCACATTTTCATCTTAAGCTTGTAAAGTCAATAACATTGCATTTATCAAGACACCGTTTTACTTTCTTCCTTAGAGATATGACAAGACACCATCTCTTCATGGCATGCGTCCAAGATAAAAAAAACTACTTTCAACAATATCATGATCCATGTATAAAGAACAACAAAGACAGGCATCGGTAAAGCTGTCTTCCTATTTCACACACCGTGTCATAGATAACCAGAGGCAACTTCAAACCCAGTTAAACCTCACTTTAAGGCAAGACTTGTTTCATGGGGCTTAATAACTGAGGCAACACTAAAGATTTGCTCAAGTGTCTAGCTTCATCTTTGCAATGGGCTCCAATAATAAATCATATTCAGCAAAGACACGGTCCTTTCTAGTTAGCTAAACAATACCTTCTTATTGTCATCGAACAGCAGGGATGCTGAGAGATCCTGTATGAAGCACTCTGGGGAGTATCTACAAGAAAGAAAAGTATGGAAACATCAGCAAAACCACCATTGTAATGTTATGAGATGCTAGATTTGTAACACGTTGAAAAGTTGATTACCTCTCCCAATCGAGCGTTTATTTTCAAAGGAACCAAATCATCTGCCCGTGTCACACCTACATTAACAATTGCAGTGGCAGCTCCAGACTCATGAGCGGCTCTGTCACCCAAATGTGAAGATACAAATTACCATTTGAACCTTTCACATTGGAAGATAACACCACAACTATAACTATTACTTCTTGCTTTCTTTTGTTTATCATCAGAGGGGAAGGAGAACCTTCGATTAGCCTAAGAAGCAAACTCTACTTAAGCCATAGAATTAGGAAATAATAAAATTGGATCTTTCCTATTGCCAGGCAAAGCAAGATTCTTGACAAAACATACATATCAGTTGGAAAACAGAGCCCAAATACACCTAATGAGGAGGGGAAAAGGAAAATAAGCAAGCGTTACAGGATGCATGTCCACAAATAGAACAAGAAATGCCTCAAAATGAAAGGCTAAACAGGGAAAATGACGTGACCGGTTGAGTTAGTTGGTATCCCTACAATCCACAACAGGAATTATCAACACTATTGGACCTGAATATATGATCATCTGCACAATTTAGTCATGTAGCAGCAATAAGAAAGTGCCATTAGATTCATCACCAGATTCACGATAGCCACCCTGCACAACATCTTCAGCAATATCTAATGACTTGATAAAGCATGAAGACCATTAATGGTGTTCTTCACTACTCAATCATAAAAATGTACTGCCTGGAAAAGGTAATTGTCTGAATCATGGAATATAGGCACAAGATGAAAGACATACTTAATAAGGCGGTAAGCAGACATTGTCATCAAAGATGATCCTAAGACCAGAAAAGCATCACACTCTCTAGCAGCTTCCATGGCTCTGTCAGCCCAATCTTTTGGCACGTTATCACCAAAAAATACAACCTTCAAGGAAAATCAAGTAAATAAGAGCATAGACAAAGTAATAAAGAGAATTTAAACAGGAGTTTTCTCCTCTAAGTAGCAAACATGGGAATTAGATAGAATTCTAAACTAATACTCTTTCACGAAATATTAAATCAATGCACGATGCAGGTCCTGATAAAGTACTGCTAAGTATCAGATACACACTATAATCCGACTACAAAGTGCGTCCAAACTTCTCATAGATAATATTCTTCCTACCATAGCGCACTGATGGCTCCGAGATGCCACAGAAACTTTACTTCTCTGTTTACTCCTACTTTTGAAACAATAGAAGAAGTCCATCCGCACAACAAATGCCTATAAATCATCTTGAAAATGGCGAAACAAGCACATCTAAAAATCTCTTTTCCTTTTCCTTTTTTGTGGTTCACAGTAAACCTTCGTAAAATGGTTAAACCTACATAGGGACAAGAAACGAGACAACATCAAAAGACCATGGCTATTCCACATTAAATCCTTCCATTCCTAGATATGATCCCAAGGAGCAATTTTTCAAGAAAAGTGGGAAAGAGCATATTAAGTTGCTTTTGTAAAGATACTTGGACCACAGTGATAGATGGACAATTTCCTTTTTCAAATAGTATAGACAGAAGTAAGAAGCCATACTTGACCTTCAATCAACCATTAAGGAGCTAATTACCTCAGAAATTCTACAAAAGGAAAATGTAAAATGTAGACAAAGAGCCATACATCTGGTTTAAGGACCCCACTGCATTTTTGGCAAGTAGGGATTGTAAAATCCTCCTCCCAGAATTTCTCATCTATCTCAATGTCACCATCAGGCCTCTGCTTCATACCAAAGCTCTTGTCTGAACCAGGGTTTCCATGATCCAAACTTTCTATTGCAGCTGCCCACTACAGCAAAATGATTACCTCAGCTCAGTTACTGACCATTTAAATTATCAACTAAACTACACTTTTCACATAATGTCATCTGTTAACCTTGTTGCAAACATACTGGATAAAAAGGAAAGAGAAATCACAGTGGAACCATATGAATGAACTGGGATTCAATCCAGCAGAAAGGAAGAAAGTGGAAAAGCACTAGAAAAAGTAAGTACTAAGAGCCAACCTTTGGGTTGAGAGCCTTCAGCTCTTCTTGGAACAAATTCCGGCAAAAAGAAAATCCACAATCTATACAAATTACAGTATAAACGGTCCCATGTATTTCCAGTGGATTGCTACCAGCACGATGGTGCAATCTGAAATAAGTTCAGAAGAATTATCAATATCCAACTTTATCCTCCAATATCTGAAAATGTCATAAAAGTTCCACATCCAGTTACCTGTCAACATTTTGGGTAATCATAAAATCTATTCGACCAGCCTTTTCTAGCGATGCAAGGGCATAATGAGCCGCACTAGGCTGTGCTGTGGTAAACTTTCTCCATCCAGCATAGCTCCTTGCCCAATATCGCCTACGGGCCCGTTTAGAACGAACAAACTCCTAATGAATTGTCATGGAATTAAAGTCAAAAAATGAGAGACGCTAAAGATCTTAGGCACGGTTACACACTTAAAAAGATGAAAACAACAGAGAAGCCCCAAGAAGAAGCTGAAAAGATCTTATCAAGCAAGAACCAACAACAAATCTTCTCCATATCCAAAGTCACCCAATTACAGCACATTTTTGTACTTTCCATAGTATCATATCATTTATAAGAACCACCAATCCAACCTAATTCCCTGAATGCCCTCCCTTATTTTCTTAGGCCCCAACCCTGATTTTATGCTACTTCCATAGACACGTTTTAATTGGAGTATCCCAAAACATTCATGTGAGAAAAATGTTCCAATGGAAAAATGCTCTTTCAATTAAATGAGTTGGCTTCCAATTCTCACCACCTATTTTATTTCTGCCTCTTCCTTATCCAAAATTTGCATATATGTATTAGAACACTCTTCAAATTCAAATTTATACTCCATAACTTGCTTTCTGATAGAACTGTCCCTGCATTTTCGCTTCATCTCTTCATAATAAGCAGAGCGTTGCTATTTACATAATGAAATCAGTAAAATGAAAAAAAAAAAGAAAAAAAAGAAGGGAAATCAGGGAAGCTGCAAATCCCAGCACGTGCCTTCAGATCACCTGATGGGTAATTGGCCTGAAACCTGTGCTATAAGCCCCATTTGGACTGCAAACAACAAATAAAAGTTGGAAGGGTTTGTCTTAGCTACGAAAGAACCAGTCAACACATATACAATGGAGACAAAATTACAAATTGTCACATTCAGCATGAAAGCTTAACATGAGAGTGCCATTATAAAAACATGACCACATGCTGAAAATACATATATACCACAAGGTTATGCAGAGTGCATAACTTACAGACTAGTGTTAGGCATGAAAAATGATGCAGCATCACAGCAAGATCTCTCTTCTAGTTCTTCCCAATCACTTAATTATCCAAATTAAAAGATACAGAATAGCCATGAAAACATAATCAAACCATCTTTGATATAATTTTAAAACAAATTAACCAGAGTGGCTGTTATATCTCAAATCATCCAGGATGAAATATTTCCACCCATCAGTGATTTCTATCAATTTAAGTGTCCACTATATGTAAAATATCATTCTAAATATAACTAAAGAACCTTCTATAATCAGGAATACCGCACTCCGTGCTCATTCCAGCTCCAGTCAGAACCACAAGCTTCGTACTGCAAGCCAATTTAGATAATACATAAGCAACGTGAATCTAGTCATGGAACATACGTCTCACTGAGGAACGAGACACTTGGGAACATAACTATAAAACAAGAAGTCACCACAGGCAGAGGGTAAAAAAATTTTAGACCAGACCTTGATTCAAAAAACTGATGCAAAGAATCAGTATCCTTAAGGCTTGGAGGATCTGAATCAGGCACCATCTTCTTGTCCCTCAAGAATTTGGGAGGTGCTTTCTCTGGATTCCCTGAAGAAACCCCGGGGACCGATATGCGGGCATTTATGCGAACCGACCTCGCGAAAATGACTCTCCCAGCTCTCGCACAAAGGTTGGAAACCTTATTATAATCAAACAGAGCCTCTACCAAAACCCAAAAGCCACTCATCAGCACGACAGCGTCAATCAAATGCCAATCTATTTGACGACAAACGACTCAAAACTGGACCGAAACAATGGAAAACACTTGCCGGCAATTTTACCTCCCAGCATTTGCCTCAAGCCCGTAATAGTCTGTACATACAGAAACGCGAATGATCAATCGCAGGACCGACAAACGACGCCAAATTGCAAACCCACATCTAAAAGCAAGAGGTTTTTCCACGAATTCGAAGACAACAGACCGAAAAGAAAGCACTCCAAAGAAACCCAGATGATACGTTGAACCAAGTATGGATTCAATCACAGAGAGAGAGAGAGAGAGAGAGTTACATGAAGGAAGGAGGAATGAGGACGTGAACGGAGGAGGGTGATCGCCATTGCAGAGATTGACAGAGGTGGCCTGCCAAGAAGAGTCGGAATTTTTCAGAGAGAGAGAGATTGAGCGCATCGGCGACCGGTTCAATATGGGCCATTCACAGCAGGAGGCCACGTTCCACAGCTTTCCATCCTTAAAAATTCAGATTTAACTCTATTATAAGAATATACTCAAAATTTAGCCTATATATGTACACCCACATGCCTGCTTTTTTATTAATATGACTAAAGTCGATATAAGTCGGAATTTTTGCATGAATAAGAATTAATGAATTCAAAATCTCAACAAGCTATGAAATAAAGATTAGTTATTTGCAAAACTATGAGTGAAAGTAGGTAATTTAGTAAATTATTAATAATTTTACATAGACTTACCAACGCTTGTAAAAAATTTACCAATAAGAAAATAATCAAATACTGTTTTGGCATGGACCAATAGAATTCTATTATGAAATACATGAATGAATGAGATACATTAATGAATATTCATTATATTCATCTTATCTAATGTACTTATTATGGTACGTTTGTATCATACTTTCTAAGTACATCTGCCTATATAATGAACGCTCATCTCCCATATCCAATACATGTATCATTCGATACTGTGATATTAATGATAAGTACATTCTTGTTCTCCTATAAATAGGAGTTTAGTTTTTATGTATAATAGAACAACAATTACAATACAATGAAATATCTAGCTTTCTCTACTATCTCTAGTGTTCAATTGCTTTCTTTTCCCAATCTCTTATCTATTATATATTCACAATGCAATATTTTACAACATGAGGATCTACCGATTGAGTAAGTAATTTTTGCAAGGTGGGTATTCTTTTTATTAATCAACTTATTCTTCATTTTCTTCTATCAATTCTTCATTTTTATTTTTCTTGACTCGAAGTCAAATTTCAAATCTAAAAGTATCATTCTGCTCCTAAAATAGTAGTGGATATTTAGAAATCCTTTTAATTAATTTAAGGATTTATTTTTGTAAGGATTATAACAAATATTAAAAAGCTCAAATTCCACATCTTGGAAGTGAGTGAAAAGAATTATCTATCATGGTGCCTTAACATGAAAATGCACCTCCAAGAGCAAGGTCTTGCTAATACAATTACAGATGATGGAACTTCAAATAAAAAGGATAAAGCAAATGCACTTATTTTTATTCGTTGTCATTTGCATGAGAGCCTGCAGACTCAATATTTATCCGTTTGAGACTCTCATATCTTGTGGAGGAGGTTGAAAGATAGGTATGATCATACCAAGACTGTTATCCTCCCTCAAGCATAATATAACTGGCAAAATCTCAGACTGTAAGATTTTAAATCAGTGTCTGACTATAATTTCGCTTTATTTGATATCGTTTCTCAGCTTAAGTTATGTGATATCAAACTTGCTGATGCGAAATTGTTAGAGAAAACTTTATCCACATTTCATGCTTCAAATATTGTATTGCAACAGCAATACCAGCAGCGTCAGTTTGTCACATACTCTGAATTAATTTATGTGTTTCTTATTACTGAGCAAACCAATGAATTACTGCTAAAAAATCATGATCTTAGACCTGCTGGCTCAAAAGTATTGCCTGAAGCACATGCTAACTTTGAGAAAAATACTAGCCATTTTAAGGGCTATAAGCGTAGGTAAGAACTTAATCCTTGAAAGGATTGCAAGAAATTTAACCGTCTTAGGAAATCAAACTATGGCTTGAATCATGGCAAAAAAAAAACCAAAAAACCAAAAAAGGTGATTAATGAAAGTATTTGTCATCGTTGTGGCATGACTGGGCATTGGTCACGTACTTGTTATACACCAAAACATTTTATTGACCTATACTAGGCATCTTTAAAGAATACAGGCAAGTGTGGTGAATCTCATGTCATTAAAATCAATCCTACTGTCATAACCACTGTTGAGGCCAACAATATCTCTATTGGTGGGACACCTCTTGCTCCTGAAGTAGCAAATGCATATTTGGATGTCTCTGATTTCTTTGAGGACCTCTAATTACTTTGATGAGGCATAAGAGTAGTGGATGATAATTAAAATTTCGAATCTTATGTTGTTTCACTTTTTATTGTTCTTTAATATGGTTATGAAATGCTTATGAATCTTATATAATATTTATGTTTGAAATTTTATTCGACTATATAACTAATATGCAACTTTTATGATACTTGACACCTGAAATTGTCAATATAAATGCAAATGAAAAATACCAAGAAAAATGAAGATATTTGTTTGCTTGATAGTGCAACAACACATACTATATTTCGTAGTAGACACTTTTTCTCGAGTATGACATTGCGTAAGGCACAAATCTATACAATATCAGGTCCTATTTCAATTTTTGATGGTTTTGGGAATGTCACGATTATTTTGCCAAATGGCACCATCCTGCATATTGAAAATGCATTTCTAAGCATTAGATTCAAAAGGAATTTGCTCAGTTTCAAAGATGTACGCCGTAATGGGTACCATATTAAGACTGTTTGTGAACAAGATAAGGAATATATTGTCATTTCCTCTTATAAGATGGGCCTGAAAACCATCCATAAGAAGCTAAAAGCTTCTTCTATGGGTTTGTATTGTGTCATGATTAAGGCTGTTGAAACCTACGCCACCACATCCTAGAGATTGGTAAGCCCTTATCAGTTTGGACTATGCTATGATCGCCTTGATCATCCTGGCACTTTAATGATGTGTAGGATAATTTAAAATACAAAAAGGGCACCCTTTAAAGGATATAAATGTATTGCTATCCAAAGATTATAATTGTGAGGCTTGCTCACAATGAAAGCTCATTATCAAATCTTCCATAACAAAGGTTAATCTTGAATCTCCTTTATTCTTGCAAAGAATTCAGGGTGATATTTGTAGACTAATACATCCATCAAGTGGACTACTTCGATATTTTATGGTACTAGTGAACGCATCCTGTAGATGGTCCAATGTTTGCTTATTATCTACGCGCAATGTCACATTTGCACGTTTACTTGCGCATATTATAAAGCTCCGGACACAATTCCTTGATTATCCAATTAAGAGCATAAGGATGTATAATGCTAGTGAATTTACATCAAAGGGTTTTGATACATATTGTGTTTCACTCGAAATCGAGGCTGAGCACCTAGTTGCATATGTTCATACTCAAAATGGATTAGCAGAATCATTGATTAAACATATCCAAATCATTGCCCGCACTCTATTATTGAGAACGAATCTTAACGATACAGTATGGGGTCATGCAATTTTGCATGCGGTAGCTCTAATACGATTACGCCACACTGCTAGTCTTTTACAATCTCCCATTCAAATGATTCTTGGTTATGAACCAGATATTTCACATCTACGCACTTTTGGTTGTGCAATACAGGTGCCTATAGCATCGCTAAAAAGGACGAAAATGGGTCATCAACGCCGTTTAGGCATTTATGTTGGGTTTAATTTACCGTCTATCATTAGGTTCTTGGAACCAACTATTGGTGATCTTTTTACTACCAGATTTGCAGATTGTCATTTCGATGAGACTAGGTTTTCATCAATTGGGATACCTACAACTTCCATGACTGCAAAACAAAAACCAATTAAGGTTTTCTCCTGAAAAGAGAAAAAATTATCTCAATTAGACCTAAAGACTCCTGAATGTGAAAACGAGGTGCAACGCATAATCCATTTACAGGCTAGGGCCAATAGACTTCCTGATGCATTTAATGATGCTACTAAGGTAACGAAGTCTCATATTCCAACTGCAAATGCTCCAGCTAAGATAGATGTTCTCGAATGACAAGTTAAAATGGATCAAAATCCCCCGCACTTAAAGCGTGGTAGACCAATAGGATCAAAAGATACTATTCCTCGAAAACGAAGGGGAAAGAATCAAGAATCCGCTCCAGAAGAGTCTGGCATTGTGCTTGCTCCCAAAGAGCTTATTGCACCTGAAGAGGCGTAAACCCATGAAAGGAGCACTGGCCCCGGAATACTGAGAATTTCATTACATATTGTAATGAAATTTGAGATCGAAATAAAATTATCATTGATGATACTTTTGCATTTTCAATTGCTCATAAAATTATAGATGATGATTGTGAACCGTAATCTATTATTGAATGTTGTCAAAGGCAAGATTAGCCTAAGTGGGAGGAAGCAATTAAAGCTAAATTAGCTTCCCTAACTAAACAAAAGGTTTTTGGACTTGTAACTCGTATCCCCGATAATGTAAAACCCATTGGATATAAATGGATATTTATTCGAAAATGAAATGAGAAAAATGAGATTATCAGGTATAAAGCCCGACTCGTTGCCTAAGGATTCTCCCAGAGACCTGGAATTGATTATAATGAGACATATTCACCTGTGATGGATATGATTACATTTCGTTTTCTCATTAACTCAGCAATCTTTGAAAGATTGGAAATGCATCTTATGGACGATGTGACGGCATATCTATATAGCTCATTAGACTCGGATATTTATATGAAAATTCTTGAGGGATTCAAAATGCCTGAAGTATGCACTCCTCGCAATTTATTCTCAATAAAATTACAAAGATCCTTATACGGATTAAAGCAATCCGGTTACATGTGGTATCAATGCCTAAGTGAGTACCTAATTAAGGAAATGTACAAGAATGATCCTATCTGTCCATGCGTGTTTATTAAGAAATTAGAAATCGGATTTACTATTATAACAGTTTATGTCGACGATATAAATTTAATTGGAACTCCAGAAGAGTTAGCTGAAACTGCCTGAATATTTGAAAAGGGAGTTTGAAGTTAAAGATTTAGGTAAAACCAAACTTTGTCTTAGTCTAGAGCTTGAGCATAAAGCAAATGAAATAATCGTTCATCAATCAGCATACATTGAAAGATTGTTTAAACGTTTCAATATGGACAAATCTCACCCATTGAGCACCCCTATGGTTGTAAGGTCTCTAGATCCCCAAAAGGACCAATTTCGTCTTAGAGAATTTGATGAAAAGATACTTGGTTCTAAAGTACCATATATCAATGCAATTGGGGCTTTGATGTACTTGGCACAATGTACGAGATCAGATATCACTTTTGTGGTAAATTTATTGGCACGTTTTAGTTTTGAGCCAACTCGGAGACATTGTAATAGAATTAAATATATTTTCCGTTATCTCCGAAGAACCATAGATTTTGGATTATATTATTCCAAGGATTCCACTAACTCTGGTTTAGTTGGATATGCTGTTGCTAGATATAGATCCGACCTACATAAGGCTCGCTCTCAAACCGGGTATTTATTTTGTTATAATGGCACCGCTATTTCTTGGCGTTCTACGAAGCAATCGCTAGTAGCTACATCTTCTAACCACTCTGAGATTATTATTTTATATGAAGCTGGAAGAGAGTGTTTGGTTAAGATCCGTTATAACGCATATTCATAATTCTTGTTCTTTAATACCAGTTACAAATTCTCCCACTATAATTTATAAAGATAATGCTACTTATGTTGCACAAGTTAGGGGAGGATATATCAAAGGTAATAGGACAAAGCATATCTCGTCGGAATTTTTCTATACTCATGAACTCCAAGAAAATCGACAAATTGATGTTAAACAGATTCAAACCATAAATGATCTTACAAATCTTTTTATCAAATCATTGCCAACATCAACTTTTGTGAAATAGTATATGGTATTGGTATGCGGCGAGTTCACAAGGTGCAAGATTGATTAGCCCCAACAGTGGCTACATGGCTCAATTAAGGGGGAGATATTATGAACTATGTATTGTAGCATTGATATGCGGCGAGTTCACAAGATACAAAATTGATTAGCCCTAACAGTGGCTATATATGCATTGCACTATTTTTTCTTTCTGTCTGGTTTTTTCCCACAGGGTTTTTCTGGCTTAAAGTTTTTAACGAGGCAATTAATGCATCCATAAAAGGGAGAGATCACAACATTTGTACTATGCACTTTTTTTTCCCTTCTGTCCGGTTTTTGTCCCACTGGGTTTTTCCGACTTAAGGTTTTTAATGAGGCAGTATCATTCGATGTACAATTCGTAATGAATACAATGAATATTCAAAGGGGAGTGTTATGAAATACATGAATGAATGAGATACATTAATGAATATTCATTATATTCATCTTATCTAATGTACTTATTATGGTACATTTGTATCATACTTTCTAAGTACATCTCCCTATACAATGAATGTTCATCTCCCATATCCAGTACATATATCATTCGATATATTGATATTAATGATAAATACATTCTTGTTCTCCTATAAATAGAAGTTTAGTTTTGATGTACAATAGAATAACAATCACAATACAGTGAAATATCTGGTTTATTCTACTATCTCTAGTGCTTAATTGCTTTCTCTTCTCAATCTCTTCTCTATTATATATTCGCAACGCAATATTTTACAACAAATTCCACTATTTTTGGGAGGGCCCTGTAGAATAGAAATTCAAATTTAATATTGTTGCAATAAATGCAGCTCCCCAATTTGACATTTCCTCATTTCATTTGGCTTGGAAACACCGTTCGGCATTACTCGACACTATTTGACACAGTTCAATACACAACAAAACAAAACAAAAAGAAGTTTTCTATCAAAATGTTTAATATTGTCTCTAATCTTGAACATTTTCATATAATTTACGGACTATAGTGAATATATATCAAAGTTTAGGGATCACATTACATATTAAGTTAAAGTTCAAGAAATGCATTGAATATATTAAATGTTCATTAACCACATTGTACATTAATCCAAAGTCTAAGCTTATTGGATCACCTCCCCTCTCCCTTCATTAATGGCCAACTAAATGATTATCACCCTAAGAACCTAGACGCGCCATATCTTCACTTAGACTAACCAAGTAAACCAAGCTTATTCGACCACTTATGCCTAGGCCTAATTAGGATGATCTAATACTCATAATTATAAAATCTTAAGCTCCTAAATGTTAAGACCAGGGAAACTATTGGCCAAGTAAATAATGTCATTATAAGCCTAGATGAACTTATAAGCAAGTTAGAGTGCCACCTCTTATCATTAGTAAGGAAATGTGTAAAAATTTCATTGGATCATTTAGTATACATTAATGAGGGTCATCATTACAAGAATGGTTATAAATATGCCCTCTCCCTCCATTTTCCACCACCACTCACCCACCCTTTCCCCTCACCTCGATCGTTCACTCACCTACCCCTCACCATTGATTGTAAAGTGTAAGTGGAACTCCTAGAACTAAATTAGGCGGTTCGTTTGTCATTCGAAGCTTGGTTGTTTGCTTGAGTTTTGGTTTGATAATGTTTTGATGTGTATAAGTCACTTCATGTCCCTAGCCACGGGTATGTTGCGTATCGATTGACCATGAACCGATTTTGGTCACAAGCCACACCCCATTCCCTACGCCAAGTCATGTTATGGTCGCATGTGTATCATGTATATCATGACACTTGTTGCATATCACACCTTTAGGCCATGTGCATGTTGGCTAAATCAAAAAGTAAAAACTAATAAATGCAGGAATTGTTATAAATATTTCATTTGCAAGGATACATAAAGAAAGACAAGATTTAACGTCACTTGATGGTGGCATTGATGCCCCAATTGAGCCAAGATGTCTCTTGGTAACAAGATGCCATGAGGAGAGTTGCAAGATGCCATCGAAGAGGGCAATGACTTGGTTGACCTAGGAGGACCCCGAGTCGGGTGTTTTTTAGATGTTGCGGCATGCAATGGCCTAGTTGAGCTAGGATGCATTAGTTAAGTCAGAATGTCTTGATTGAATTGGAATATCCCATTTGATGATGAGATGGATAATGATAAAAGAAAATCTACACATGTTCATATTTCTTGTATGATTGCATGATAAGACATACATTCCTGCATGTAGTTGAATAGTTGCTTTAACTTTACTTTTGATTTACTATCGATTCATAATAGCAGTCTATATTCGTCTCACACGTATTTGTGCCAAGTTAGAGGGTAACTGATCCCCTATCTTCGGGCTAGTGATTTTACTTACTAAGCTTGTCTCATTCATTTCTTTCACAAACTTGTAGGGATGGTTGCACACGCCTTTTCTCCCCCTATGTTCAGAGTCTTGATGAGCATAGAATTTTCCTTTCATGACATGATAAAGTGTGACTCAACCATTGGGATTAAAATCAGAATCAGCAAAATGGTCTCCCATCACAATTCTACCTCGTTCATCATAATAGATAAGGATCTTGCAAGGCCACTCCGTGGCTTCAACGGCCCATCGGATCCTAACAGTGAAGGCCTCTCCTTCCAGTAGATGACCACAGATGAAAGGAGGACAAATGGAACCAATTTTGGCCCACTACTACTACTAATCCCATACTAATCCACAAGCGAGCCATCACCCAACTTAGAAGTTGATAGTCTCTTCCACCATCATGTCCAAAGAGACTTTCCTACACACTAAAAAATAAGGAGTGAGCCGAAATTCAGTAAATAAAATCCCTAAGTCTAAGGTAAGATATCGTTTTAATAGTTAACTTGTCACCAAATAAACAACATGAGTTCAAGCCAAACAAAATAACCATACATGAACAAGTTCTCCCTTTCTATCATGATATGCCAATAAAACCATTTAGATAATGCAAGTAAAACCAATCATAAGCAAGTCATATGACATAATATTTCATGATACGGCAATACCATCCATTGGTTTAGCACCGTACACAAGAATATATGAGGGTGCATTTATATTTGTCATAAGGTTAACCACCGCACACAAACAATTGAATCCATACTTGTCATAAAGTTCATCACCACATACATACAAGAAAAAATCATATATGTCACTAGCTAGGACCATGATTCGCGAGACATCTTAACTAACACAATATTGTCACCATCATCACATGGGGGACAAAATTATACATACCCTTTGCCACATCTCAACCCATTCATCATGGGTGTTATCTACATCAATGAGGATAGATATACCATGACTACAAGAGCCATGTCATACCTTACTATACAAGCCAAGTCATATTATAACCACAAGGACTATGTCATACCATGACTACTTGAGCCATGTCATAATAGGATTTCATCTCATATAAATATTGTAGAGAATTGTCGGATATGATAGCATATCTGGCTAACTCCAAAGTTTTAACCTAATGCTTACACAAGGGAATTCGCTCGGAGGTAAATAGCCCATCGCAAAAGGTCTTAATCATATAGTATTATTTGCAAGCAATTCATCTCAACATAACAATCACCATGTTCATTATCATATTTTCTCATTTCTCATGCACTTCAACACCACACCTAAAAGAAACAATCAAACATGTTCTGACCATGTACAAAATATATGAAATAAATTAAACAATCACAACACATTTGCATCCCCATTTCACATACTTACACTAAGTTCACATATATCAACCAACCAAATGAAAAGCACTAAGTGAATTAACCCAACTTAGCATCTAGGATTTTCACTTACCTTAAAGAGTTAGAAACACAAGATAGCTTGGGTGGTTAAGGTTGGGAGTGAATTTAGACAAGAAAGTGGAGCTTTTGCTATAGAATATGAGTAGTAAGAAGAAGTGGTAATGTGTGCCTAAAATGAAGGGGTAAGACCCCCTATTTATAGTTTTCATCCATGGCTATACAATGATTGCCTTAATTAAATGCAAAGCTAAATATTCCAAGGGAAAAACCTCACTTGACTTAACTTAAGTTTGGGTGGTAAGAATACTTACATGAGGTGTCCCTAGTATAATGATTATGGGATAAGTGCTCCGATGAAAAGACTTACATTACCTAGCTAGGGTTTTTAGGTGGCAATCCTAATTGTATCATGTGACTCTAGTGCAATGATGTTAGGGACAATAAGTTAGCTAGTCAACAATGGTCCAATAGAATTTTGACACAAGAAGATATTTTGGAGGGGATTAGGATGAACCATTCTCATTGGGCCGAGCAAGGGCATGAATCTCTATGCATTAATTGACTATAAGCATGAGTCACCAAAATATTAATGACCATAGGCATAAGTCATCCAAAACATTAATGAACTATAGTTAAAATAGGTTATGTAATTCATGATGTAAAAACCAACCAAATTAATGTCTCAACCCAAAGCATAGTTAAAAATTTTGGTAAAGAAAAGAGAAATGGCATGCCGATTGAAGAGAAATACAAATTAAAAAAAAAAAAACCAATATTCATTCTAGACACTAGTGTTTCTAAATGAATATTGACTGTACTAAAATCATTGATGAAAGATATCAAAATTAGAAAAATCTCAGTTCAATAGATTATGAAATTTAGAGCATATCAGTCCAACTAATATAACTATAATGGTCACAAAAAATCATATTAAATACTATTATTAAGTGTAGAAAATTTAGGATGTCACAACTTTTTCCTTGAAATTTCGTTCTTGAACAAAATTTGAAAATACCTCATCCAAAGCTCTCCTTGTCTTACAAGGCCTATGGCTAAATTATAAGTGTAGAATTTAATATAAAAGAAGAAAAGAGAGCGATGTAAAAATTGATAAAGGAGAAACAAGGAGAATGTGTAAAACTAATTAGGGATTTCCACGTCTCACACTTCTATTATTAAAGAATACTTAATGACCATAATAACCCTCACATTGTAACACTCTCCCTCAAGCTCCTCAAGCTAGAGCATAGTTATCAAGCATGCCCAGCTTGTTATAAATATATTCAACCCTACTACTCTCTAAAGACTTGGTGAAAAAATCAGCAAGTTGCTCATTAGTCCTAACATGACTAGTAGAAATTAACTCCAGCTTGAAGCTTCTCACGGATAAAGTGACAATCAACTTCAATATGCTTGGTACGCTCATGGAATACTGGATTTGAAGTAATATGGATTGCTACCTGATTATCACACCACAGCTTCATTGGCGTAGGATTTTCGAATCCAAGTTCAATTTATAGCTAATGTATCCAAATTAATTCACAAGTAACTTGAGCCATAGCTTTATATTCTGATTTTGCACTGGATCTAGCTACAATACTTTGCTTTTTATCCTTCCAAGATAATAGGTTTCCTCCCACAAAAGTGGAGTAACCTGATGTAGACCTTCTATTTGCAGGAGACTCAGCCCAATCAACATCCGAAAATGCTTCCACTCCTCTGTGACCATGATCACCAAAGAAAAGACCACAACTTGGGAGTTTTATTCAAGTATTTCAAAATTCTAACTACAACATCCCAATGAGAGGTATGAAGAAAAAACATAAATTGACTCGCAACACTCACAGAAGAGGAAATATCGGGTTAAGTGACAGTCAGATAATTCAATTTTCCAACAAGTCTTTGATATCGTTTTGGATCATTCAATAATTCGCCTTCCTTTGCCATTAATTTTGAGTCAGCTTCCATGGGTGTATATAGGGGTTTTGCTCCTAGCATACCTATCTCTCTAAGCAAATCCAAAACATACTTGTGTTGTGAGATATGGATACCTTTCTTTGCTTGTGCTACTTTTGATACCCAAAAAATATCTAAGTCATCTCAAATCCTTTGTTTGAAACTGTTATTACAAATGCAATTTCAATTAATCAATCTATGTAGAATCATCTCCAATTATGACAATATCAATTACATAAACTACAAGAAATATCCGACCAACTCCTGAAACATGATAAAATATAGAATGATCTCTACTACATCTAAACAATCCAAGCTGAAGCACCACTTCTGTAAACCTCCCAAACCAAGTTCTAGGATTTAAAGATTTCTTTAAACGACAAATATAACAAGACTCCAGGTGGTTGCTCCTATACATTTCTTCATTTAAATCACCATGAAGAAGGGCATTTTTAACATCAAGCTAAAAAAGAAGCCAACAAGCAGAAGTAACCAACGAAAGTAAAAGATAAACATAGGTCATTTTAGCTACTGAAGAGAAAGTATCACCATAATCAACCCCATAAACTTGTGCATAACCTTTAGCAACAAATCTAGCCTTGAGGTGAGCAAGAGAACCATCGGGATTAACCTTAACAGTGAACACCCATTTACATCAAATAATAGTTTTTCTTGCAAGTAGAGGAACAAGATCCTAAGTCTTGTTTTGGTCAAATGCCATTAGTTCCTCCTGCATAGTTGTCTTGCAACCTTGACTAGATCATACTTTAGCAACAGTTTTAGGAGTATGATGTTTATCAATTGTGTCTAAACTAGCTCAGAAAGAAGCAAATAGACCAGAATATGTGACAAACTGTGCAATAGGGTGTTGGGTACAATTGCGAACCGCTTTGTGATGAACAATAGGGATAACGAAATAGGCAGAGGTACATTTGCAGGGGGCTCCACATGTTGATGATGACGTCTAATGTATACATGTTAAACTGATGGAGGGATTGGAGGAGAATCCGAAGTGGGTTTTATAATGACATGTAAAGGAATCATCATCCATTGTAGGAGGCTCCATTGGTTCATCAGAATAAATAGTCGACTCAAAAAAGAAAGTATCTGCAATGGTGAAATATTTATGTAAAGAAGGACAGTAACAACGATATCCCTTTCGTGTATGAGAATACCCACCAAAATTCATTTAAGAGACTGAGGGTCTAGTTTGGAAAGTAGGGGTGTGCAATCGGACTAGATTTACCTGATTCCCAATCTGGCCAACTCGGAAAATAGGGTCTGGAACCGGTTTCGGTTGAAACTGGTCTGGGAGCCGATTCCCAAAATTCAAACCCTATTTGAATCGGTTTGGGAACCGATTTCGAGGGATTACCCACCCGGGAACTGGATCGACCAAACCAGTTCGAAAATTGGTTTAAGAACCGGTTTTTAAGGCAGCCCAAAAAGACCAAAACCCTAATTTTTTTTTCTATCTTTATTCTTTACCTCTCAGGCTCTCACACTCGCAAACTTCCCTGAGCTCGCAACCTCCGCCGATCCTGGTTCCATCTGAGCGCTGACGCTGCTTCCTCTCGCCCACCATCACCTTCCTCTCGTGACACTCGCAGCCCGTGAGATCCCGACGTCACCACTCCGCCTCTCCCTGCTCCGTGCCCCCCGAAATCGTGACGACACCTCTGTCAACCCGGTTCCTGGCTACTCGCCAGCCTTGCTCCAAGTTCCCCTCCTGAGCTCCACCGCCAAATCCAACTCCCCATTGCGCCGCTTCCTCATCTGCTTCCTCGTTGTGCCATCGCTAGCTCCCCGTCACTTTGGGTACCCTCATCAAAGCGTTACCTTTCGGTCAGTCTTTGTAGTATTTTGTCTCAAATTGGTACCATCTAAGCTTGGTTCAACTGATGAAATTTTTTGCGACATTGACTAAAGATTTCACCTTCTGGTTCAGGTTGCTTGCTATTTTCACTCAAAGTTCAAGTCCAGTGATTCAAGTACTTACAAAAAGAACGGTATGGAAAGTTTCTCCCGTTCTAACTAATAGTGTTTTAACAACATTTTTTGTCATCTCTTCCTCTTGCAATTCTTTATCTTACCATGCAGCTGCACCATTTTTATTGTATTTGAAATTTTAAATAACCAATCTCTAGATTGGACATTACTGATTCTGGTGGAAACCTGGGCACTACTTGCATTCAAAGACCGTATATTGATTAGAAGTTCTAATTAGATTTTTTTTTTATCTTGTTTTGATACTAGGTGAAGTTTAAGATTTGAAAACTTCCTAAAGAAATTATCTAATGTCGCACTTGACAATATAAAGCAAGGATCATAAACAATTCTATGGTCATATCACTCTCCTCTTTGACTGTGGAGATTAACCATGTCTTTATTCTTTTTTCTTCTTTGGATTTAAGGAAGTCTATTGAAATCCATTATGGCACTAGAGCCATTTTAGGCTTTTTTAGCCAAGACCATGTCAAAGTTGGTGATCTTGTTGTTAAGGATCAAGTATGAACACTTATGAATTATGCAATTGTTGTTCCACAAAGACAACAGTCTTACCTAGGCAGTTACATTGGCTTTTAGGAATTTATTGAAGCTACTAGGGAGCCAAGCATCACATTCTTGGCTGCAAAGTTTGATGGTATACTTGGACTTGGGTTTAAAGAGATCTCAGTGGGTGACGCTACTCCTGTGTGGTAAGTCGGTGCATGCCCACAACTAACTGTTAGATGCCTTTCAACACCTTCAGGAGTGTATATACAAACAAATGTCTTATCATTTGAAATTATTCCTTTCCTTTGTACCTTTATCGAATCTCTAAATTAGAGGATATGTGCAGGTATAATATGGTCAATCAAGGGCTTATTAAGGAGCAAGTATTTTCGTTTTGGTTAAATCGTAACATTGAAGGGGAAGGAGGAGGTGAAATTGTGTTTGGTGGGGCTGATTCTAGTCACTATAAGCCATAAGGGAGAGCATACATACGTTCCTGTATTTGTGTTTGGTTGGCTACCAATACCAAATAGGTTTTTTGTCCATACTTCGGGCATTGCATTTAAGTGTCTGTTTAATTGGTTCTTTTTTCAATTGACAGATTAAGATGGCCGATGTCCTCATTGGAAATGAAACTAATGGTAAGTGTTTATGCATATTGTATTATGCATTTCTGGATCAATTATCATTCTTTTCCTCCTTATGGCATTAAGTGATTACAAACTCTCTTTTCAGGATTTTGTGCTAGTGGTTGTTTGGCCATTGTAGATTCTAAGACCTCCTTGTTGGCAGGCCCTTCTGTAAGTTTGATAGGCAATGAGAAATTGCCATTATCCATTCTATTGACAAATCCTTTGACACGCTGAACAATATACATGTGCCAAAGTGGCAGATTCACTATATTTGACTATTATCATATTTTGCATTATTCAAATTTATATTTGTGAATAAACTTGATTAGTTTAGTGTTTGAAAGGGATGAAAATTGAAATAGGTAGTCAATTGTTATTTTGTTGTTTTATTGTTTCACTTTTTAACTTTTATATATGAGGGAAAAACTTATTTAGTTCTATAATGTGAGAGGAATACAATTAGGAACTCATCTTTCATTTCCGTATTCACTAGCTTCTTTATTTGAGATAATTATGCATAAATTTCCCAAGAGCTTTGAATGATACATGGCTTAAATTAACTTTTGTTGATTGAACATGATACTAGCAAATGGGTTTCATCATCTGTTCTATTGCCGTAAAATCTCATTGGACCATGCTAATCCATTGTGGAAAGTGAACTACTAAGGTGATGATAAGGCCAGGCACCTTTAGATATTCTCATTCAGTGGACAATAGTTATTATAATCAATAGTTTTTTATTTATATAATATCTTATTACTTGGTGCTGCGTTGGATCTGGTTAACAATTCTTCATTTCAGGGTTGTCTTTTGTCTTGTCACCTTAGATGCTTCCACTTGGAACCATCATATAAGTAAGACTCACCCATAAGCTCAACCGTTAGGAGCAAATCAACCTTAATGTTGCCTTTAAATTTGAGGATAACAATATGGGAAGTCGAGAGGGAAAGGTTGGCTAAAATTGGGTACTATTTATCATTATATATGTGCTTATGCTGATTGAGATTGTAAATGCTTTATCTTACAGATAAGTGTTATACGGCAATTTTTATGCAAAATAGGTTCTAATATAAATAAGGTTAACCTTGTTCCCGGACCGGAAAAATAGCGTGGGTTGAGAACATGGTCCAATGCAAACAGGGTCGAGTACAAGGTTTAGAAAAAGAGGATCGGTTATAACAAGGTTGGATACAGGGTCTAGGTCTAGACCCTAACCACCCTGAACCCGATCACCCCTATTGGAAAGCTCTGATTGATGGTCACAAATATAGTAGACACAACCAAACATACGAAGTGGTAAATGAAACAAGAATTCCGAAGGAAAAAGAAGAGTGTGTTGTTGCACCCTTAAGAACAGAGGACAACATGCGATTGATAAGATAGCATGCGATCATGATAGTATCAGCCCAAAAAGATTTGTCTACCTTCATTTCAAACATTAATGATCGAGCAACTTCTAGTAAGTGACAATTCTTCTGTTTGGCGACACCATTTTGCTGTGGTGTATCTGAACAAGATTGATGAAGGATAACATGTTGGGTCATGAATTAAAAAAAAAAGGTTAGAAAAATATGCTTTAGCATTATCACTTTGAAAAATACGAACAAGAGCTGAAAATTATGTACTTCACTAATAAATGCACAAAATATAAAAAATAACTTAGAATGGCTTTTCATTAGATATAGCCAAGTGGCTCTTGAATAGTCATCTACAAAAGTAATAAAGTACTTGAAACCCAACTTAAAAAGAGTATGACAAGCACCCCATATATCAGAATGAACTAACATAAACGGCTAAGAGGCTTGTTTATTGATTCTTGGACGATAACTAATACGGTGCAATTTCGCAAACTGACATGATTCACACTCAAGACTAGATAAAGATTGAAACTAGGGATCTAACTTCTTTGAACTTTCCAAGGATGGGTGGCCCAAACGACAATGGATCTGCTGTGGGGAAGCTACTGAACAAACAACACTTGTAGTATCATTAAGCAAGTATAGCCCCCCTGACACATGTCATTTACCAATCGTCTTCCTTGTCTTCAAGACTTGAAAAACACATAAATCGGGATAGCAAGTTACGGAACAATCATATGCTTTGGTAAGCTGACTGACAAACATAAAGTTGAAAGAAAAACTAGGGAGATACATTGCTAAAGATAAATATATGGAGGATATTAGGGGAACTATGCCTATCCCTTTCACAGTGGATAGAGAACCATCAGCTAATGTAACATTAGCCATACTCATGGATGTTAGGAAAGATACATGACACTCCAGTCATATGATTGGTAGCACCTAAATCAATGACCTAGGGGCAAAAGGCAAAAGGACACGCTTTTGCATTACCTGTCTGAACAAAAATAGCTATGGAGGAGGACTGTGAAACTGGCTGAGAAATGTGGAGTTGATTATACCTAGCAAATTCCTCATCTGACATTCTGATCAACTTTCCTTCCACAGCGGATTGTGAAAAGGCACTAGAATCTACTACATCAGATACGTTAACTGTAGCCCGTTGAGAGAGCCTTTCATGAAACTTATAACAAAATCTCTTAATATGTTTAGGTAAATCACAGTAATGACAAGTTCGAACCAAATTGATATTACCCCATATATGTCACTGCAAGTGTTGCCAGTAGAGGGTGGTTGGCCTTTAATAAAACTACGGCTGGTGCCACCACTTCAACCACCATCACAACCTCGACTACCGCCACGATTTCCTTGAGCTGCCAAGGTTGAGTTATCACCTATAGAAAATGCATCCTTAGGTGGTTCACGTGAGACCCTTAGAACACGAGCAAATGTCTCAGTGAGTGAACTCACCCTATCTCCCCCAAGTATTTGGAAACAAATGGCATCATACTCTTGCCCTAATCCTCCCAAAAAACTCATAATAGCCAATTGCTCCCATTGCTCCTGCATTTCCTTGACATCAAAAGTAATGGGTAGTAGAGAATTAAGCTCATCATACATCCATTTAAAATCAGCAAAATATTGAGTAAGTGGCCGTCCCTTTTTATCAGCCTTATAAAATTCCCGAGACTTCATATATCCTTGAAAGATTATTTTGTCCAGAATAAAGAGCTCAAATCATAGATTATGCCAAACCAGAAACCACCTCATCCAACATCAATTCCGTGGCGAATAGGATCAGCATCTATATCAAGCAAGTTGCTACAAATTTGTTTTTTTTTTTAAACTTGGAGAACAACGAACACACAAGCGAACCTTAGAGGATCACACCAATCAGATCAGCTTGCACGGAGGGGCGCGAACTCAACCAACATCAAATCTTGAATGGATGGACAAGATCGCATGACGCCAGATGACATCGAATCTAAGCCAACAAGGCCAGATCTGAGCTGACTACACTCGTTGGCATCAAATCTAGACTCGAGAGGGCTGGCCAACATCGGCTTCGATTGAGTGATGCTTGTTGATGTGGCTCTGATACCATGTAGAAATTAATATAGGAAAAGAAAAGAGAGTGATATAAAAATTGATAAAAGAAAAACAAGGAGAATGTGTAAAACTAATTAGGGTTTTCCACATCTCACACTATTATTATTAAATAGTACTTAATGACCATAATAAGCCTATCTGTGTTAATGACCATAATAACCCTCACACTGTAACAAGTAACAATTGGTACTCGTTCGGGGTGATCGGTTCCAGAGTGGAGGGCGGACGGTTCCTACCCTAAAACCAAGAATTGCCTGTTAAGGACTGGTTCGGCAAAATGGGAACCAAGAATTGCCCATTGGTTCATGGATTCACCCGAGAACCGGACCGCTGATTCGATCTGATTTCCGAGTAGATCCATGGAACCAGCCTAGTTCGATAGTAACTCATATATGTTGTTTAATACAAGACCGAATAGCAGGTAATATACACTATACAAACTATAAACGCTAACATAAGAATTTTGGAAATGAAACAGAAGGTAATAATTAAAACACACAATATGAAGACCAAACAAAAGACCATGTACTCATCATTTGTTGGATGATTGCACTTTGTTTAACGGCTAACATCACCATTGAGCATTATAATGTGACTAAGATATAGAGTTGGAAATCTGCCCGCAAAACCAAACAGAAGGCTCAACGTTCTGATATTTGAAATATGAAGACAAATCTCCGTAAACAAACTAAGCTGAAACAAACATAACTGGGAAACTAGGAAAGGCAGTAGAAAACTAGGGTTGATAATTGGATTTCAAAACATAAAAGTGAAAATGTTTATATAGAGTACTAGTCTGTCCGGGCGGTCCGGGTGGGCGTTTTCACATTAGAATCGGGTATCGGACTGCCTGTCATCCGGTTCCAATTATTGACACCAAGAGCCGGTCCGGACCCCTTGGGAATCGCCCAGATCTGGCCAGTTTAGTCCGGTTCCAAGCAGTTCCCAATTCTTTCGTACACCCCTAATACTTGTACCAAATGTGCAAGCAAAGCAAACACACGCACTTAATGTTTTAGACTCGTGTGATCAACCCCACATTGTCTTACAAGGCCTATCGCCTAGATCTGGCAAGGGCCAGCCTCACTGATGGCCGTGAGGATGGCCTCCCCCAGGGTTGCCCTTGCCCAGTCCTCTACAGACATCACCGGTACATATAAGAAAGAAAAAACAGAAAAAGGAAAAAAAAGTAAAAGGGAAAAAATTCAAAAAAAAAAAAAAAAGAGAAGATAGATGACTAAAATGTCCTTACCAGTCAAAAAGTTAGGACCTTACTTGAAACAAGATCCATTTAATGCCCTTATTTGAATAAATAAAGGCACTTCAAACCCTTCTTTGGAATTTTCCCATTTTTCTTTAATCACAATCCATTCCACTCAGTGCAGGCGCAGAAGGTGGCTATGGGAACTTTGACTTGAAAGTTTCCCATTTCTCAGCCCATAATGTGTAACTTGACTTCTTAGCCAGAACATCTATAGACAACTCCTTCTTCGCATCTAGCTCCTTTGCGTACGTTTCAAAACTGTTCCAAGTTCTTTAAAAGTGGTTCCAACTTATTCGGGTCCTTTTCCTTTTCCGCCTTCTCAAGCCAGTCCTTTGCTTCGTCCACCTTTGCCCAAATCAAAGAATCTTGAGTCAAGCTTGCATACCGACTCCTACTCATTTTGTTGTTATTTTGTTGGGGTTCTTGTGCCGCAAGAGCAACCTTTCTATTCCACCATCTGTACAAAATCTGGAACCTCCTATTTCTTCCATCTTGATGTAATGTTCCTTCTCCTTGTGCATATCATGACAGTAATAGTGTGCGATTTCCAATGGCTCCGCAAGGAGCATGTAGAAATGGGATGCATTGATCCACTTGGACCTGCAGTGGAAATCGTGTGAGAGTTCATTCCGTTCTGCCATGTGTATGACCTCATCCCAGAACGCGCCAAGTCTGAACAGGTTCATGTTGACTGTGGACTCCCTCCTGGATGCTGCAAATTTCTTGAATGTCTCATAATACCCAAGTTGATCCACGGACTCGTCGCAGCATGCCTTGTACCACTCAAGTTGTGCCCTGCAGGGCATTATCTTAGATAATTTTCCCATTTTTCTTTAATCACAATCCATTCCACTCAGAGCAGGCGCAGAAGGTGGCTGTGGGAACTTTGACTTGAAAGCTTCCCATTTCTCAGCCCATAATGTGTAACTTGACTTCTTAGCCAGAACATCTATAGACAACTCCTTCTTCGCATCTAGCTCCTTTGCGTACGTTTCAAAACTGTTCAAGTTCTTTAAAAGTGGTTCCAACTTATTTGGGTCCTTTGCCTTTTCCGCCTTCTCGAGCCAGTCCTTCGCTTCCTCCACCTTTGCCCAAAACAAAGAATCTTGAGTCAAGCTTGCATACCGACTCCTACTCATTTTGTTGTTATTTTGTTGGAGTTCTTGTGCCGCAAGAGCAACCTTTCGATTCCACCATCTGTCCAAAATCTGGAACCTTCTATTCCTTCCATGCTTGATGTAATGTCCCTTCTCCTTGTGCATATCACGACGGTAATAGCGTGCGATTTCCAATGGCTCGGCGAGGAGCATGTAGAAATGGGATGCATTGATCCACTTGGACCTGCGGTGGAAATCGTGTGAGAGTTCATTCCGTTCTGCCATGCGTATGACCTCATCCCAGAACGCGCCGAGTCTGAACAGGTTCATGTTGACTGTGGACTCCCTCCTGGATGCTGCAATTTTCTTGAATGTGTCGTAATACCCAAGTTGATCCACAGACTCGTCGCAGCGTGCCTTGTACCACTCAAGTTGTGCCCTGCAGGGCGTTATCTTAGATAATTTAATAGCTAGATGAGCATTGTTCAGGTTTGGTGCACGTCCCATGTGCCGAGCTATCTGCAGGCAATCTTTAGCTGGTTCTGAAATATTGTTATCCTGCACGGTGATAATAACACAACCCACAAAGTGAAGACTAAAAACTTATCATTCAGCGATAACCAAAAAGATGTCTTAGTATAAATCTACGTCATTCTGCATGCATTTGGATTAGAGAGTGAATAGAGTGAAGGAGAGCTCTGCTCCACATATTAGAGAGTGACTGCTCCAAGAAAATTCCTTCCACAAAACAAGGGCACTGATAGGCTATTTTAGAGTTGTATTAGAAAGCCAAGAAGATAGTGTCTCGTGTGGATTTGAGAAGCATTTAATTACCTGTGGATCTATTCCTAAGGATTGTGATGCCAAGAAGACACCAGCTTCGTAGCTTGACTCGGAGAGGCCGTTGATGTTTATCCTTTTCCGGAATTGCAAAGAAAGTCGTGTTGTATAATAACTATACTTCAGATGATCCTGAAAACACTCCAGATGATCCTCAAAACTGGAAGCTGGAGAGACTGTCTCGAGCATCAAATGCATCATCTTAACAACAGATGTTGCATTATCCAGGCAGATTGCTCCCTCTTCTGAACAGAATAGGTAGCTACCCAATGGCCAATACAAGCTGTTCTTCACTCCTTCTGATTGTGCAGCATCTTTAACGCAACCCTTGATGTTGCCGAAGAATTCATCGAAATTTTGTTTTCGCAGTTCTCCAACAAACTGGTCTAAAATGGGTGAAGCCATAGCGACTTGCCAAAACTGAAGCAGCAAGTGCAGTTGCGGAGTCAAGGAGGTTAGTGGAGCAAAGAACAGTTTCGGTACTAAATCGTGCTTTGAGACAACGTGACAGAAGCTCCCGCCCCATCTTTCTTGGAGAATGGCCCGGCAAAGAGACTCATTGCCAAGCAAGGGAGTGCCAAAGGTGAGGCAGAGGACTGAGATGGGAGAAGCAACGGGCTGTAGACGGGAGAGGAGCCAAAGAGCAGTGAGAGAGGCGGTTGTTGCTCCAAAGGAATGGCCAGTGAGGATAATCAACTTAACTCTAGCCAGAAATTCCTTAATCTGCACGCAGGAAGCAGCTCAATGCTTGAAGGGTTTTGTGTTTTTGGTTCTCAGAATGAAAGCAAGAATTGAGGAAAACTCAATACATGCATGACCCAAGGGCATTTTTGATTAGTTCAAATATGCTGGATGACTAATGTCATTTGACTCCCCCCCCCCCCAAAGAAAAAGAAAAAGAAAAAGAGAGGACTATGGAGACTACTATATTGACAGTTTACTGCTGCAAACTACGATGAAATAATGGCTCTGTAGAAAGATTACATCTAGATTTTCAACACATGGCCCAGGAATACGATAAATGAAGAACAAAAATAACCTAGATTAGTAATTTAGTACTGTCCAAGAACTATCCAATGTATATATCTACTGCACCAGCTTAATCTCTCAAAACAGATTCCAGCAGTCATGCACAGTTCAATAAGACTGTCCAGCTGTTTGTAACCAGTAAGTTAAACAAAACAAATATGGTCCTTCTGAAGAAAACCTTGATAGTTAATGCATCTCTGTTGCTCTCAGATAAATTTGCTTTTTTGCTTTCTAGTGGAAAAGAAATCAGCAGCAGGATTTCCAGAATGAGGGATGGCCAATAGATTTTCAAGAGTTCTTAATTAATTACGCCCTCACATCACCTTCACATATAAGGGTTAAGAATTAGTATCTTAATTTGCTTTCTATGTAAATTTTAAATCCTACCAAATCCATTCAAATTAGTAGGAGGATTTGTGGAATTTGTGTATTTTGCAGTGAGTTTTTCCAGATAAGTCCTTGAAAAAATTAAATCACATTAGATTAAATTAAATAAATATTAACTTTGCTAAAAAAGGAACGTTGCAATCTCATGCTGTCAAACTCAACACTCTTTTCTTCTTGTTATCAAGTGCGTGGAATGAACACGCTGTTAAAAGAAGAATAGAAGACCCTGCAAGCAAGCACTGCTGAGGAAGGAAAATGCAGAGATGCCACCTCATTAAGTACTGTACACTTATAATTCTGCCATGCAAATGTTGATACATATCCTGCCAACCGCCCTTATCTCGGTTCTTTTCTGCTTTGAAAATAAAATAAAACTGCGCCTTTTTGCGCCCTTGAAATGTCATATTGACATGTAGTAGGTCCGGACTAAACAATCCAAATTATGAATCACAAGATGGGTAATGTCCATAGGCCGATTAATTTATCAGGAGGTGACTGAAAGCTAAACCATAATTTCATGAAAGTTGATGATCCTCGAGCGATAGAAGATGTGACGAAATTACCCAGAAAAGAACTAAAGTTGTGTATGGTCAAACTTCTAAGTTGAAGTCAAACAAGGCAAAAGCGACTGTGCACCTGGTTTTGGAAATCCTCTCGCTGGTAAAACCCCAAGAAGAGACGGACAAATCCGGCGTCCACCTTGACTGTCCCCTCACTATTGCCATCGCAACTCAACAGCGAGAACAGATCCTTGCATCCGCACTCGCCCAGCGGCATCAGGGTCCCACAGCTCGGATAGGAACCGTCAATCTCCTGGACACCTGAGAACGCCAGGTACCCAACCTCTCCACATTGGTCCACCACGAAGCTCCTCGGAGCGGTGGAGTTTGCGAAGCTGCACAGCCTCCACGACTCCTCCAAGAAGGGCGTCGACGCCAGGAAACTTGCCAGCATCTCGCTGCTCTCAAACCTACATCAGTAAACTCAACTGGGTGAGAAAGGAGGCACTTCGACATCTGGTGATAAAAGGGCAACAGAGAGAGTTGGGTTTGTCACGCACCGTGATGACTCGGCCTCCATGGAGAGTGCTTGAATCTTCCGTTCTCTGTTTCGAGCATGAAGGTCTGGCCTTGGGTGTGTTTGTGAAAATGTCTAAATGGGAGTGGATAGCTCCTTGCCCAATATCGCCTACAGGCCCGTTTAGAACGAACAAACTCCCAATGAATTGTCATCGAATTAAAGTCAAAAAATGAGAGCTGCTGAAGATCTTAGACACAGTTAGACACTTAAAAAGATGAAAACAACAGAGCAGCCCCAAGAAGAAACTGAAAAGATCTTATTAAAGCAAGAATTGATAACAGGTCTTCTCCATATGCAAAGTCAGCTAACTACAACATATTATTGTACTTTCCATAGTATCATATCGTTTATAACAACCGAAATCCAACAAACTTACTTGAATGTCCTCCCTTATTTTCTTAGGCATGACCCCAATCCTGATTTTATGCTACTTCCATAGACACATTCTAATTGAAGTATCCCAAAGACATTCATGTGACAAAAATGTTCCCTATGGAATATGCTCTTTCAATTAAATGACCTGGCTTCCAATTCTCACCACCTATTTTATTTCTGCCTCTTCCTTATCCAAAATTTGTATATATGTACTAGAGGACCCTTCAATTTCAAATTTATCCTCCATATTTGCTTCATCTATTCATAATAAGCAGAGTGTTACTATTTACATAATGAAATCAATAAACAGAGAGAGAGAGAGAGAGAGAGAGAGAGAGAGAGAGAGAGAGAGAGGGGGAGGGAGGGAGAAAAGCGAAGCTGCAAATCCCAGCACATGCCTTCAGATCACCTGATGGGTAATTGGCCTGAAACCTGTGCTATAAGCCCCCCATTTGGACTGCAAAAAACAAATAAAGTTGGAAGGGTTTGTCTTAGCTATGAAAGAACCAGTCGACATATATACAATGGAGACAAAATTACAAATTGTCACATTCAGCATGAAAGCTTAACATGAGAGTGCAATCATACAAACATGACCACATATGTTGAAAATAGATATATACCACAAGGTTATGCAGAGTGCATTCCTTGAAGACTAGTGTTACGCATGAAAAATGACGCAGCATCACAGCAAGATCTCTCTTCCAGTTCTTCCCAGTCACTTAATTATCCAAATTAAAAGATATAGAATAGCCATGAAAACATACTCAAACCATCTTTGATATAATTAGTTTAAAACAAATTAATGAGAAGAGTGGCTGTTATATCTCAAATTAACCAGAATGAAATATCTCCACCCATCAGTGACTTCTATCCATTGAAATGTCCGCTATATGTAAAATATCATTCTAAACATTAACAAAAGAACCTTCTATAATCAGGAATACCATACTCCATGCTCATTCCAGCTCTAGTCAAAACCACAAGCTTCGTACTGCAAGCCAATTTAGACAAACATAGGTCAGCAACATAAATTTAGTCATGGAACAAGACACTTGGGAGCATAACTAAAACTAAGATGTCATCGCAGGCAAAGGGTAAAGAAAAATTCTAGATCAGACCTTGATTCAAAAAACTGATGCAAAGAATCAGTATCCCTAAGGCTCGGAGGATCTGAATCAGGCACCATCTTCTTGTCCCTCAAGAATTCGGGTGGTGCTTTCTCCAAATTCCCCAAAGAAATAAACCCTAGGGACCGATATACGGGCATTTATGCGAACCGACCTCGCGAAAATGACCCTCCCAGCTCTCACACAAAGGTTCGAAACCTTATTTTAATCAGAAAGAGCCTCTACAAAAAAACCCAAAAACTGCTCATCAGCGCGACAGCGTCAATCAAATGCCAATCTAGCTCACGACGAATGACTCAAAACTGGACAGAAACACGGAAAACACTTGCCGGCAATTTTACCTCCCAGCATTTGCCTCTCCATGCAAAAATGCGAATGATCAATCAGAGGACCGGCAAACGACGCCAAATCGCAAACCCACAACTAAAAGCAGAGGCTTTTCCACGAATTCGAAGGCAACAGACCGAAAACAGAGCACTTCCAAGAAACCCAGGTGATACGTTGAACTATTGGAAAGATGGGCGGAGGTGGTCTGCGAATAGGTAATGATTTCGAAATCTCAACTCGTTATTTGCATTTAACTATAAAAAAAAAAAGATTCGTTATTTGCAAAACTATGAGCGAAGTGGGTAATTTAGTAAGTAATTAATAAAGTTAGATAGAGAAACAATCGTCGGTTGGTCGGTCTTTTCTGCCACTTACCAAATGCTGGTAAAAAGATTTACCGACACCAAAAAATCAAATATGTTTTTTTTTTTTTTTTGCACGGATTATAAGAATTCCACTATTTGGGGAGGGCCCAGTAGAATAAAAATTCAACTGTAATGTTGCTCCAATAAATGGAGCTTCCCCAACTGGACATTTCCTTATTCTGCAGGTTATTACATTTCACTACAAAACAAAACAAAACCAAAAAAGAGCTCTCTTCCCCGGGTACTTTATTTACAAACCAAAGTACCTGTGGTTTGGCCTTCAAGTAGCGTTGTCTGCATTGAACACAATTACACCATAGATGAAGAACTCCGCATAAGTCATGATGAATGTCATTGGTTTTTTTTGGAAAAATGACACAAATGGTCCATGAATTTTGGCTTAATGTGCAATGTGGTCCATAAACTTTTAGTACATGTTCAACTTTGTTCTTGAATTATATGAAAATATTTAATATTGTTCCAGATTTTAAATTAATGGAAGGATAACACTAAACATTTTATACAGTTCAGGGATTATATTAAATATATATCACACGTTTAGAAATCGCATCACACATTAGGTTAATGTTCATGGACCATATTTAACCAATTAAAAGTTAAGGGATCACGTATACTGAGCCAAAGTTTAAGGACCATTTGTGTCATTACTCTTTGATTTTTCTTTAATTGCAATCCATTCCATTCAAAATAGGAGCAAAAGGCTAAGTAATACCAATACGCGACGACGCAACATAACATAACTTGTCAACACGCCATTTCTAAAAAAAATAGAGAATTCCGATAAGTTATATGTTAAATGAACATTTTTATACATACATGATCAACTATTATTTTTAAATTATTTTGATTCAAATTCACACTTAAATAAATAACAAAAAGAGTCAAGAATGAATTTAAATTAATAACATTAATAAATCTATTCATAGGAAATTGGAAAGACATATTTAAAGGAAATGCGACCCCACATTTGGAGACATGTTTCTAACTTTAACAAAAGTTCATGAAACTAATAACTAACAAGAGACTGGAGTATGACCTTTTAAATTTGTATAGATTTGAAGAGGCCAACATTCACTTCGTGGTGCCGATGCCAATTCTTGTTTGTAACTAATGACTAACAAGAAACTGGAGTAAACTTATTTAAATAAATCTTTGATCATCTACATTGATTAGAATTTATCGTTATTCAGCATTCCGCGCCTTTATTTCTCGAAATCACTTTTTAGCCTCACTATTTTATTTCACCTTCTCGTATCTTCCTCCCTCTCTCTCTCTCCTCTCCCTAGCCAGCTCACTCTCTCTTTAGTTCCCACTCTCTCCTCTGCAATGCATTTACTACTGGCACGTTGCTCTTTCCTTTCTCTTTCCTTCTGCACAAAATTTGGCAACTTTTCTCTTTCCCTCTCCTAGCCTGCACGGTACCCTTTCCCTTTCCTCTCAGAGAATACGAACCATTTTGAATCTCAGATGGATTATTGCAATTGCCGCATCTTCTGAACTCTCTGTCCCCTGCTAACCTTGATCCATTCTAAACCAGAAACGCCACCCGATCTTCGAGGCGTCCAGAGTGTTCTTCAGTCAATCCGATACTACACCCCCACTCATCGATTTATAGTGCTGCAACAGCAAATCACTAGTAGTGTCGTGCTCAGTCAATGACACCTCCTGCCGCTTCTGCTGATCGTATCCTTCGTTTCGGATTCATCCCGTGTTTTGGTTTCACGGGTTGATGCTAGTTTGGAGCATTTCCCTTCATGCAGACGTCCTAAGATCCAAGAGGGAGAAGGAAAGATCGTTTGTTCGTGACTTCCTGGTTTCATTAGAGGAAGAGGGGGGAGGAGTGGCGCCATGCAGGATTGATTCTTAAAGACAGAAAATGGGTTTCGCGTGAATCCAAGTGAAACGTCGTTCTGTTTAAGATACGGAGTTCTAGATCTGCAAACGTCCTTTTCCGTGTTAGTTGAAATTTCGACGTATATACATATATCTAAGCAGCATATAATTGAAAGATATAAACTTGGAGCCTGCTCGTATATTCCAGCACGAGCAACAAGGAGTCAGTGAAGTTGGACGACGAGTAGATCGCCGAGCTGCGCAAGATCTTCCACTCCTCCGCTCCCTCGGCCTGAAACCGAGCTCCGAGCAGCTCGAGGCGCTCATCCAAAAGGCCTACACCAACAGCAAAGGCCTGGGTGGAGTTCTCCGAGTTTGTGGCCCTCGTGTCGTTGGAGCTCCTGCTGGCCAAGTCGCCGTACACGGAGGAGCAACTGAAACAGCTCTTTCGGATGTTCGACAGGGACGGGAACGGGTTCATCACGGCGGCCGAGCTGGCTCACTCGATGGTGAGGCTCGGCCATGCGCTCACCACAGAGGAGCTGAGGGGAATGATCAAGGAGGCTGACATGGACGGCGATGGCAGGATTAGTTTCCAGGAGTTCTTGCAAGCACTCGCATCGGCCGCCTTTGATAATTCCTGGGCATAATTAGGAACCGGGTTGCTTTTGCCTCCAGGTCAATGGGATTGTCTGTTAGTTTCTATTCTATTCTAGTTGTGCTGTATCTATTGCTTTTCTTGAGATCATACAGATGATACTATTTCTGAGGCAGGGGAGTTTAGAATGTAGGATGGAGGACTATTTGGGTCTCCTTGAAATCAAATCCGTAAGCGCTGCGATTATGATGATTTTATATTTTTAAAGTTGTAAGACTTAATTTCACTGTGTTGGTAATCATTTTAACAAGGTTCCCACGTTCAAGAACAAGATATTGTCTGGATTTAAACTGGGCTTTTCGATATCTCTTGCCCTGGCTCTTGGGACGTTCGCCGGCTATTGCAGTCACTCCCTTTCCTGCTAGCTAATACGAGTATGCAGCAAATGAGGCGTCAGTTTGATCTCTGGTACTGCATGAGGATGAATTCGCATTTCAATATGCCGATTCGAGGATCTTAAGTGGTGAGCTTTTCACTTGGAATTAACATTCAAAAGTAGCAAAATCAGGTCGGTTCACATAAAAATTTGATTAATAACAGAATACAAACTTTGAAGGAAAAGCGATGTTGTGTGTAGTGCACGCGCTCACTTCCTTTAAGAGGAAAATATGCACAGATAGAGAGCTAGACCAATTCATCGTGGAAACAGGACATCATGGTTTCAAGTAATGCAGCCTTGCACGGCTCATAGACGAGCTGTACTTGTTTCACTTGAAGTCACAAGTAGTCGTGCCTTGTCCTGTAGTGACTACCAATAGTCATCAGGCCTTCCAACGTCTCTTCACATCGAAAGAACTTGACAAAAAGATATTTGATCATCGGTAGCTCCGTTGATGCTAATGGAGAAATTATAGATCAATAAACAAGTCTTTGAAAATATAGGAATCCAATTAGCAATTACTCGGCAATTCCTCGAATAGCTTGCACCACCTCGTCCCCACCGCACACAACCAGCGAATTCATATCTTAAAGTTACAATTTCAAACTTCTGCTAGTGAGCAGAGTATTCTAAAACCGCGTAGTGGGACCTCTTAAGTATTGACAACAGAAAGAGTTGGCTTCCTTTTTCCTGTGTATGTTTCCCCCCACTCCTCTTCAAAGTCACCTTGACCTTTCCGGCTGCAAAAATCTTTTTCATTTATCCTTCGTATAGCCAGAACTGTTGAAGTTGGGCTTGGAAGCAGCCGGCTCTTCGGCAACATAAGCAATGAGAGATTCATCGTGGCTCCAAGACATCCCCTCCAACCTATCCATTCTGAGATCATTTCAATTTTCTAATGTGTCCTTCTTGGGATACAATATATTGTTGCTGCAAAGAAAGAATAACAACAATAAAATGCAAGAAAACTCAAAAGAGGATCAAGAGAGCGAATGAGCGTGGAGCAGAGAGTGAACCTTGGCGACGGACTAGAGGGTGAATGAGCGCTAGAGCAGAGACTGAGCGAGCGCCGGAGCAGAGAGCGAGCGAGCGCCGGAGTAGGGGCGGCCTTAATGTGCTTCGTCGGCGATGGCGGGGAACAGCCGCTTGACGAACGGCGGAGCAGCGATGTAGAATTTGGGATTCAAAATTTCAAACGTGCAGGCTAGGAGAAGGAAAGAGAGAAGTTCCAAATTTTGTGCATAAAGTTCCTTCGTCTGAGAAGGGAAGAGAAAGGTGCCATGCCGTAATAATGCATTGCAGAGGAGAGAGAGGTGGGAAGAAGAGGCTACCGTGCAGGCCGAGAGAGAATGGGAAGACTAGGGAGAGGAAAGAGGGAGAAAAATCCTACTTTTGTGCGGTCCAGCGGGGCCACGCCTCTGCACGTGGCGCTTCAGGAGTGGTCGGAGACCTGACGTGGTGGTCCGTGACCGCCTAATATTTTCTCGGAGGCCACACCTCTATGTGACGCTTCATGATTGTTTTGAGACCATGGGACCACCGAATATTTTCTCGTCCTTTTGCACTTGCACACCCGTCTGTCCCAAAAACCCACCATGCCCTCGCAATTCATGCGAAGTCGGACTCGCAGGTGATGAGCATCGACGCCGCCTTGTCGTTGCGGTGGTCCCCACGCCGGCCCCTTTACTACGTCCAGAGCCCCTCTAACCACGATGCCATGAAGATGTCCTACGGCTCCTACCCCCTCAGGCTCCCCCACCCACCCATACTACCACTGCTCTCCCACCCACCAGTCCCGTGAGTCCACCTCCCGCTTCTCCGCCTCCCTAAAAAAAACCAACCCCTGCCACCTCTATAGCTGCGCATGGCGGAAACTGTCAGAATTCCTCGAATGACCCCGTGCGTATCAAAATTAGATGTTGAAATTTCAGACTTGCCTGTGAGAGCGTGTTCTCGGAGAGTGTCCCTGCTTCTGCCGCAGAAGGTGGCTGCGAAAGCTTCGACTTGAAAGCTTTCCAATCCTTATCCCATGATCTGTAACTTGAGTTCTCAACCAGAACATCTATGGACACCTCCTTCCTCTTAATTAGCTCCTCCGCGTACTCCCCAAAACTATTCATGTTCGCCAAAAGCAATTCCAACTTATTCTGGTCCTTTTCCTCTTTGGCGTCCTTGAGCCAGTCCTTCGCTTCCTCCACTTTCGCCCAAAACAAAGAATCTTGAGTCAAGCTTGCATACCTGCTCCTACTCCTTTTATTGTTATTTTGTTGTGGTTCTTGCGCCACAACGGCAACCTTCCGATTCCACCATCTGTCCAAAATCTGGAATCTCCTATTCCTTCCATGCTTGATGTAATGTCCCTTCTCCCTGTGCATGCCACGACGGTAATAACGAGCGATTTCCAATGGCTCGGTGAGTATTATATAGAAATGGGACGCATGGTTCCACTTGGATCTGCGGTGGAAATCGTGCGAGAGTTCATTCCGTTCTGCCATGCGTATGACCTCATCCCAGAATGCGCCGAGTCTGAACAGGTTCATGTCGACTGTGGACTCCCTCCTGGATGCTGCAAATTTCTTGAATGTGTCGTAATACCCAAGTTGGTCCTCGGACTCATCGCAGCGTACCTTGTACCACTCAATTTGTGCCCTACAGGGCGTTATCTTAGATAGTCTGACAGCTAGATAAGCATTGTTCAGGTTCGGTGCACGCCCCATGTGCCGAGCCATCTGCAAGCAATCTTTAGCTGGTTCTGAAATATTGTTATCCTGCACAGCGATAAGAACACAACCCACAAAGTGAAGACCAAGAATTTACGATTCAGCAATCACCAGAAAGGTCTACATCATTCTGCATGCACTCCTACTAGAAAAGATGTCTAAGTCTACATCATTCTGCATGCACTCCTACTAGAGAGTGAAGGAGAGTTCTGCCCCACATCTAAGAGAGTGATTGCTCCAACAAAATCCCTCCACAAAATAAGGGCACTGATAATCTATAATTTTGAGTTGGATTAGGAAGCCAAGAAGATAGTGTCTCGTGTGGATTTGAGAAGCATTTAATTACCTGTGGATCTATTCCTGAGGATTGTAATGCCAAGAAGACACCAGCTTCGTAGCTTGACTCAGAGAGGTCGTTGATGTTCATCCTTTTCAGGAATTGCATAGAAAGTAGTTTTGTATAATAACTATACTTCAGATGATCCTCAAAACACTTAAGATGATCCTCAAAACTGGAAGCTGGAGAGATTGTCTCGAGCATTAAATGCATCATCTTAACAACAGATGTTGTATTATCCAGACAGATAGCTCCCTCTTCTAAACAGAATAGGTAGCTACCCAATGGCCAATACAAACTGTTCTCCGCCCCTCCTGATTGTGCGGCATTTCTAACACAATCCTTGATGTTGCCGAAGAATTCATGGAAATTTTGTTTTCGCAGTTCTTCATCAAATTGGTCTAAAATGGGTGAAGCCATAGCAACTTGCAAAAACTGAAGCAGCAAGTGCAGTTGAGGAGTCAAGGAGGTTAGTGGAGCAAAGAATAGTCTCGGTACTACATCGAGCTTCGAGACAACGTTACAGAAGCTCCCGCCCCATCTTTCTCGGAGAATGGCTCGGGAAAGGGACTTGTTGCCGAGCAAGGGAGTGCCGAAGGTGAGGCAGAGGACTGAGATGGGAGAAGCAATGGGCTGTAGATGCGAGAGGAGCCAAAGAGCAGTGAGAGAGGCGGTTGTTGCTCCAAAGGAATGGCCTGTGAGGATAATCATCTTAAATTTTCCTAGAAATTCCTGAATCTGCACGCAGAAAGCAGCTCAACGCTTGAAGGGCTTCGCGTAATTTGCTCTCAGAACGAAAGCAGGAATTGAGGAAAACTTAATACATGCATGACTCAAGGGCAATTTTTTATTAGTTCAAATATGCTGGTATGACTAATGTCAGTGACTTCCTAAAAAAAAAAAGAAAAAACGAAAAGACTGGAGACAATATCAACAATTTATCACTAGAAACTACGATACAATGATGGCTCTGTAGAAAGACCACATCTAGATTTTCAACACGTGGGCCGGGAATATGATATATGAAGAACACAAATAACCTAAATTAGTAATTTAATATAGTCCAAGAACTGTCCGATTTATATATGTACTGTACCAGCTTAATCTCTCCAAACAGTCTATAGCAGTCATGCACAATTCAATAAGACTGTCCAGCTCTGTGACTGGTAAGTTCTACAAAACAATATGGTCCTTCTGAAGAAAAACCTTGATAGTTGATGCATCTTTGTTGCTCTCAGATGAATTTGCTTTTTTGCTTTTTAGTGGACGAGAAATCAGTGGCGAGATTTCCAGAGTGAGGGATGGTCAATAGATTTTCAAGAGTTCTTAATTAATTACAGCCTCACTTCACCTTCACACATAAGGACTAAGAACTAGTATCTTAATTTGTTGGGAAAATTTCAAAAAAGGACCCAAAGTGCTCTTATTTTCTCAAATAAGGGCTCGAAGTGGATTTTGTTTCAAATAAGGATCTGAATTGGCTTTGGTTGTTTTAAATAAGGGCCTGAAGTGGCTTCGGCTGTTTCAAAATAAGGACCCGACCTCGCCGGTTGCCGACTAGCTAAATTTTTCGATCGATCAAGGGTATTTTCGTCATTTGGCATTTTCCTCTTTTTTCCTTTTTCTTTTTATGGTTCTTCTTCTTCCTCTCCGTCGATGGCTGTCGACCATCAATGATGCCCACAAAGGGCTGGCTGAGGGTCGCCTTCACCAGTGAGGGCCATCATGCTAGCCACAAGCAAGGGATGGCGTCGCTTGGGCGTGGCGACCCTTACCCAAGAGCCATCTATGAGGTTGGCCCTCGCTAGCTACTAGTAAGGGCCGTCATGGGTGGCCCTCACCAATGAGGGGTGGCCCTCGCCCAACCCTCTATGGGAATCGCCGGTGGTCGGCCTGCCATTGGCGAAGAGGAAGAAGAAGAACCAAAAAAAAAAAAAAAGAGGAAAGAAAAAAAGGCGGAAAATGGCAAAAGACGAAAATACCCTTTGATCGCCGAAAAGTCAGGTTCTTGTTTGAAACAAACACAACCAATTTAGGTCCTCATTTGAAACAACATCCACTTCAGACCCTTATTTGAAAAGGTGATAGCACTTCAAGTCCCTATTTGAAATAATGTTCACTCTTGGCCTTTATTTGAGAAAAAGATGGCACTTTGGGTCCCATTTTGGAATTTTCCCTAATTTGTTTTCTATGTAAATTTTGATTCCTACCAAATCAATTCAAATTAGGCGGATTTGTGGAATTCATGTATTGCTCTGTTTGATAACGTTTCTGTTCCTCTATTTTTTGTTCTTTTGTTCCTTGGAATGGAGAAAAAAAAAAAGAAATCCATTTGATAACTTCATGTAATTTTTCAATTCCCCAAGACAAATCATGGATAGGGAATAAATTTGGAATGGAAACAAGAAATAGAAAAAACATACTTCTTTGTTCCTAAGAACAAATAGAGAAATAAGGTTATTTTAGAAAAATAAGTTCAATCTAATCTAATGTTTGTCTTTACACAATCGATACAAAGTCCAATCTCCTCACCCGATCTGAGTCCCCATTTTTCAGAATACAAAAAAAAAAATATCAAAAAAAAAATTCAGAAATTTAGGAAACAATTTAGAAATTAGATTTTGAGTAGTTTTACTAGATTTTAGTCTTAATTCTAATTTAGAATTAGTTTAGCATAAAAAAAATGAAAATCTTTTGATGAAAATTGGATTCAAAATTGAATAAACTGGATTTTTGAATACCATTTTCTTTTAGAGAAAATACAAGGTCGCAAAAGCTTGGGGGCTACATGGTAATGTTCTTTTCTTTTGTTTATGAACAAAAATTTTGTTTTTTTGTTCCCGGGAACAAAAAAAGAACAAAAACGTGTTTGTTTGCATTTTTGTTCAAAATCTATTTTTTTGTTCCCGGAACAAAAAAAGAACGGAATTGAGAAACAAAAAAAAGTTGTTTTTTGTTCCAGAAACACTTTTGAAGAAACACTTCTCTCTCTTCTCTTTTCTTCTTCTTTTTTCTTTGGCCGGTCGTCGGCCTCGGCCATGGCCATCGAGGGTCGGCGACCTCGTCGGAGCGTCACCGCTCGGCCTCGCTGGATCTGGGTGAGCCCGAGCTCGCCTCGCCGGGGGCCGGCGAGCCTCGCCGTGGCTAGGCGAGGCTGCCAGCCCCCATCGGCCGATTGCCGGAGACCGGCGACCAACCAAAAGAAGAAAAAAAGAAAAAAAGAAAGGAAAAAAGGAAAAATAAAATAAAAATATTAAAAAATTAAAAGAAACAAAAAAAGAATCTAAATTTACCAAACGTGTTTCTATTCATTTTTTATTCCCGGAACAAGTTTACCAAACGCGTTTTTCTGATAAAAAATTGTTCCTTGGAACAATTTTTGAACAGAAACGTTACCAAACGCGCCCTTGGCAACTCCAAGCAATATTTGCTCTTCTTCTTGTAGGTTAAAAAGTCTATGCACTTGTTTATTAATAGCCCAAAAATTTACTATAAACCTTCTCATATTGTGAATTATAAACCATTGTAACTCTTTGCTACCCCATCCATCATTAACTAATTATTATGTTGGATTTTCTTAGGCTGTCTAAGAATATCTTGATCAATTAAATCATTATAAAAGTTCAGTTTTTTCTAAACATGAAATGTTAAGTCGTCAACGACATTTATATAAAAAAATAAAAAAATTGAGAATAAAATATTTTAGAGTCACACCAAATGTATTTATGTTCTTTTTATATTCTGGGAATAGAAAATTTGCACAGTTACCAAATGCGTTCTTTTGCTAAAAACTCGTCTAAGGAGCAAAAATAGAAAAAAAATTATTTTTGAATAGAAATTGTTGCCGAAAATGTTACCAAACACACTCATAAGGTGCGTTTGGTAACGTTTATGTTCAAAAATTATTCCAGAAAACAGAAATAGAAAAAACTATTTTTGTTCTGAGAAATAATTTTTGAACAGAAGAGCGCGTTTGGTAACTGCACAAAATTTCTATTCCTAGAATAGAAACAAAACAGAAACACGTTTGGTAAATTTGTATAATTATTTTTCTTTCTTTTAATTATTTAATATTTTTATTTTATTTTTCCTTTTGGCCGGTCGTCGGCCTCGGCCATGGCCGACGAGGGCCAGCTGCCTTGCCCAGCCACGGCGAGGCTCGCTGTGGCTAGGCGAGGCTCGTTGTGGCTAGGCAAGGCTTGGCCTCGCCGGCCGGCGCGAGGTCGACCTCGCCTTGGCTGGGCGAGGCCGAGCTCGCCTAGCCACCGGCGAGGTGACCTAGTGGTGGCCCGGCGAGGCCAAGCCTCATTGGTGGCTGGGTGAGCTTGGCCTCACCCAGCCAAGGCGAGACCAACCTCGTGTCGGCTGACGAGGGGGCTAGCGACGCTCTGGTGAGGTCACCGGCCCTTAACGGTCAGTCGCCGACCCTTGACAGCCATGGCCGAGGCTAGCGACAGCCCAAAGAAAAAAGAAGAAGAAAAGAAAAAAAAAAGGAAAAAATAGAAGAGGGAAAAATTGTTCATCGGAAATGTTTCTGAAAACAAGAAACAAGTTTTTCTGATTTCTTGTTTCTGTTCCAAATTTGTTCCCTGAAATTCCTTGGGATAGAACAAGTCCCAAGAATAAAAACGTAAACAAATGCGTTTCTATTCTTTTTTTTTTGTTCAAGGTAACAAAAGAACAAAAATTGTATTCATGACAACAAAAAAAGAACACACAAACATGCCCTTAGCAAACAAACATTTTTAAAACAAATTTGTGGTGAGTTTTCCCATATGCCTTGAAAAATTAATTCACATTTGATTAAACTAAATAAATATTAACTTTGGTAAAAAGGAATATTGCAATCCCATGCCGTCAAACTCAACACTCTTTTCTTGTTGTTATCAAGTGCATGGAATGAACTCGCTGTTAAAAGAGAAGAAAAGAAGACTCTGCAAGCCATGCGAGGCAAGAAAATGCAGAGACGTATGCCTTAAGAAATACTTTTGAGTCCTGCCACGCAAATGTTTATACATTTTCCTACCAGCCGCCACTTTCTTGGTTCTTTTCTGCTTTGAGTAAAACCGCAGCATTTTGCGCTCTTGAAATGTCGGATTCATGCATGGTAGGTACGGACTAAACAATTTATAAGACCGATTAATTTATCAGGACGGTGGCTGAAAGCTAAACTGCAATTTCGTGGAAGTTGATCATGTTTGACTGATGAAGATGCAATGCAATTATCTAGAAAAGAATAAGCACTTTGCTAATATAATAGGTATTGTAGCATTATAAGAATAATAGAATAACGATTTATTGTGAGTTATAAATTCTTGAAAAAGCGGGTTTCACAATAATTTATAATTATTTATGTTTTGATTTTTTATGGTTCAGAATAAATTGTTACTTTTACGTTACATTAAACACGGTCATGCAATCAATTTTCCATTGTATAGTCAGACTTCTAAATGGAAGTCAAACAAAGGCAAAAACGACTGTGCACCTGGCTTTGGAAATCTCGTCGTTGGTGAAATTCCAGGAAGAGACGGAGGAATCCGGCGTCCACCTTGACCGTCCCCTCGCTGTCGCTGTCGCACTCCAACAGCGAGAATAGATGCTCGCATCCGCACTCGCCCAGCGCCAGCAGGGTCCCGCAGCTCGGTTCGTTCCCGTCGATCACCTGGACGCCCGAGAACGCCAGGTACCCGATCTCTCCGTGTTGGTCTGCCACGAAGCTCCTCGGTGCGGCGGAGTTCGCGAAGCTGCACAGCCTCCACGACTCCTCCAAGAAGGGCGTTGACGCCAGGAAACTCGCCAGCATCTCGCTGCTCTCGAACCTGCATCAGCAAAAAAGCAAGTGGGTGAGAAAGGAGACTAACACTTTGACATCCGGCAATAAAAGGGCAATAGAGAGAGATGGGTTAGTCACGCACGGAGACGATTCGACCTCCATGGACAGTGCTCGAGTCTTTCGTTCTCTGTTTCGAGCAAGAAGGCCTGGCCCTGGGCGTGTTTGCGAAAATGTCTGATTGGGAGTGGATTGCTCCGAGAGTTGAGAGCGCATCTATAAATGAAGGCATGGCGGGCGGGACGCGTTAAGGAGGGCAGCGCCGCGATGGTTCTTCGGAGCTACGGGGAAAACACGAAAATTGACTGGGGGCGACGAAGAAGATGAAGACATTCGACATTGAATATTTTATAGTCGGGAGGGGAATTACGCGGTTCTTTGAATGGTCTTTTCCTAGGAAAAGATGGGCGGACCGCATCCCGGCGAAGCGCCAGCGAAGCAAACGAAACGTTCTGATTAAACAAAGCGTTTGCAACAATCATTTCTAATTTCGACTGAAAAAATAAATATAATACACTCTTCTAATAAATTTTTTGTCAATAAATTCAAATTCACTCTTTAACAAGACCATGCCATTTAATGGTAGAATTACCAAAAATGTCTATAATCCAATTTAATCTTCAACCTTTTTTTTTGGGGCTAATTAAGCCTTAAATTTTTTTCATTTGGGCTAATTCAGTCCATCTAACCAATTTTAGCTAGTTAACACTGACATAGATATTTTTTGCTTTCTCTTCTTCTTTTTTCCTTCCCTTCCTTCTCCCTCCAACCACAAGGGAAGAAAAAAAAATTGTAGAAAATTAATCTATTGTTAAAAATTATTCACATCAATGCCAATTGCTTCATGTGAGATGACCAACGTTCACCTTAGCGCTAGTCGGGTAAATTGGGTGAATGGACTGAATTGGTATAAATACAAAAGTTTTATAACTCAATTGGCAAAATGAAAAAAAAAGTTTAGGGTTCCACCAATAAGTTTACGACTCTTTTTAGTAATTTTCCCACTTTTTAATATATATCACAACGATCCTTGAATTTTTTGAACAAGTTGTATGCAAATTGTTTTACATCGTTTAAGATATTTTGAAGTAAGCAACTCATGAGATTTCATTACAGTATCATGACAACGTGACGGTATGATTAAGGAGAGGTGATGCTAATGGTAAAGTCTTTGGTATTGCAAGTGGCAAGCGAAATTATACAAATGGCGACGCCGAAGGAGATTAAATATTTGGATAAGCTCAAAGTGGAACAGCATTGGAACAATGAGCTGCAAATGGATCAGGACAAAGACTTTGTCTAAGAATATGCGTTGTGCATAGCTTTTGTCACAATATTAAATTAGTCCCTGCTTTTTTTAGTATTAACAAAATCTCCCCCCGGATTACTAAACGTTTATGTTAATAAAACGCTAAAAAAAATACAAAAAGGAAAAAGAAAAAGAAAAAAAGAAACCAAACAGACAAGATAACTAGGCTCTTCTCTATAAATTGAGGGCGAGGATAACTAATTTTCCATCGCCAAAACTCAGGCCCAGCAATCGGCCCATGACGGACCGGGCCCAGAAGAAATAATCGGCCATGCCAGGCACAGCCCCTTGTCTCCCATGCCCGTGAGAGTAGGCCTACCTTGGCTTGGGCCGGGCCGAATTCCCTTTCTATTGTCTTTTTGCAGATTTGACTAGTACTTTTATCGGACGCATAACATTCACAACCACTTGAGGCGACTGCAAAGTTTCTCATCTTTCTCTGAATTCATCGTCATTAGCAATCATATATTGCGAATCTGCTCTTTCTTTAGATTATGAGAGACTATAGAATTTTCCATCAAAGCTGCACATTTTGTTCCCAAGATCAAATAGATCGAACCCCAAGCTCTCAATCTATGTAGAGATTTCTCTCTAAGACATATGGATATGAGATCTAATTGGTTTGTGGAGCTTTAATTTGCAATAGAATAGGCTCATCAAATAAGTGGGTCGGATCGGGTTGAAAATGGTTCAGATCAAATTGACCCAATTAGACAATATAGAAATTGGCAAGATATACCTAATCTGGACCTAACATATACTCAACCGGACTCCAATTCTTAACAATTTTTCTCCTTAAATTGTTTTTTCTAAAGAGTGAGCAACTCTATGGAACAATTCGCTGAGTTGGTGAGGGAGCTTAAGTGCTCAAGTCAAGTCCTAGGATAGGAATTTGTGCGGCACTTGAACAACATGGAGATGCAGGTAAGCGCCGCGTTAATGGACAAGGACACCTATATGAACAGGTTCTGGATTTGGATATGAAACAGGGAGAGTGAAGGTGCCTATAAATAATTTTTTTTCCACCTATATAATTTTATCTAGTGTGAGTTGCGGACATTATCATGGATGTTCATTTATGACTTTGCAAAACCATAAGTCATTAGATTGATTACCTGTTCTTTATGCCTGGTATTAGACAAAGTAAACCTCCTTAGTTACGTAACTTGCGCCCTAAGACATCAATAATTTTGGCCAACATATTATGGATTGAAAACAAAATTCCATAAGAATAAAATTTTCAAGTATCCACGTACAGCTTCTGATAAGCTAGAAGTGTGTAAAATAGACTGCTCGAATCGAGAATTGTTGGGATTGAGCCAGGTCGATTAGTTTGATTCAGTTAATCGGTTCTCAGTGCCTAAAAATGGAACTAGTGTTCAGGTGGTCTGGTCCTAATTCCAAGAGGAAGCCAGACCAAACCGACTACATATACTCTTTTTTATTATTTCTTAAACAAATAAAAGTAACCAATTTTTTTTTCTAATTTGTTCATAACATATAGCATCAAGTAATGTAAAAAAAGTAACCATTTTTATTGGATCGAACCATACCGATAGTTTGGTAAAAAAAAAAAAAAAAGAGGAGCAAGGAAAATCCCTTATGAAAAGCCAATGCAATTATTTACATTTCGTTACTTTTTGTTCATCCCCGTATTCAGATTTTTATCGCGTTCACCTTTGCATCTTCAAAAGCTAATACGGCTTTTGTTATCTCCATAGGCGATGTAAGTATCTGCATCTTGATGGTTACATACAGTAGCACTTGGATAAATTCATCTCCGCTTCAAGCATTGATAGAATTGTCCTTCAAGTTCTTTTGGATCTATAATTTGTGAAAGTGAACTTGATATTTTCAATGTCGCCCTTTCCTTGCTCCTTTTTTTCTTTTTAACCTTTCGTTTACTTATTCCTTTTTTTAGTTTTCAAAACCAGGCACCACCAAGACACAGCCCGTCCAGCCACCATCCGTCCATTGTCGCGCCCCTGTTGTCATCACCAACCCGTGCACGAGCCATCACACAATTCATGGCCATAGAACTATGTATGTTCATGCCCTCAGAGCGGTAAGATTGGTAGATGAATAAGTTAAATTCACAATCCAGTCTATGGATCATAGGATATGCCAAGTCCATAGGCCGATCGAGTTATCACGAGGGTGATTGAAAGCTAAACCGTAATTTCGTGGAAGTTGATGATGTTCGACTGATGAAGATGTAACGCAATTACCCAGAAAAGAACAGAAGTCACGTAAAGAGAGTCTTCCGAGTTGAAGTCAAAAAAGCAAGAGGGGCTGCGTACCTGCTTTTGGAAATCCTGTCGCTGGTAAAATTCCAGGAAGAGACAGAGGAATCCCACGTCCGCCTCGACAACCCCCTTGCCGTCGCCGTCGCACCTTAACGGCGAGAACAGATGCTCCATCGGCAGTCGCCCAGCTCCATCAAGGTCCCGCAGCTCGGCTCGCACCCGTCGATCACCTGGACGCCCGAGAGCGCCAGGTACCCGACCTCAGCCCGTCGGTCCGCCGCGAAGCTCCTCGGAGCGGCGGAGTTCGTGAAGCTGCACAACCTCCACGACTCCTCCAAGAAGGGCGTCGACGCCAGGAAACTCGCCAGCATCTCGCTGCTCTCAAACCTGCATCAGTAAACGCAATTGGGTGAGAAAGGAGACGACCCTTTGACATCTGACGACAAAAGGGCAATGGAGAGTTGGGTTTATCACGCACGGAGACGACTCGGCCTCCATGGAGAGCGATCGAGTCTTTCAGTTTCTGGCCCTTGGCGTGTCTGTGAAAATGTCTGAATGGGAGTGGATTGCTCCGAGAGTCCAGAGCGGCTATATGAAGGGATGGCGGACTGTCGGACCGACGCATAGGAAGGGACTGTGCTCGTGCCGCGATGGTTCGGTGGAGGTACGCCGAAGAAGGGAAGTTGACAGTAAACGACTTCCTTCGAGAGAAAAGGAGAACAGTCAATGGTCGATTTTTATTTAATAATGTCGCAATCTCGCTCTTCTTCGATGGTCCTTTCGTAGGAAAGATACGCAACCGCGTTAGGGAACAGTGAGCAAAGCAATCCAAACTTTCCGACGTTCAGAAAACCAAAGTAAGCAAACGTCTTGCAACGATCAATTCACTCTTCTGATAAATATTTTGTCAGTAAATTAATAAATGCTTCGGATTCACTCTTTAACAAGAGCCCTACACTTAATAAATATTAGGTATGATACCACGAAAACCTCCAAACTAATATACATTTAATAAATTTACCTTCCGTTAGTTTCATTAAATTTTACTATTAAATTACCGAGTTAGATGACAAATTGTAGCTCAGGGGTGTAGCAATTTGGAAAGCATAAGAGTACAAATTTGTAGTTTTTCGTGGTAATAACTCAATTTAACGGAAATTAATGAATGATAAATTTATTACAAGTTCATTGGTTTAGGGTTTTTTTGGAGTAAATTTGTCATAGAAATACCATTTTGGGGATTTCCGTGGTATGACATTATATATTACAACAATAGTCTTGCATCGGCAAGAGATCCTGAAGCAAAAGCGATACCATAAGATTTTGTTACAGTATTGCGACAATGTGACAATAAGATTGACAGTTTCTAAGAGGTGATACCAATAGTAAAGGCTTTGATAAAGCAAGTGGCTTTTGGTAATTTGAAATTATGCAAATAACTGATATTAAAAAATATTATATAATGGAATTAGATCGAAGTGCAACTTCATTAAAACGATGTGCTGTAAATGGATAAAGAAGAAAACTTTGTCTAAGAATATACATAATACAGTGTACGTAGCTCTTATCAAATTAGTCCCTGCTTATGCAAAAAAAGAAAAAGAAGAGAAAAGCGAATAGAAAATATAAGTAGACTCTTCTCTATACAATTAAGGGCGAGGATATATAATTTTCCATCACCAAAACTTAGGATTAGCAATCAGACCATGCTGGGCCAGGCCCAGAAGAAACAATGAGCCATGCGGGGCACGATCCCCTGTCTCCCATGCCTGTGACCAAATAGAGGCTTGCCTAAGCTCGGGCTGGGCCTAATTCTGTCTCCATCTGTCCCCTTTCTTTCTCTCTCTCCCCCCACCCTCTCCTTTAAGAGATTTGATTAGTACCTTCTTCATGTGTAACATTGCCTAATTCTCTCTACATTTGCCCCCCTTTTCCTTCTCTCTCTCCCTCTCTCTTCTTTTGGAGATTTGATTAGTACCTTCTTCACACGTAACATTCTCGACTACTTGAGGTGATCATGACATTTCTCATCTTGAACTAGACTTGTCATTAATAGTCATATTTTGTGAATTCACAACTCATTTCATCACAAGAGAGAAGCGAATTTTCCATTGAAGCTACACATATTGTTTCCAAGATCTAATGGAATGAGCCCTAGTCTCTCAATCTATGTGGAGATTTCTCTCTTTGAGATACATGGATATAAGATTTAGATTAGTTTGTGGAGGTTTAATTTGCAAGAAATTAGGTTTGCCAAATGAGTGGATCTGGTGGAGTTGAAAATGGGCCTGCCCCAATTGGTCCAATTACACAATACAAAAATTGGCAACATATACCCAATCTGGACCTAGCATATACTCAACCTAGTCCGAGCTCAATTCTTTATGATTTTTTTCTCTGTAAATTGTTGCATTTGAGGAGTGAGCAACTCTATGGATTGGCTTGCCAAGTCGGAAAGGAAGCTTGGGTGTTCCGATCAAATCATGGGGTAAAACTTTGTGTGGCACTTGAGCAACATGAAGATGTGAGTGAGCACCATGCTAGCAAACAAGAACACTTGTGTGAACAGGTACGGGGTTAGTTTATGGAACGAGGAGTGAGGGCATCGATAAATAAATTCCTTTTTCACCTTTACGATTTTAGCTAGTGTGAGTTGCGGACATTATTGCATAAGTTGATTTATAACTTTACAAATCCCAGCACGTGCCTTCAGATCACCTCATCGGTAATTGGCCTGAAACTCGTGCTATAAGCCCCATTTCGACTGCAAAAAACAAATAAAAGTTGGAAGGGTTTATCTTAGCTACGAAAGAACCAGTCAACATATACACAATGGAGATAAAATTACAAATTGTCACATTCGGCATGAAAGCTTAACATTAGAGTGCAATAATACAAACATGACCACATATGCTGAAAATACATATATACCACAAGGTTATGTAGAGTGCATAACTTGAAGACTAGTTTTAGGCACGAAACATAATGCAGCATCACAGCAAGATCTCTCTTCCAGTTCTTCCTAGTCTCTTAATAATCCAAATCGAAAGATATAGAATAGCCATGAAAACATACTCAAACCATCTTTGATATAATTAGTTTAAAACAAATTAATGAGAAGAGTGATTATTATATCTCAAATAATCTAGCATGAAATATTTCCACTCATCAGTGACGTCTATTCATTAAAATGTCCATTATACGTAAAATTATCATTCTAAACATAACTAAAGATCCTTCTATAATTGGGAATACCGCACTCTGCTCATTCCAGCTCCGGTCAAAACCACAAGCTTCGTACTGCAAGCCAATTTAGACAAACATAGGTCAGCAAGATGAATTTAGTCGGGGAACAAGACACTTGGGAACATAACTAGAAGTAAGATATCATTGCAGGCAAAGGGTAAAAAAAATTCTAGATCGGACCTTGAATTCAAAAAACTGATGCAAAGAATCAGTATACTTAAGGCTTGGAGGATCTGAATCAGGCACCATCTTCTTGTCCCTCAAGAATTTGGGAGGTGCTTTCTCCGGATTCCCCGAAGAAACCCCAGGGACCGGTATGTGGGCATTTATATAAACCGACCTTGCGAAAATGACACTCCCGGCTCTCGTACAAAGGTTGCAAACCTTAATATAATCACACACAGCCTCTACGAAACCCGAAACCCGCTCATCAGCGCGACAGCGTCAATCAAATGCCGATCTATTTCACGACGAACGATTCAAAAACTGGTCCGAAACGACGCCGAAGTCTGTACATGCAAAAATGCGAATGATCAATCAAAGGGCCCACAAACGACGCCAAATTGCGAATACTCAGCTAAATAGCAGAGATTTTTCAACGAATGAGAAGACAATAGACCGAAAACAGAGCACTCCAAAGAAACCCGGATGATCCGTTGAACCACGTATGGTCTCGATCCGCAGAGAGAGAGAGAGAGAGAGAGAGAGAGAGAGGGTTACATGAAGGAAGGAGGAATGAGAAGGTGAACGGAGGGTGATCGCCATTGCAGAGATAGATGGAGGTGGTCTGCGAAGAAGGAGAAGAGAGGGGGAGGGGAAAGAGAGGGAGAGGGAAGCTTCAAAAGCATCGGCGACCAGTTCCATATAGGCCATTCACAACAGAAGGCCGCGTTCCCTAGCTTTCCATCCTAGAAAATTAAATCTAACTCTATTATAAGATTGGAAAAGATCACCAAAAACCCAAAACTTAGCCAAAAGTGACAAATTTACTTCATATTTACTTCATACTCAAAATTTACTCTATATATACACACTGGCATGAAGAAGAAAGAAAAAAAAAGGACAAAAAGAAAATGGGACAAAATTTTAAAAAATAACAAAAATGTCCTTGACCAATCGAAAAATCCAACTCTTATTTAAAACTAGATTCATTTTAGGCTTTTATTTGAGTAAATAAAGGCATTTCGATTCTTATTTGTAATTTTCCCATTTTTGTTTAATCACAATCCATTCTGTCCGGAAGAGTAGCAGAAGGTGGCTGCGGGAGCTTCAACTTGAAAGCTTTCCAATCCTTATCCCATGTTCTGTAACTTGAGTTCTTAGCTAGAACATCTATGGACACCTCTTTCCTATCAATTAGCTTCTCTGCGTACTTCTCGAAACCGTTCATGTTCTCCAACAGAAGTTCCAACTTATTCGGGTCCCTTTTCTCTTTCGCAATCTCAAGCCAGTCCTTTGCTTCCTCCACCTTCGCCCAAAACAAAGAATCTTGAGTCAAGCTTGCATGCCTGCTCCTATTCCTTTTGTTGTTATTTTGTTCTGGTTCTTGCACCGCAACAGCAACCTTTCGATTCCACCATCTGTCCAAAATCTGGAATCTCCTATCTCTTCCATGCTTGATGTAATGCCCCTTCTCCTTGTGCATGCCATGACGGTAATAGCGAGCGATTTCCAATGGCTCGGCAAGGAGCCTATAGAAATGGGACGCATTGTTCCACTTGGACCTGCGGTGGAAATCGTGCGAGAGTTTGTTCTGTTCTGCCATGCCTATAACTCCATCCCAAAACGCGGCAAGTCTGAACAGGGTCAGGTCAACTGTGGACTCCCTCTTGGATGCTGTAAATTTCTTGAATGTGTCGTAATAACCAAGTTGATCCGCGGACTCGTCACAGCGTGCCTTGTACCACTCAAGTTGTGCCCTGCAGGGCGTTATCTGAGATAGTTTGATAGCTAGATACGCATTGTTCAGGTTTGGTGCCAGTCCCATGTGCCGAGCCATCTGCAGGCAATCTCTAGCTGGTTTCGAAATATTGTCATCCTGCAAAGTGACAAGAACACAACCCACAAAGTGAAGACTAGAAACTTGTCATTCAGCGATCACCAAAAAGATGTCTAAGTCTACATGCGCTTGGATTAGAGAGTGAGGGAGAGTTCTGCCCCACATATCAGAGAGTGATTGTTCCAAGAAAATCTTTCCACAAAATAAGGACTCTAATAGACTATGCGTTTGAGTCAGATTAGGAAGCCAAAAAGATAGTATCTCGTGTGAAGTTGAGAAGCACTTTATTACCTGTGGATCTATTCCTGAGGATTGTAATGCCAAGAAGACACCAGCTTCGTAGCTTGACTCGGAGAGGCCGCTGATGTTTATCCTCTTACGGAATTGCAAAGAAAGTCGTGTTGTATAATAACTATACTTCAGATGATCCTCAAAACTGGAAGCTGGAGAGACTGTCTCGAGCATCAAATGCATCATCTTAACAACAGACGTCACATTATCCAAGCAGATCGCTCCCTCTTCTGAACAGAATAGGTAGCTGCCCAATGGCCAATACAAACTGTTCTTCGCTCCTCCTTCTGATTGTGCAGCATCTTTAACACATTTTTTGACGTTGCTGAAGAATTCATCGAAATTTTGTTTTTGTAGTTCTCCAACTAGCTGTTCTGGACTGGGTGAAGCCATAGCGACTTGCCAAAACTGAAGCAGCGAGTGCAGTTGAGGAGTCAAGGAGGTAAGTGGAGCGAAGAACAGTTTCGGTACTATATCGTGCTTCGAGACAACGTTACAGAAGCTCCCGCCCCATCTTTCTCGGAGAATGGCTCGGCAAAGGGACTCGTTGCCGAGCAAGGGAGTGCCGAAGGTGAGGCAGAGGACTGAGATGGGAGAAGCAACGGGCTGTAGACGGGAGAGGAGCCAAAGAGCAGTGAGAGAGGCGGTTGTTGCTCCAAAGGAATGGCCAGTGAGGATAATCACCTTAACTCTAGCTAGAAATTCCTCAATCTGCATGCAGGAAGCAGCTCAATGCTTGAAGTGTTCCGTGTTTTTGGCTCTCAGAATGAAAGCAAGAATTGAGGAAAACTTAATACATGCATGACCCAAGGGCAATTTTTGATTGATTCAAATATGCTTGTATGACTAATGTTAATGACTTCCAAAAAAGGAAGAAAAAAGGACCAGAGATAATATCAACAGTTTATCACTAGAAACTACGATATTATAATGGCTCTGAAAAGAGACTACATCTAGATTTTCAACACATGGCCCAAGAATATGATATATGAAGAACACAAATAACCTTAATTAGTAATTTAATAGAGTCCAAGAACTGTCCAATTTATATATTAACTATAGAAGCTTAGGGTGCGCATAGCAATGTTTCTATTCCAGGAAACTATTTCTTTTCAAAAATAATTCTTTTTTTTTCTACTCAGGGAAACAATTTCTAAGTAAAATAAGGTGTTTTATAACTATACAAAATTTATATTCTTGGAATAGAAAAAGAATAAAAATACATTTTGTGCAATTTATAAACTTTTGTATTTATTTATTTTTTCTTCTTACTTACGAACAGCCAACCATTGGCCACTACTACATGACTGCCACCTGCCGTCAAAGGACTGCGGACCGTTGCTACCGATAGGATCGCCACCCAAAGCCCATCGGCCTTCGACGCCGACTCCGGCGGCAGGCAGCGGTCATGTGGCGAAGGGCGGCGGTCAACAACAGCAACGGCGATGACAGTCAATGGCTATCATGGCTGTCGGTGGTAATGGCTATTGACGGTTTGGTGATGGCCATCGGCTGCCGACGATCTACCAACAGTGGCCACGGATAGCCGGAGGTGGTCGGCGGTTGGCAAGCAGCCAACGAACGGTGGCCGCAACATGGAAGAAGAAAAAAAAAAAATAGAAAAGAAAAAAATAACTTATTTCTAGAAATTGTTCTCGAAACAGGAAGTTTTTTTTTTCCTTGTTCCAAATCTATTTCCTAGTTACATCTCAGGGAATAGAAAATAAGTTTTGGCATTACTCTTTTTTTTTTTTTTTCTATAGAACAAAAGACTGGAAATCAGGAAAAATAGATACGTTACTATGCAGGCCCTTAATCCCCGGAACAAAAAGTTCTATTCTTTTATTTCAGGGAACAGAAAAGAATAAAAATGTGTTTGATAAAACTTTTGTTCTCAAAAACAAAAAATATATTTTTTTGTTCCCCAGAAATAGTTTTGAAACAGAAATAAGAAGTATATAAAAAAAAGTAGCTTTTTGTTCTCAAGAACAATTTATAGAATCAATTTTTCTCTCTTCATTTTTCTTCTCTTTTCTTCTTCGGCCCGTTGTCGACCGGCCAAAGAAAAATAGAAAAAGAAAAAAGGAAAAAATAATACAATAATGATTTTTTTTAAAATTATAAAAAATTACGGAAAATTATCAAACGCATTTCTATGTTGGGAATATAAATTTTGGGTAGTTACCAAATGCATTCTTTCGTTCAAAAATTATTATCAAGAACAAAAACAGAAAAAAAAAAAAACATTTCTCATAAAAAATTGTTCCACCTTAGCGGACTGTGTACCTGGCTTTGGAAATCCGGTCGCTGATGGAACTCGAGGAAGAGATGGAGGAATCCGGCGTCCACCTTGACTGTCCCCTCGCCGTCACCGTCGCACCTCAACGGCGAGAACAGATGCTCGCGTCCACACTCGCCCAGCGCCATCAGGGTCCCGCAGCTCGGCTCGCACCCGTCGATCACCTGGACGCCCGAGAACGCCAGGTACCCGACCTCTCCGCGTCGCTCCGCCCGGAAGCTCCTCGGGGCGAAGAAGTTCGCGTCCCTGCACAGGTTCCACGACTCCTCCAAGAAGGGCGTCGACGCGAGGAAAGTCGCCAGCATCTCGCTGCTCTCGAACCTGCATCATCAGTAAACGCAAGTGGGGTAAGAAAGGAGACGACACTTGGACGTCCGGTGATAAATGGGCAATAGAGAGAGTTCGGGTGCGTCACGCACGGAGATGACTCGGCCTCCATGGAGAGCACTCGAGTCTTTCAGTTCCTGGCCATGGGCGTGTTTGTGAAACTATCTGAATGGGTGTGAGTTGCTCCGAGAGTCGAGTGCGGTTTTATATAAGGTTGGCGTCAACAACCCGACGCGCAAGTCTAGTCGCTCTTTCAGCGATGGATCCTTGCAGATACGGCGAAGACAGGAGTGTCCTTTAGTGAATTCTTTACATAATCACTTGGCAATTCCTCTGTTCTTCACCGGTGTTTTCGCAGAAAGATATGCAACGAACATTTAGCAAAGCAATGAAAACTTACTGATTAAACAAACGTTTTTGCGAATCAATCCACTCTTCTGCTTTCCTAGAAATATGGGTTGCACATGATATGCTAGCGCGTCATATAGAAAGGGCCTTGAGATTGCGACACGTGTCTAAAGTTGGGCCCAAATGTCAACAAAAAAAAATTCCCTCTCCCTGCACGCGCTTTCTCTCTCTCTTCGCCACCCCCTCTCTACCACCAAGGCCTTTTCCAACTGACAAACCATATCACTCGACCAAGAAACTTCGCAATGGTGGAGGCAACCTTCCGAGGCAGAGCCAGAGGCTGCGCGGCGGTTCGTCGAACAAAGGCTGGGTCCTGACTCGGATGGAGAAAGAGAGGGCACAGCTGGGAGGGGGCAGCAATTCGGCGATGGTGGAGCCAAAGGGGTGGCGCAGTGGCTCGTCGATTGGAGAGAGAGAGAAAGAGAGGGGCAGAGTCGAGAGCATTGGGTGAAGAGAGAGATTTCGCTCAGGATGAGTCAGAGCTGGAGCCGGAGTCAGAGGACGAGGGCTTGATGGGAGAGAGGGGGCGCCGAAGAGACGGTGTGCTGTGCAGGGGAGTGAAGGGGAAGAGAGAGGTGAGGAAAGAGAAGAGTGCCTACCCAATTCAAAGGCCCCATTTGGGACACGTGGCGCAACTTTAGAGGTTTTCTTATTTGTTGTGCTTGTACATATAATATTTTCTCCTAATTTTGAACCAAAAAAAAAAAATTAAAAATTCACTCTCTTAATAAATGTTTCGTCAATAAATTAATAAATGCTTTGAATTCCCCCTTTAACAAGTCCTTATCATAGGAAAATTATCAAAAATATCTTAAATATATTGTATTTATATCAATTTAATCTTAAATATTATTTTTCTACGAATTAAGTCTTAAACATTTTGTATTCATACTAATTCAATCAATCCGGTCAATTTCGAGTGATTAACGCAGATGTTGATAATTTTTAATGATATTTAATGTTTTTCAAAAAAATTATTTTTTTCTATTTTTTCTTTTGGCTTTCTATTGCTTTTTTTCTCTCGCTCTCTCTCTCTCTCCTTCCCTTCCTTCTTCCTCTAGTAAGGAGAGAAGGAAATGAAAAAGAGAAAAAAAATACTCAAAAAAATTATTACATTTTTTTCACGTTAGCACCAATCGCGTCATATAAAACGGCTAACATTAATGTCAATGTTTCTAGCTAAAATTGGTCAAATAGACTTAATTGACACAGATGTAAAATGTTTATGACTCAATTAGTAAAAAGAAAAATGTTTACGACTATATTAGCACAATTATAATAAGTTAAGTACTTTTTTAGTAATTTTCGCACCCTTTATTATATATCACAACAATCCTTGAATTTTGAACAAGTTGTATGTAAATTGCCTTGTATCATTTAAGAGATTTTGAAGCAAGCAACACTATGAGATTTCATTACAGTATCACGACAACGTGATACTAATAGTAAATGATTTGGTATAGCAAGTTTGATAATGCGAAATTATGCAGATGGCGATGCCAAAAGAAATTAAATAATCGGACTAGCTCGCAATGAGATTCATTGAAACAATGAGCTGTAAAAGGATCAATAAGATAACTTTGTCTAAGAAGATGCGTAGTTAGCGTACATAGCTTTTGTCGCAAGATTAAATTAGTCCCTGCTTACGCAAAAAAGGAAAAAAAAAAAAGCGAACAGAAAAGATATATATATATATATTTGGGTCCAAAACAGAATATATAATCTTCTCTATATAATTGAGGGCGATGATAAGTACTTTTCCGTCACCGAAACTTAGGACCAGCAATCGGGCCATGCTAGGCCCAGCCCAGGAGAAAAAATGGGCCATGCCAGGCACGGTCCCATGTCTCCATCCCATGGCCGTGACCGGACGGAGGCCAACCTGGGCCTGGGCCGGGCCTAATTCTCTCAAGAGATTTGACTAGTACCTTATTGACGAACTACTGGAGGTGGCTGTGGCATTTCTCATCTTTCTCTGGACTCAATGTCATTTGTAGTCATTTATTGTGAATCCGCGGCTCGTTTTCTTATAAAGAGAGAGTAGAGAAATTTTCATCTAAGCTACGCACTTTGTTCCCAAGATCTAATGGATCAAAGCCCCAAGCTCCCAATCTATGTAGAGATTTCTCTTTGAGACACATGAATTTAAAATGCAGATTGGTTTATGGAGTTGATTTGCAAGAAACTAGGCCCGTCAAATGAGTGGGTCGGGTTAAAAATATTTTGATCCAATTTGACCCAATCACACAATACAAAAATTAGCAAGGTATACCCGATTTGGACCTAACATAATCAACCCAGTTTTTTTTTGGGGGGGGGGGGGGTCCAATTCTTAATGATCTTTCTCCTTAAATTTTTGCTTTTGAAGAGTGAGCAACTTGGTGGACCGGCTGAGGGAGGTTGGATGCTCGGGTCAAGTCATGGGCTAGGATTTCACGTGGCACTCAAACAATATGAAGATGCGGGTGAGCGCTGCGTTGATGAACGAGGACATCTACGTGAACAGGTTTTGGATTGGGTTACGGGATGGGAAGAGGGAATGTGCCTATAAATAAATTCCTTTTTCAAATATATAATTTTAGCTAGTGTGAGTTCCCGACACAATTGTGGAAGTTGATATATATATATATATATATAACTCTGCAAAACCATGAGTTGTTAGATTGATTAGACGTTCTTTATGTCTAGTATCGGACAAATTAAACCTCCCTACTTGCACTACTTGCGCTTTAAGCCATCGATACTTTCGGCCAACCTACTTTTGGATTTTCAATCCATAGTTTGTAGAATATTATAGCATCAATTTTGTTTTCCTAACCAACAGTTTCTACGAAATTACCCATTCCCTAGAAGAATTCCACTATTGTCGGCTTGACATCACACAAAAATTTGGTCTAGAATAAAGAATCTTAGCATTGTACTTTCATTAAATGTCTTGAAAGTGGGTTTCTTTCCGAACCCACTAAAACCCGTAAATACTTGATTTTTCGTTTATTAAACCCATTTCTACCTATATGTCAAATTTTAGTCGACCAAAAAAACAGTGAATTATTTGTTTTTGAATTAACAATACTAGAAAGAATTGATATTCTACATATGATTCATGGGGACCAAATATTCGAGAATGGTACATTCATATTACATTTACTCCAAACTAACTTTCGTATCGCAAAAGATCTCAAACTGGATAAATGTTGCATGAATTAACCAATTTCGACTTTTTTATGAATGGATATTAATTTTTTAGTAAATGTGGCACAAATTAAGCAATTTGAATTTTTTTTTTTTGGAATAAATATGGCACAGATATGTCGGTTTGAAATATCATAATCCTCAATTCATTTCATTAGATTAATGAAAGAGTAGAGAATTTTGCACCGAAACTACACGTTTTGTTCCTGAGATCTTATGAAACGAACAACCAATTCAAAAGATATGACTAGCGATGGCAATTAAAGATCTGCTCTATGCGGTTTCCCTCTAAGACACCTAGTTATAAAATTCAAATTGGGTTGTGGATGTTTAATTTGCACGTGACGATTGGCTATATGAAAAGTTGATTATTGAGGACCGAGTTTTTTGAAAAGCAATTATTACTTGGTTACTTTTAAATCAAGAAAACCGAAAGTTTTAATATTCTACATATAATTAAAACAACAGTTCTTTACTTATTTCCATTATATCAAGAAAACTGGATACATTTTACACTTGTGCATATAAGCAAAGATTTTCTTTGCATCAACAAAAAGAAGAGGAATATCTGTTATATACATAGTAAATCTAATTCTGTTATAGACTATAGTATTTATTATACTATGTTGTGTACCAGTTGAATGTATCATAAAATAAATACAGCTTAAGATATTATCTCTTTTCTTTCTCATCTCTATAAGTGATGTAAGTATCTGCATGTTGATGGTTGCCTACATATAGCACTTGGATAAATTCATCTCCGATTCAAGCATTGATAGAAATGCCCTTCAAGTTCTTTTTGATCTATAATTTGTGAAAGTGAACTTGATATTTTCAATGTTGCTTTTCGACGTGTTTTCTTTAAGAGTGAGAAAGGATGACCATATGTCATGACATTTTCTTTGCTCCTCTTTTTTAGTTTTACCTCGTCTTTTCTTTCTTTATCCCTTTTTCTAGTTTCAACTCCTAAAAACTCTCCGTCCAGCCACCGTCCGTCCGTCATCGCGGCCCTGTTGTCATCACCAACCCGCGCACAAGCCATCACACAATTCGCGGCCCCAGAACTATATATCTTAACGTCCTAAGATCAGTAAGATTGGTAGATGAATAAGTTAAATTTAAAATCCAGATTATGGATCATAAGATATGCAAAGTCCATAGGCCGATCGAGTTATCAGTAGGGTGACTGGAAGCTAAACCGTAATCTCGTGGAAGTCGATGATGTTCGACTGATGAAGATGCAACGCAATTACCAGGAAAAGAGCAAAAAGTCACGTAAAGACAGTTTCTAAGTCGAAGTCAAACAAGGCAAAAATGTCTGTGTACCTGGCTTTGAAAATCCTGTCGCTGGTAAAATTCCAGGAAGAGACGGAGGAATCCGGCGTCCACCTTGACCGTCCCCTCACCACCGCTGTCGCACCTCAACGGCGAGAACAGATGCTCGCATCCACACTCGCCCAGCGCCATCAGGGTCCTGTAGCTTGGCTCGGACCCGTCGATAACCTGGATGCCCGAGAACGGCAGGTACCCAACCTCGCCGCCTCGGTCCGCCGCGAAGCTCCTCGGGGTGGCGGAATTTGCTAAGCTGCACACCATCCACGAGCCCCCAAGAAGGGCGCCGACGCCAGGAAAGTCGCCAGTGTTTCGCTGCTCTCGAACCTGCATCAGTAAACGCAAGTGGGTGAGAGAGGAGGCACTTCGGCATTCGGCAATAAAAGGGCGATGGAGAGTTGGGTGCGTCACGCACGGTGACGACGGGGCCTCCATGGAGAGCGCTCGAGTCTTTCAGTCTCTGCTTCGAGCTAGAAGCTCTGGCCCTGGGTGTGTTTGTGAAAATGTCTGAATGGGAGTGGATTGCTCTGAGATTTGATAGAATATTTATATGAAGGAATGGCGGGCGGGCGGGCGACCGATGCGAAGAGGAGGGCGTTGCTCGGTGCTGCGATGGTTCTGCGGAGATACGGCGAAGAAAGGAGTTGACAAGAAACAACTTTCTCTGAGAGAAGGAGATAATTCAGAAGAAAGAGTAGACTTTGTCTGAGAGAAGATAAAGATAAGAAAGAGTAAACAATCGCCTCATCGAATAGTCACCATCGGCTAAAATTTACTAAATAGACTGAATTAACACAAATATTAGATGGATTGAATTGACATGTAAAAATTTTATAATTCAATTGAAAAAAAAATTATGACTAAATTGACATAATTACAATAAATTTAGGATTTTTTTTGATAATTTTCATGTCAAAACAACCCTTGAATTTTTTGAACAAGTTGCATTTAAATTGTCTTACATCGTTTAAGAGATTATGAAGCAAGCGACACCATGAGATTTTATTACAGTATCACGACATGATAGTAAAGGCTTTAATATAGCAAGTAAACCGAAATTATGCAAATGGCGATGCCAAAAGAGATTAAAATATTTGGATTAGCTTGAAATGGGACTTCATTGGAACAACGAGTTGTAAAAGGATCGAGAAGAAAACTTTGCCTTAAGAATATGCGTAGTACAATGTATATAGCTTTTGTCCCAAGATTAAATTAGTCCTTGCTTATGTTTAGTATCAACAAAATCTCCACCCCAATTACTAAACGTTTGTGTCAATAAAACCCAAAAAGAGAAAAGACAAGAAATAGAAACCGAGCAAAAAAAGATAACTAGGCTCTCCTCAGTACAATTGAGAGCGAGGATAAATAATTTTCCATCACCAAAACTTAGGACCAGCAATCGGGCCATGCCAGGCCGGACCCAAAAGAAACAATTGGCCATACTGGGCGTGCCCATGACCTGACGGCGGCATACTTGGGGTTGGGCTGGGCCTCTCTCATAGATAATATTCTTCCTACCATGGCACACTGATAGCTCCGAGATGCCATGGACGCTCTACTTCTCTGTTAACTCCTGCTTTGAAACAGTAGAAGAGGTCCATCCTCACATCTTATGCCAGTACATCATCCCGAATTTAGCAATACAAGCACATTTAAAATCTATTTTCCTTTTATTTTTGGTAGTACAAAGTAAACCTTAGTGAAGGAGTTAAACCTACATAGGGACAAGAAATGAGGAGAAATATCGAAAGACCTATGTCATTCCATGTTAAATCCTTCCATACATAGATATGACCCCAGAAGCATTTTTTCAAGAAAAGGGGGAAGGAGCATATGAATTTGCTTTTGTAAAGATACCAGGACCACGGTGATAGATCGTCAATTTCCTTTTTCAAATAGTATAGACGTAAGTAAAAAGACAAATTTGATCTTCAATTAAACATGAAGGAGCTAATTACCTCAGAAATGCTACAAAAGAGAAATGTAAAATGTAGATGAAAGATCCTTACATCGGTTTTAAGCACCCCACCACATTTTTGGCAAGTAGGGATTGTAGAATCCTCCTTCCAGAATTTCGCATCTCTCTCAACGTCACCAACGGGCCTCTGCTTCATACCAAAGTTCATGTCTGAACCAGGGTTTCCATAATACAAACCTTCTATTGCAGCTGTCCACTACAGTCTACAGCAAAACTATCACCTCAGGTCAGTTACCGACCATTCGAGTTATCAAGTAAACTACAATTTTCGCTTATGTCATCCATGAACCTCCTTGCAAACATACTGCATAAAAAGGAAAGAGAAATCATGGTGGAACCTTATGAATGTTCTGGGATTGAATTCAGCAGAAAGGAAGAAAATGGAATAGCACTAGAAAAAAGTAAGTTCTAAGAGTGCATCTTTGGGTTGAGAGCCTTCACCTCTTCTTGGAACAAATTCCGGCAAAAAGGAAATCCACAATCTTTACATATTACAGTATACCATATATTTCCAGTGGATTGCTACCAGCGTGATGGTGCAATCTGAAATAAGTTCAGAAGAATTATTAATATCCAACTTCATCCTCCAATTTCTGAAAATGTCACAAAATTTCCACAGCCAGTTACCTGTCAACATTTTGGGTAATCCTAAAATTTTCTCGACCAGCCTTTTCAAGAGACGCAAGGGCATAATGAGCTGCACTAGGCTGTGCTGTGGTAAACCTTCTCCATCCAGCATAGCTCCTTGCCCAATATCGTCTACAGGCTGTCTAGAATGAAAAAACTCCGAATGAATTATAATGGAATTGGAGTAAAAGATTGAGAGACACTAAAGATCTTAGGCATGGTTAGACACATAAAAAGATAAAAACAACAGAGAAGCCCCATGAAGAAACTGGAAAGATTTTATCTAAGCAAGAACCAACAACAAATCTTCTCCATATGAAAAGTCAGCTAATTGCAGCACATTTTTGTACTTTCCATCATATCATATCATTCGTAAGAACCACAAATCCAACATACTTCCTTGAATGTCCTCCCCTTATTTTTTATGCATGACCCCAACCCTGATTTTATGCTATTTCCTTAGACACATTCTAATTGGAGTATCCCAAAGACATTTACATGACAAAAATGTTCCTTATGGAAAATGCTCTTTCAATTAAATGAGTTGGCTTCCAATTCTCACCACCTATTTCATTTCTGCCTCTTCCTCATCTAAAATTTGTATATATGTAATAGAACACCCTTCAGATTCAAATATATCCTCCATAACTTGCTCTCTGGTTAAACTGTCCCTGCATATTCTCTTCATCTCTTCATAATAAGCAGAGTGTTGCTATTTACATAATGAAATCAGCAAACCCAGAGAGAGAGAGAGAGAGAGAGAGAGAGAGAGAGAGAGAGAGTCAGTCAGGTAAGCTGCAAATCCCAGCAAGTGCCTTCAGATCACTTGATGGGTAATTGTTCTGAAACCCGTGCTAATAAGCCCCATTTGGACCGCATAAAACATATAAAAGTTAGAAGGGTTTGTCTTAGCTACGAAAGAAACAGTCCAACATAAATACGGTGGAGACAAAATTACAAATTGTCACATTTAGCATGAAAGCTTGACATGAGAGCACAATCATACAAACTCGACCACACATGCTTACATATATGCTACAAGTTTATGCAAAGTGCAAAACGTGAAGATTAGTGTTAGGCAAGAAAAATGATGCAGCATCCTCTCTTCCAATTCTTACCAGTCACTTAATTATCCAAATTAAAAAATACATAATGGCCATGAAAGAATACTCAAACCGTCTTTGATATAATTGGTTTAGAACAAATTCATGAGAACAGTGGCAGTTACATATCATATCATCTCCAAAATGATATATTTCAGTAATTACCAGTCAATTAATTATCCATATATACTACAAGTTTATGCAAAGTGCAAAAATTGAAGATTAGTGTAAGACATGAAAACGATGCAGCATCCTCTCTTCCAGTTCTTACCAGTCACTTAATTATCCAAATTAAAAGATACAGAATGGCCATGAAAGAATACTCAAACCGTCTTTGATATAATTGGTTTAGAAAAAATTCATGAGAACAGTGGCTGTTACATATCATATCATCTGCAAAATGATACATTTCCAGTAATTAACAGTCACTTAATTATCCAAATTAAAAGATACAGAATAGCCATCAAAGAAAACTTAAACTGTGCTAGATATAATTAGTTTATAACAAATTAATGAGAACAGTGACTGTTATATATCAAATCATCGCCAAAATGATATATTTCCACACATCAGTGATATCTATCCATTGTAATGTCTGCTAAATGTTAAATATCATTCTAAACATAACTAAAGAACCTTCTATAATCAGGAATACTGTGCTCCATGCTCATTCCAGCTCCAGTCAAAACCACAAGCTTTGTACTGCAAGCCAATCTAGACATATAAGTAACATGAATTTAGTCAGGGAACAGATGTCTCACTAAGAAACAAGACACTTGGGAACATAACTACAAAGTTACAAAGTAAGAAGAAATTGGAGGTAAAGGGTCAAAAAGTCTAAGATAGGAACTTGATTCAAAAAACTGATGCAAACAATCAGTGTCCTTAAGGCTTGGAGCATCTGAATCTGGTACCATCTTCTTGTCCCTCAAGAATTTGGGAGGTGCTTTCTCTGGATTCCCCAAAGAACCCAAGGAACCGATATGTGGGCATTTATACTAACAGACCTCATGAAAATGACTCTCCCAACTTTCATAGAAAGTTTCGAAACCTTATTATAATCACACAGAGCCTCTACAGAACCTGAAACCGCTCATGAGCACAACAGCGTCAATCAAATGGCATCAATCTCATGACAAATGACTCAACCCTGTAAAGGCTGTACATGCAAGATACAAATGATCAATCAAAGGACGGACAAACGATGCCAAAATGCAAATCCACAGCTAAAAGCAGAGACTTTTCCACAAATGCAAAGATAATACACCGAAAACAGAATACTCCCTAAAAGCCCAGATGATCCTTTGAACTAAGTAGAGTCTCAATTCAGAGAGAGAGAGAGAGAGAGAGAGAGAGAGAGAGAGAGTTGCTGAACATGCTGTACAATTGTAGGATTGAGCATCCTTTGAACTACGTACATCAAATAATTTTTGGCACAAACCAATAATCAAATTCAACTGTAGTGTTGCTACAATAAATAAATGAAGCTTCCCCTTGGACATTTCCTTATTCTGCAGTTGTCTACATTGAACATGATTACACCAAAGATGATGATCTCCACATAAATAGTGATGAATGTCATAAATTTTTCTTTAATCACAATCCATTCCATTCAGAGCAGGAGCAGAAGGTGGCTGCAGGAGCTTCGACTTCAAAGCTTTCCAATCCTTAGCCCATAATCATTAACTTGAGTTCTCAACCAGAACATCTACAGCCACCTCCTTCCCTTCAATTAGCTCCTCTGCATACTTCTCGAAACCATTGTTGTTCGCCAAAAGCAGTTCCAACTTATTCAGGTCCCATTCTCTTCTGCAATCTTGAACCAGTCCTTCACTTCCTCCACCCTTGCCCAAAACAAAGAATCTTGAGTCAAGCTTGCATACCTGCTCCTACTTCTTTTGTTGTTAATTTGTTGTGGTACTTGCGCCACAACAGCAATTGTTTGATTCCACCGTATGTCCAAAATCTGGAATTTCCTATTCCTTCCATTCCATCCTTCCAGTGCATACCACGATGGTAATAGTGAGTAATTTCCAATCGCTTGGCAAGGAGCCCATATAAATACGACGCATCAATCCAATTGGACATGCAGTGGAAATCATGTGAGAGTTTATTTTGTTCTGCCATGCGCATGACATCATCCCAGAATGCAGCGAATAAGAACAGGTTCAAGTCGACAATGGACTCCCTCCTAGATGCTTCAAATATCTTGAATGTGTTGTAATACCCAAGTTGATCCTTGGACTCGTCGCAGCGTGCCTTGTACCACTCAAGTTGTGTCCTGCAGGGCATTATCTTAGATAGTCTGATAGCTAGATGAGCACTGTTCAGGTTCGGTGAGCATCCCCTATGCCGAGCCTTCTGTAGGCAATCTTTAGTTGTTTTTGAAATATTGTCATCCTGCCCAGGGATTAAAGATACAACCCACAAAGTGAAGACTAAGAACTTATCATTCAGCAATTACCAAAAGGATGTCTTAGTATAAGTTTACATCATTCTGGGTGCACTTGTATTAGAGAGTGGGACAGAGTTCTGCTGTTGTTCCAAGAAAATCCTTCCTCAAAATAAGGGCATTGATAGACTATACTTTTGAGTCGGATTAGAAAGCCAAGAAGATAGTGTCTCGTGTGGATTTGAGAAGCATTTAATTACCTGTGGATCTATTCCTGAGGATTGTAATGCCAAGAAGACATTAGCTTTGTGGCTTGACTCGGAGAGGCAGTTGACGTTTATCCTTTCCAGGAATTGCGAAGAAGGTAGTCTCGTATAATAACTATACTTCAGATGATCCTCAAAAATGGAAGCTGAAGAGACTATCTCGAGCATCAAATGCATCATCTTAACAATAGACGTTGCATTATCCAGACAGATTGCTCCCTCTTCTGAAAAGAATAGGTAGCTTCCCAATGGCCAAAACAAATTGTTCCTCCCCTCTTCTTCTGATTGTGCGACGTCTTTCACACAATCCTTGATGTTGCTGAAGAACTCATCAAAATTTTGCTTTCGCAGCTCTCCAACAAGCTGTTCTAAACTGGGTGAAGTTGTCACATCTTGCCAAAACTGAAGCAGCAGGTGCAGTTGAGGAGTCAAGGAGGTTGGTGGAGCGAAGAACAGTTTTGGCACTACATCGAGCTTTGAGACAATGTTATAGAAGCTCCCACCCCATCTTTTTTGGAGAATGGCTTGGTAAAGGGCCTCGTTGCCGAGCAAGGGAGTGCTGAAGGTGAGGCCGAGGACAGAGATGGGAGAAGCAATGGGCTGGAGATGGGAGAGGAGCCAAAGAGCAGTGAGAGAGGCAGTTGTTGCTCCAAAGGAATGGCCTATGAGGATAATCATCTTAACTTTTGCTAGAAATTCCTGAATCTGCACACAAAAAGCAGCTCAATGCTTTAGGGATTTCGGGTTTTTTACTCTCAGATCAAAAGCAAGAATTGAGGAAAACTTAATACATGCATGAACCAAGGGCAATTATTTTTTAATTCAAATATGCTGGCATGACTAATGTCAATTGACTTCCCAAAAAAATGAAAGGACTGTGGAGACTACTATATTGACAGTTTACCGCTACAAACTACGATACAATAATGGCTCTGTAGAAAGACTACATCTAGATTTTCAACACATGGCCCAGGAATGTGATATGTGAAGGACATGGATAACCTAGATTAGTACTTTAGTGTCGTCCAACAACTGACCGATGGATATATCTACTGTACCAGCTTAATCGCTCAAAATGGTCTCCAGCGGTCATGCACAATCTGATAAGACTGTCCTGCTCTTTGTGACTGGTAAGTTCAACAAAAAAAAAAAAAAATGGTTCTTCTGAAGAAAAACCTTGATAGTTGATGCATCTCTGTTGCTCTCAGATGAATTTGCTATTCTGCTTTCTAGTGGGCGAGAAATAAGTAGCAGGATTTTCAGAATGAGGGATGGTCAATAGATTTTCAGGAGTTCTTAATTAATAACAGCCTCACATCACCTTCACACATAAACATTTAGAACTAGAATCTTAACTTTCTTTGTAAATTTTAGATCTTACCAAATCCATTCAAATTAGTAGGAGGATTTGTGGAATTCGGGTATTAGCAAACAAATGCTTTCTTCTCATTTACACCTTATTTTATATCTTTTGCGGATGTACAAAAGGCCTATTTATCTTATCATGCATTCTTTTTCTTCTTTTCCCGGTCAAAAACAAATTTGCAGTGAGTTTTTCCAGATAAGGCCTTGAAAGATTAAATCGCATTAGATTAAATTAGATATATAATAACTTTGGTGAAAAGGAATATTGCAATCTCATGCCATCAAACTCAACACTCTTTTCATGTTGTCAGCAAGTGCATCGAATGAACTCGCTGTTAAAAGAGGAAAAAAGAATGACTCCGCAAACAATGTGCGACAAGAAAATGCACAGAGACACATGCCTTTCGAAATACCCTCAACGGTTAAGTCTGCCGTGCAAATGCTTATACTTATTCCTACCCACCACCATTATCTTGGTTCTTTTCTGCTTCGAAAATCAAGTAAATGAGCTCTTAAGATGTATTCACGTGTAATAGGTACAGACTTAAGTGACCAACAAACAAGCATCAATTCAGGAGGATGACTGGAAGCTAAACCATAATTTCGTCGAAGTTGACAACGTTCGACTGATGAAGATGTGACATAATTACCCACAGAAAAGAACAAATTCACGTATAGCCAGTCTTCTAAGTTGAAGATAAACGAGGCAAAAAGGACTGGGTACCTGACTTTGGAAATCCTGTCGCTGGTAAAATTCCAGTAAGAGACGGAGGAATTCGGCGTCCACCTTGACCGTCCCCTCGCCGTCGCACTCCAACGGCGAGAACAGATGCTCGCATCCAAACTCGCCCAGCACCATCAGGGTCCCGCAGCTCGGCTCCGACCCGTCGATCGCCTGGACGCCCGAGAACGCCAGCTACCCGACCTCCCCCGGTCGGTCCGCCACGAAGATCCTCGGATCGGCGGAGTTCACGGAGCTGCACAGCCTCCACGACGCCTACAAGAAGGGCGTCGACGCCAGGAAAGTCGCCAGCATCTCGCGGCTCTCGTACCTGCATCAGTAGACGCAACTGAGTAAGAATGGAGCCGGCACTTCGGCATTAGGCTGCAAAAGGGCAGTGGAGAGTTGGGTGCGTCACGCACGGCGACGACTCGGCCTGCATGGAGAGCGCTCGAGTCTTTCAGTTCCTTGCCTTGGGCGTGTTTGTGAAAATGTCTGAATGGGGAAGTGGATTGCTTCGAGAGTGAGAATCGAGTGCATTCTTATAGATGGAGGGGATGGCGGGCGGGCGAACCGACGCGGAAGGAGGGGTTGCTCGGTGCCGCGATGGTTCCGTGGAGGTACGGCGCGGAAAAGGGGTTTGACGGTATCTCGTTGTTCTCTGATGGTCTTGTTGACAGGATCTCACTTTTCTGAAACTTTCCTGAGGTTCAAATTGAACAAACGCTTTGGCAACCATCAATTCACTCTTCTAATTTCGACCCCCAAAAAATTCTAATAAATGTTTTGTCTGTAAATTAATAAATGCTTTGAATTTACTCTTCAACGAGATCCTACATTTTAATTGGAAAGCTACCTCCAAAAAAATCTTAATTTTTTTATAACTGTGCCAATTTAATCATGATTTTCTTTTGCAATGAGTCCTAAATTCTTTGTACTTATACTAATTCAGTTCATTGGTCAATTTTGATTAGCCGATGCTGACATTGACAATTGTTAATAATATTTAAAAAAAAAATTCAATTTTTTTCAATTTTTTTAAATTTCTTTCCTTTATGTCTTCCTCTAGCTAGAAAGAGGGAAAAAAAGAGAAAAAATTAAAAATTTGAAAAACTAAATATTATTAAAAATTATTCATGTTAGAATCGATTGGGCCATGTACGACGACTAGTGTCCACGTCAATGCTAATCAGTCATAATTAACCGAATGGATTAAATTGATATGAATACAAAAAAGTTTAGAATCCAATTGACAAAAAAAAAATAAAAACATTTAGGACTGAATTTATACAATTGTAATAGATTTAATATTTTTTTGTTAATTTTCTCATCCTCTAATATATATTGTTGGACACAAATTGCGCAACCCAAGATTTTCATAACTAGAATAAGAACATATATAATTAAGTAGAAAGATTAATGCACCTATTTTGGGATCCATCGAACATAAAGCAGAAATAGAAAAGGGATTACCCACTCATCAAGAGGATCCACTGTTCTTGAAGCGAAAACGGAAACACAATGTTTCACGCGCAAGTCCTTCTCCTCTATTGCCCTCCGTATCACTGACTTAATGAGGTGCCCCCTCACATGTGGCGTTAGGTAAACGCCCCTTAGGTGAGCATACATGTAAGAATTCGGGTTAGAGGAAAGACTTGAGCATTATTTATAGAGTTTTCAGCCAGTCCCTCTCATTACAGGCCAGGCTCAACTCGGCCCACACTAGCCAGCCCATATTAAACTAATTAAGAAACCTTCTATCTCACCTTAGACCAACCATATTTTACGGTAACCGTAAAAACAGTAAATTACAATATCAATTAATTTAGTTCACATTAGAAAAATCATTACATTCTCCCACTTGGACTATATTAATTGAAATCGTACTATATGTGCACACATTTGGTCTAGAGATAATTCTTAATAGTCAATCATATCCCATAAAATCTTAAACACCGAATCATTGCGGTAACTATATGTATACACACAGAGCCTTCCATGATCACAAATGTTCTTAACTTTATTGATATGGATTCAATATAATAGTGTGTTAAATGGATAATATCTTTCATAGAGAGATCCTATTTGTCAGTCACCATTCTCTTACTTTAGGTGTTACAAAAACTTGTGCCACAAGAGAATGCTTTATGGTTCCAATAAACCCACATATGTCTTGTCATTATAGTTAACATTTATTTATGTATCACAAGATATATGCACAAGGCTAATAACCGGATGCCCGGATGCCCCTAGCCTTCACTCAAGATTTATATAATCCTTTGAGACTTTATCAATATGTATTCAATATAATAACAACACATTCAAAATATTTTATTGAATGCAAAAGTTGATACATATCAAACCGTTACAAAATGTAACGAACACATATGAAATATTTATCAGAGTAAAGCCAAAATAGCTCCCACTAAACAACAGTATCCGAAGATACTCCTAGGCCAATGCTAATGATATGTCACTCAAATACACATGAGCGTAGACCTTTAGTTAGTGGATTTGCAACAATATCATCTGTGAAAATATGTTATATTATAAGTCACATTTCTGTATCGTTTCTTTATGGTCAAAAATATTTGACCACCATATATTTAGACCTCTTGAGACCTCTGTAGTAAATAAATAATACTACAAATTTGTTATCTCAATACAACTGTATGGGTCTATCAATCAAATTAAAACGATGAACTCCGTCATGAAGTGCTGGAGCCTAATAGCTCAAATAACAACCTAAAAGAATGTTACTAACACTGCATACATAGTAGAAGATAACATAGAACTTTATTTACTACACTTCCGACTAACATAAATCTATATCTTGTTATTGATATTATGTCATCCTAAAAGCCAGCAAAGTTTACATCTAAATACCATACTAACTGTAAAAATTGAACATGTTTGTAAATTAACATATAATCTCTTATCTTCTTTAAGTACCTTAAAATCTTCTTGACAGCAACCCAGTGATCATGTTTTGGATTTGGCCAATATTTGCCTAGAGTCCCATCACAAAGACAACACTTAGTTTAGTGCAAATTCGAGCATACATTATACTTTTAAATGCACTGACACAAGGTACACTCTTTAATTAAATTTTCTCAATATCTAAATAAGGATAATGTGATAGATTTAGTCAATCACCTTTGACAACAAGAGCAATTCCTGGCTTGCACTAATGTATATTGAATATTTTCAATATACAATCAACAAATGTCATTCGAAAAAATCTAATATAATATCACAAAAACAATCCTTACAAACCTCAGTATAAATGATATAAGATATCTCAAGGTCACAACTTGTAAGCAAAATATTACGTACATAAAGTATGAGAAAAAAAAATTCCTCCTATCAACCTTACAGTATATTGAATTACTTTGTTCCCAATTGAACAAAATAACAATACTATGAAACTTTAATAATATTGTCTGGAAACTTGCTTAAAACTATGAATTAGAACTTTTTAGTCTACAAACAAGTTTACTTGAATCTGCTACAAAATCATCCAGTTGCACAATATAGATTTTGTATCTATTTGGCGTAACTTTATATCAAAATAAATTATTAATGTCACATTCACTCTGAAAGAATATTTAAATAAATAATTATTTCTTCACTATAAACAATCAACCCCTCTTTTAGGGTTAAAACTTTAGTTATCAATTTGGCTTTAAATTCCACAATCTTTCTTTGAAATTTTTTTAGTTTTGTACGCCAATTTGCAACTAATTAACTTATGATCTTTAGGTAAGTAAGTTAGTTTCCAAACACTATGATATTTCATAGATTGTATACTGCATTTTATAGTATATAATCACATACTTAATTGAGAACAAAAAACAAAATTTATATAAGTTGCTAAAACAACCATATAATGGATATTGTAATCACGCTCTCACAAATAGACTATATAGTATGATGATATAACTGATCGTCTTTCCCTAACAAATCTTTTTAATAAAGCTGCAACCACTTCATTCTGCACTTGAGAGGTTTATGAAATTTCATTATAAACTATATCAAGAATAATACCTTGAAACTCAACAAGTTTAGTCTATGGTACATGAAATTCCATAATTATCTATATAGGTAAAGACAAAAATATAGTAACCACCATCATACTATTATCTTTAATAGTTTGAGAGCAGCTATCCTCTACAATTACGTCAATCTTTAGAAACTTTAAAGTATGTGATTCGATAATTCTTGTACCTTCTTTAAGGCCATAAAATAAATATACCTTTAACAATCTAGATAATAGCAAAATAATTCCGAGTGGATCTAAATTCCAACGCATTTAATATTTGATTAGATAACCTCACTTTTTGTATGATTCAAGTAATTTATGTCCAGTCTATAACTCAAAAGAAGTTTATGAAACAAATTTGATAAGAGACACATTTTATATATGAAAAAGTTATTTTCATAATATCAGCCCACAAAAGATCAAATAAATTAGTCTTACTAATCATGCTCATCACCATGTTTAATATGATATATTTATGCTTTTTGACCAAATTTTTTTGTCAGAATTTTCAGGTATAGTAATTAAATTACCACCCCAGAATCTACTAAGTATTTGACAAATGATCCTTTAAGCTATTTCGCATTGTCATACTTGCCAAAATACTTATGATCATTGTTAAATCTGACTACCTTTTAATTATATACGAGATGTATATGTCATTAAGACTTAAACACAATCTTTGCAAATATGTCATAATTTCAATATTAGATAAGACATAATTTCAAGTAACTAAGGCCTTCATCATCTTATAGTAGTGCAGTCTACATGCAAAACTCTTTTCAAGTGTTCCTGAATGGAACACTTCATAGACAGTAAGCAAATTCAATTACTCTTTTCTCAAGCAACAAATCATATGTCCACAACTTAAAATTTGAAGCAGTAAAAATCTTAATAATAATGAAGTTATTAATTACAGAAAATGTGACTGAAAACCAAGCAATGTATATAATTAGCATCATGTGAGCACTGTGTAACTTGACATACAAGTACACATCCAGAGAGTTACACGCATAATCATATAATCACTTTTGGGCATAATACATGACATGCAGTTGTACACTCCCCACATGATAGCGGTTATGATAATATATTCCAATTCTTCGTGGATTCATCACCTTTGGGCATATGAATCACTAGAATCAGTCACTCCTCCACCATACTATCATATATCCCTTCATTGACTAATACACAATCACCTTCTTTGGGAGTATGACTACGCATTAGACCAGGAGACATCCCAATCATCATATGAGACCGAAATTTCTCAAATCCAATCAAGCGTGCCACTTTGGCGGTTACTACTCAATTGAATCATTGAAATTATTTCATACCAGGGACATAAGCTTTATTCCTAATATACACCATATACATGTGATTTTAACTTTAGTGATAGGGGCAGCATATCACCAAAATCACATATCATGCTAATTACATTGCTTTATTTATTAATAAAAATTAATCATATATATATATATACATATACATATATATACAGCGAACTTGAAAGACAGATTCCAATGAGATCATTGATCATAGTAACACAATAAACTTCTCATAACAGAGAATAAAACATCTCTTATGCACTTCAATTACATATTACCAAAACAACATAAAAAGAATGCTGATCTAAAATATCTCTCACAAATTAACATCAATAGTAATACAAGGTACACCAAATCGACAAGCTTGACAGCTGATCCATTATCACTCACGAGTTCATAAGGCAAAAATGACTCCAAGGCCAACAACTGATTTATTAATCAATTTTAGGTAACAAATATCATTACTTCAACCAGTGGCCTATAAATTGAGTCAAACCATAGAACTAAATATCTAAACTATAACAATAGATACTATTACTCTGCATCAATATTATCATACTCCTTACCATAAAAATATTTAACTTGATAGACATTAACAAGTGACCAGATGAGTTCATGTACAATATGCAGTAACTTAATCGACATGCATTACCCACATACATCAGATATGTTAATCAGTACAATTAATTTGGTCACGAGTTCTTAAGACGTCCATCATTAAAAGATTACCAGCATGTCAATGAGTATGCTTGAGCAACAAAGTTTCATAACCTTTACTATTTTTTATCAACTCAATACATAACTCAATTATTATTCCATAATGGTCGTATCTCATTAAGCCAGTTTCAATTCACAATAAAGTTTGATTTTTATTGATGAATCATACATTTATAATGATTATGTGATAATATACCTATAACCCAACATTTGTATTTCCAAAATCACAGAAAAATACATGGAAAAATACGCAAGAATTCATTTAAAATACACGTATTTAGGGTTTCATATACAATTTCACATCAATAAAACCATCAAACATATAAAATAAATATACCACGAGATAGAAAATCACCATATGAGTCCAACGCCGCTAGCCACGCGCCGAATAGAGGCTCCATGCGCCCACATGCGCCGCCTGAGTGCGCGGTGCGTGGAGCTCACACGCGGCGTGCGTTCGACGCCTAGGCGGCGCGTGGCTGCGCATGGGGGTGCATGCGGCATCCCCCGGCGACGTGCCGCCGACCCTCTTGCTCGTCTCGTCTCCCAAAATCCAAATTTGTGATTTAATTTAATTTTTAATTAACAAAAAGTCTCGAAAATTACAAATTAGGGCAAGATCCGTACTAATTAGGGCTAAACCGTACAAATTATGGTAAAATCAATTGCGTTCAAGTTCTAGGGTTATGGTTGCTCTGATACCACATGTTGGACGCAAATTGTGCAACCCCAAGATCAACCGCAAATGAGGGCCGCTTGCTTCGAGGCGAGGGCTCACGGGTCCTCGCCGCCAGTTGGCTGGGCGACCTCGGCCCACCCTCCCTCCTCCATCGCCAACCTTCCCGGTGGTAGCGAGGAGGCGGCGGCGGCAAGGGCTCAGTCCTTAGCCGCCTTCCTCTTTTTCTTTTTAATATTTGTATTTGTATTTTAAATTTTTTAAAAATAAATTTAGTTTTATATTTAATTTAATTTATTTTTATATTAATTTTTTACCACATAAATACCAAATTGACGTTGTTTTTGCATTATCTAGCTACATCAGCATGCAAAACAACGTCGTTTTGCACTTACTTCGCCGGAAATTGCATACGTCAGCATTTTGGCTAGATTAGCACTTAAGTGATTCATTTTGCTTATATTTTAGCACTTTATCACTTTCGTAACTTTTGACACTTTAAGTGTTCATTTGTGTCAACTTTTGGCTCTTGAAGCGATCTTTTGCTCAGCATAGCTCGTTGCCCAATATTGCCTACATCCCATTTAGAATGAACAAACTCGTAATGAATTGTAATGGAATTGGAGTAAAAAATCGAGAGACACTGAAGATCTTAGGCACGGTTAGACACTTAAAAAGATGAAAACAATAGAGAAGCCCCATGAAGAACTGAAAAGATTTTTTTTAAGCAAGAACCGAGAACAAATCTTCTCCATATGCAAAGTCAGCTAGTTACAACACGTTTTTGTACTTTCCATAGTATCATATCATTTGCAAGAACCACAAATCCAAACTACTTCCTTCCATGTCCTCCCTTATTTTCTTATGCATGACCCCAACCTTGATTTTATGATACTTCCATGGACACATTCCAATTGGAGTACCCCAAAGACATTCGCATGACAAAAACGTTCCCCGTGGAAAATGCTCATTCAATTAAATGAGTTGGCTTCCAATTCTCACCACCTATTTCATTTCTGCCTCTTCCTCATCCAAAATTTGTATATATGTACTAGAACACCCTTCAAATTCAAATTCAACCTCCATACCTTGCTTTCTTATTGAACTGTCCATGCATAATCACTTCATCTCTTCAGAATAAGCACAGTGTTGCTATTTACATAATGAAATCAGCAAACCGAAAAAGAGAGAGAGGGAGAATCAGGGAAGCTGCAAATCCCAGCACGTGCGTTCTGATCACTTGATGGGTAATTGGTCTGAAATCCGTGCTGTAAGCCCCATTTGGACTGCATAAAACAAATAAAAGTTAGAAGGGTTTGTCTTAGCTATGAAAGAGCCCCTCCAAAATAAATACAGTGGAGACAAAATTACAAATTGTCACATTAGCACGAAAGCTTGACATGAGAGTGCAATCATACAAACTTGACTACATATGCTGAAAATACATATGTAATACAAGGTTAAGCAAAGTAAAATAACTTGAAGATTAGTGTTGGGCATCAAAAATGATGCAGCATCCTTTCTTCCAGTTCTTGCCCGTCACTTAATTGTCCAAATTAAAAGATACAGAATAGCCGTGAAAGAACACTCAAACCATCTCTGATATAATTAGTTTAGAACAAATTAATGAGAACAATGGCTGTTACACATCAAATCATCTCTAAATTGATACATTTCCACCCATCAGTGATGTCCATCCATTGAAATGTCTGCTAAATATTGAATATCGTTCTAAACATAACTAAAGAACCATCTATAACCGGGAATACCGTACTCGTGCTCATTCCAGCTCCAGTCAAAACCACAAGCTTTGTACTGCAAGCCAATTTAGACATATAAGTAACATGAATTCAGTCAGGGAATAGACGTCTCACTAAGAAACAAGACAGTTGGGAAGATAACTATAAAGTAAGAAGTCATTGCAGGTAAAGGGTTAAAAAGTCTACGATAGGACCTTAAATCGTATAATTGATGCAAACGATCAGTGTCCTTAAGGCTTGGAGGATCTGAATCAGGCACCATCTTCTTGTCCCCCAAGAATTTGCGAGGTGCTTTCTCCGGATTCCCTGGAGAAACCCCAGGAACCGATATGTGGGCATTTATACGAACAGACCTCGTGAAAATGACTCCCAGCTTTCATACAAATTTTTGAAACCTTATTATAATCACACAGAACCTCTTTAAAACCCGAAACCGCTCATGAGCACATCAGCATCAATCAAATGCCATCAATTTCACGACAAATGACTCAACCCCGTAAAAGTCTGTACATGCAAGAAACAAATGATCAATAAAAGGAGGCGCAAACGATGCGAAATTGCAAATCCACAGCTAAAAGCAGAGACTTTTCCACAAATGCAAAACAGAATACCCCTAGAAGCCCAGATGATCCTTTGAACTATCTAGCGTCTGTCTCAATTGAGAGAGAGAGAGAGAGAGAGAGAGAGAGAGAGAGAGAGAGAGAGAGAGAAGGATTGAGCATCCTTTGAACTACGTAGATCAAAAAAAATTTGGTACGAACCAATGATGAAATTCAACTGTAGGGTTGCTGCAATAAATAAATGGAGCTTGCCCATTTGACATTTCCTTATTCTGCAGTTGTCTGCATTGAACACGATTACACCAGAGATGATGATCTCCGCATAAACAACGATGAATGTCATTAATTTTTCTTTAATCACAATCCATTCCATTCAGAGGGGAAAGAGGGAGAGGGAGAGGGGGAGAGAGAGAGAGTTGCTGAACATGCTCTACAATTGTAGGATTGAGCATCCTTTGAACGACATACATCAAATAGTTTTTGGCATGAACCCATAATCAAATTCAACTGTAGTGTTGCTGCAATAAATAAATGCAGCTTCCCCATTTGACATTTCCTTATTCTGCAGTTGTCTGCATTGAGCACAATCACACCAGAGATGATGATCTCCTCATAAACAATGATGAATGTCATTAATCTTTCTTTAATCACAATCCATTCCATTCAGAGCAGGATCAGAAGGTGGCTGCAGGAAATTCGACTTCAAAGCTTTCCAATCCTTAGCCCATAATCTGTAACTAATCTGTAACTTGAGTTTTTAGCCAGAACATCTATAGACACCTCCTTCCTCTCAATTAGCCCCTCTGCGTACTTCTTGAAACCGTTGATGTTTGCCAAAAGCAGTTCCAACTTATTTGGGACTCTTCCACAATCTTGAGCCAGTCTTTTGCTTCCTCCACCCTCACTGAAAACAAAGAATCTTGAGTCAAGCTCGTATACCTGCTCCTACTTATTTTGTTGTGGTTCTTGCGACACAAACAGCAATTGTTCGATTCCACCATCTGCCAAAAATCTGGAATTTCCTATTCCTTCCGTTCCTTTCTCTTGATGCATACCACAATCCCTTCTCCTGATGCATACCGCAAGTAATAGCAAGTGATTTCCTCTTCTGCAATCTTGAGCTAGTCTGTCGCTTCCTCCACCCTTGCCCAAAACACAGAATCTTGAGTCAAGCTTGCATACCTGCTCCTACTCCTTTTGTTGTTATTTTGTTGTGGTTCTTGCACCACAACAGGAATTGTTCAATTCCACCATTTTGTCCAAAATCTGGAATTTCCTATTCCTTCCATTCCATTCTCCTGGTGCATACCAAAACGATAATAGTGAGCGATTTCCCATGGCTTGGCAAGGAGCCCATAGAAATGGGACGCATCAATCCAATTGGACATGCGGTGGAAATTGTGCGATAGTCTATTTTGTTCTGCCAAGTGTATGACATCATTGCAGAATGCAGTGAGTAAAAATGGGTTCAAGTCGACCATGGACTCCCTCCTAGATGCTTCAAATATCTCGAATGTGTTGCAATACCCAAGTTGATCCTTGGACTTGTTGCAGCGTGCCTTATGCCACTCAAGTTGTGCCCTGCAGGGCATTATCTTAGATATTCCGATAGCTAGATGAGCATTGTTCAGGTTTGGTGAACATCCCATATGCGGAGCCATCTGCAGGCAATCCTTAGCTTGTTTTGAAATATTGTCACCCTGCCCAGTGATTAAAGATACAACCCACAAAGTGAAGACTAAGGACTTATCATTCAGCGATTACCAAAAAGACGTCTCAGTATAAGTTTACATCATTCCGCGTGCACTTGTATTAGAGAGTGAGAGAGAGTTCTACCCCATGTATTAGAGAGTGGTTGTTTCAAAAAAATCCTTCGTCAAAATAAGGGCATTGATAGACTATACTTTTGAGTCGGATTAGAAAGTCAAGAAGATAGTGTCTTGTGTGAATTTGAGAAGCATTTAATTACCTGCGGATCTATTCCTGAGGATTGTAATGCCAAGAAGACATTAGCTTTGTAGCTTGACTCGGAGAGGCTGTTGATGTTTATCCTTTTCAGGGATTGCGAAGAAAATAGTCCTGTATAATAACTATACTTCAGATGATCCTCAAACCTGGAAGCTGAAGAGACTATCTCGAGCATCAAATGCATCATCTTAACAGCAGATGTTGCGTTATCCAGACAGATTGCTCCCTCTTCTGAAAAGAATAGGTAGCTTCCCAATAGCCAAAACAAATTGTTCCTCGCCTCTTCTTCTGATTGTGTGGTGTCCTTAACACAATCCTTGACATTGCTGAAGAATTTATCAAAATTTTGTTTTTTCAGTTCTCCAGCAAGATGTTCTAAACTGGGTGAATCCATTGCGACTTGCCAAAACTGAAGCAGCAAGTGCAATTGAGGAGTCAAAGAGGCTAGTGGAGCAAAGAACAGTTTTGGCACTATGTCAAGCTTTGAGACAACGTTACAGAAGCTTCTGCCCCATCTTTCTTGGGGAATGGCTCGGGAAAGGCACTTGTTGCCGAGCAAGGGAGTGCTGAAGGTGAGGCAGAGGACTGAGATGGGAAATGCGATGGGCTGGAGTTGGGAAAGGAGCCAAAGAGCAGTGAGAGAGGCGGTTGTTGCTCCAAAGGAATGGCCTGTGAGGATAATCATCTTAACTTTTCCTAGTGATTCCTTAATCTGCACACAAAAAGCAGCTCAATGCTTGAAGGATTTCGAGTGATTTACTCTCTGAATGAGAGCTAGAGTTGAGGAAAACTTAATACATGCAAGACCCAAGGGCAATTTTTTATCACTTCAAATATGCCGGTATGACTAATGTCAATGACTTCCCTAAAAAAAAGAAATGACTGATGACTGTGGAGACAACATCGACAATTTACCGCTACATAATACAATACAGTAATGGCTCTCTAGAAAGAATACATCTAGATTTCCAACACATGGCCAAGGAATGTGATATATGAAGAACAAAAATAAGCCAGATAAGTAATTTAGTATTGTCCAAGAACTGTCCGATGTATACATCTACTGTACCAGCTTAATCTCTCAAAACAGTCTCCAGCGGTCATGCACAATTCAATAAGACTGTCTTGCTGTTTGTGACAGGTAAAATCAACAAAACAATACGGTTATTCAGGAGAAAACCTTGATAGTTGACACGTCTCTGTTGCTCTCAGATGATTTTCTATTCTGCTTTCTAGTAGACGAGAGATTAGAAGCAGCATTTTCAGAATGAGGGATGGTCAATAGATTTTCAAGAGTTCTTAGTTAATTACAGCCTCAATCTCCTTCACACATAAGGATTAAGAACCAGAATCTTAATTAGATTTTATGTAAATTTTAAATCCTATCAAATCCATTCAAATTAGGAGGACTTGTGAAATTCATGTGTTAGCAAACAAACATTTTCTTTTCATTTACACCTTTATTTTATATTTATAGCAGATGTTTAAGGGGATATTTGTCTCATCATGCATTCTTTTTCTTCTTTGCCCCGGTGAAAAACAAATTCACAGTGTGTTTTTTCAGATAAGGCCTTGAAAGATTAAATCACATTAGAATAACTTAAAAATATATTAACTTTGGTAAAAACGAATATCGCAATCACATGCTATCAAACTCAACACTCTTTTCATGTTGTTATCAGGTGCATCAAATGAACTCCCCGTTAAAAGAGAAGAAAAGAATGACTCTGCCAGCAATGCAAGAGGAGAAAATGCGGAGAGACACATGCCTTTTGAAATACTCGCAACAGTTAAGTCTGCCGTGCAAATGTTTATATGTTTTCCTACCCACCACCATTATCTTGGTTCTTTTCTGCTTTGAAAATCAAGTAAATGGGCTCTTGAAATGTCGTATTCACGTATAGTAGGTACTGACTTGACTGAGGAACAAACAATCCAGATTATGAATCACAAGATATGCAAAATCCATAGACCGATCAATTTATCGGGAGGGTGACGGAAAGCTAAAGCCTAATTTCGTGGGAGTTGATGTTCGACTGACGAAGATGTAACGTAATTACCCAGAAAAAGAACAAAAGTCACATAGTCGGTCTTCTAAGTCAAAAGTCCAAAAAGGCAAAAGGCACTGCGTACCCGGTTTTGGAAATCCTGTCGCTGGTAAAATTCCAGGAAGAGACGGAGGAATCCGGCGTCCACCTTGACCGTCTCCTCGCCTTCACCATCGCATCTCAACGGCGAGAACAGACGCTCGCATCCAAACTCGCCCAGCGCCATCAGGGTCCCGCAGCTCGGCTCGGACCCGTCGATCACCTGGACGCCCGAGAACGCCAGGTACGCGCCCTCGCCGCGTCGGTCCGCCACGAAGCTGCACAGTCTCCGCGACTCCTCCAGGAAGGGCGCCGACGCCAGGAAAATCGCCAGCATCTCGCTGCTCTCGAACCTGCATCATCAGTCAACGCAATTGGATGAGGAAGGAGACGCTTTGACACGACGAAGATGGAAAGGGCAGTAGAGAGAGAGTCGGGTGCGTCACGCACGCTGCCGATTCGCCTCCCACGGAGAGTGCTCCAGTCTTTCATCAGTCTCTGCTTCGAGAGTGATCATAAGAAGGATGAGTTCTACGAATGCTCCGCGAAGTCAAAAAAAGTCGACAAGGCACGTTCCCTCGTCTCCCATGCCCGTGACAGCACGGAGTTATGCCTGGAGAAAATATTGGGTGGTCGGACTGCCACGTCAGTGTGGTCCCGGACCACTCACACTGCGCCACGTGTATGGGGAGCGTAGGCAAAGGACTGAAACCGGGCCCACTTCTCTGACGGTCTCTCTCCTCTTTCTCTCTTTTGTCCCCTCCCCTCACATGTGGCGCCATATGAGTGGTCTAGGACTACGCTGATGTGACGGTCTCGGATCACCTAATATTTTCTCGTTTTGCCTGGGCTTCGGCATGGCCTATTCTCTACTTTTTTTTTTTTGTAAGATTTGACCAATACCTTCTCGACGCGTGACGTTTAGCTGAGGCGGCTACGACCTCTCTCATCTTTCTCCGGACCCATTGTTGTCGGGCATCATATATTGCGAATCTGGGGCTTGTTTCCTTAAGATCATGAGAGAGTGGAGAATTTTCCATCGAAGCTGCACATTTGGTTCCCAAGATCTAATGGAACGAGTCATGGGTTAGGACTTTGTGTGGCACTTTAGCAACATGGAGATGGAGGTGAGCGCCGAGCTGATGGACCAAAACACCTGTGAACAGGTTTGGAGTTAGGGTTATGGAATAGGCAGCGAAGGTGCCTATAAACAAATTCTTTTCTCTACCTATATAATTTCTACGAAATTACTCATGCCCTAGAAGAATTCCAGTATTCTCGGCATGACATCACACAAAAATTTGGTCTAGGATAAACAATTTTAGCATTATACTTTCATTAAGTGTCTTAAAGTGGGTTTCTTTCCGAAACCACAACAACCTGTAAATAATTGATTTCTGGTTTATCAACCCATTTCTACCCATATGCCAAATTTTAGGCCATCTTCCAATTTCACCCAAGCCATTATATAAGAGTTGAAGTTTATTTTGCCACCTTTGCAAGAGACCGATCTATTAAATGTAACGGGACCGAGTTTTTGCGAGATGTTGAAAAACAGTATTATTATTATTATTATTATTATTATTATTATTATTATTATTATTATTATTGTTTTTATTTTTATTTTTTTGGTATTGGAGGAACCGGCTTGCAGCCGACAGCTGCGCCGTAAACCCCCAAGTGACACTTAAGCAGGAGGACTCACCACCCCTGAGTCACACTTAATACACCTAGCGCATCCCTTGGTTTTGAACCCTTCACCTCTTCATTGAGGATCAGCAGAGTCTTATCCAATGGAGCCACCGCGGCCGGTGGTAAAAAAAAAAAAACAGTTAATTATTTATTTCTTTTAAATCAATGAAACTAGAAGGAATTTTATATTCTACATATAATTCATGGGTTAATATTACCAAATATTAAAAAATCATTGTTGACACCTAAATTTTGGCTTTACATTCAGTCATTTATTGCATAATAAAATTAAGGATCCAAACTGATCTCTAAAAATATAAATATCAATTTTTACTTTGCATGTTTAGTTCTTGTAAAGCATGTCTGCATCCAATAAATTTCATATGAGCTAGCGTTTTTATGCTTGAACTCATGAAATCATTTAGAGAAATCTTCTCTCTAGTAAATCTTCCCTCTAGTAAATTTTGGCCAGATAAGTGGAGAAACTCGTGGGATCTTTTTCTACGAATACCGGAATGCACAAGAGGACACAAATATGTTGGCTGCGAAATCACGGGCAATTTTGTCAGACCGCAAGTTGAGGGAAATGAATTAGAAAAAGGAAAAAAAAGATAGAATATTCATGGAATATTCTCCACGACTTTGGCCAAGATATCCCGCGTCCAAAAGCTCAACCCCACTAGGTCTCACTAATCTTCTTTCTCATAATAAGAGGAGTCGATCTTGGCAAATCATCATAAAAGCAATCTCACGTTTTTAGCTACTGATCATGGAAAGATCGGGAGCTCAGAGTGATGAGGACGGACTGAATTCTCATTCCTTCCTAGACACCTCCGGATTGCTTGGCATTCTTTCAGAAAAATTGAAATTATGAGGGGAATCAATGGAATATGAAAAGATGGAGCGGAGAGGAAATTAAAGGAAAGAATAAGAAAATGATTATGGCTGTGAAATCATAAATGACAACGAGTGAATATAAGTGAATCGGAAAATGAAAAGATTGTGAAAGAAGGTGAGGGACGCATACTTGAGAGATTTACGGTGACAAATCAGGGCTAAGATTTGGCAATCCCCCTATCAAAGGAGCACAGGTTCTGACTTTTCAATGTTAAATGGAAGTCTTACGCTATAAAAAGGGACACGTCGAGTCGTTGAAAAAAAGGATGTACACACCCTTAGACATCTCATGTCCACTATCTCGAGAATTCTTCTATTGGACTATGGTGTTGGTAGTCCTCTCGACATCCCGTGTTCATCTCGCTCTGTGGATGTTGACGACAAGCATAAAACTAAGTCAAGTATTTTTTAGTTTGATAGTGTGAAATTCCATTTCGCTATTTAAACTATTTATTTATTTATTTATTTTCGTGTTTTCATTTCTTGTCCGGATTAAGCTCTGAGAAGAGGATCTCATGAAGATTCACATCTCAGTCTCATTTAGCAAGCACTCTCGCGATATCTTCTCTTGACAATGCTCAACATATTCACAAGAGATCATCACAAGATGGAGCACCGTCGATGCAACCATTGATGCCGTAGTGCCAAGTGTTGGGAATAATTAATTCCTTAAAACGGATTCAACACTAAATCAAACCCCTAAAATGAATGTGGAAGACGAGCCCAAGAATAACATGTATTACTGATCAAAGATACATCATGGAATCGAGCATATCTTATTGTCCACAAATTAAACACCAATGTTGAAGATTGAGGAAGGATTCTGATCTAGTCTGTCGAGGAGCGTACTGTTGCTTTAATAAAAGGGAGAAAACTTACGTTCTTCTTGGGAGAGAGAGACTGAAATGTATTAGGGAGAGAGAGAGTCTTCACGTACGTACGCCAAAAGGTACGTTCCTTTTCCCTTTTACTTTCCTCAAAGCATCTCCTCCAAAGGACGCAATCCCTCAACGTAATACCTATCCCAAAAGACGCAACCCCTTGCATCGCAACCGTTCATCTATGGGCCCTTATTTTGTGGACCGGGCTTTGAGGCCCAACATGGGTGGACGGGCCCACTTAGGCCTATCAACACATGAATAAAAACCATAATCTCCCACTCGCACATGGTGAGCCGAACATAATCCTCTTTGCCTCTTTGCAATATTCATACTAGCGAATAATCCGTGCGACCAGCATACTTTGAGAGCTCGTTACTATACATATGTTATGAATATATAGCAGTTCATAATAGACATCACGCTCTAAGTAGATTTAGTATGCAATACCTTAGATCGATCAATCACATTTATCTCTCTTAATCTCTTTTTAAATAATGATATATTGTATTCACAATTATGATTACCCCAAAAACAATAATAATTGGTCGACTAGTGAATACAAAACTAAAATGTGATTCTCCAAATTTGATTTTTCTCTTTCCTTCAAACTCTCAATTTCAGTTTAGCTTATTTTTCTAGAAATGTCCCATTAGATTGAATCAATTCATGATTATTTGTAACATCCTAAGATAGCTAATACTAAATAGAAATCTTGAGAATAAGTAAGAGTCATGAGGACACTAAATTAAGGAACTCTTTTCCTAAAGAGTCTCACACGGCATAAAAGTTGAGATCAAAATTTTGACATTCTTATTGGTCGTCTCATGCATACTAGTATGAAATATGTATTACGGTATTAACTAATTTCCCTTGGAGCATATGTCTACACCATCAATACCGTACAGATGATAGTTCAGACATTCCTAATGTCTAACTTGAGTTCACATATCTACACATTCACAGAATTCATCAGAATTCATATTTGGCATCATAGACTCAGTAAAGGTGACATTAGTATTTTAAGCTTAAGCTCTCGATTATCACCTAGATAAAAAGCTTAAAAACTGTCGCATCTCTATTTATCACATAGTAAATGGATGCGATTACCTATATGAGTGGGTTAATCTTTTATCTATATGACATATTTTCTCAATTTTATATAGTGCACTGAGCACTAAGATGCATAAACGTCAAACAAAAATTCATAAGCATTAATGATGAAAAACATAAATTCATTAAATGTGAACACTTCAGGGAATTACAATATTCAGTACATCAACCTTTATGCAGTCTTAGAGATTTTACATAACCACAAAACACATCTTTAGGTATTGGTTTTGTCATATGATCTGCTACCATTCTATGCATAGATATGTACTGTAAGTTTATATATTTTCGTGCAACCATATCCTTGACAAAATTATATTTGGTATTTATATGTTTGGTCTTGTCATGATAGTTTGGATCTTTGGTGTATGCTATACCTACTTGGCTATCACAATTAACTAATAACAGATTTGCAGCATACCCAATAACACTTAAATGATCCAAAAATCTCTTAAGCCAAACACCTTCTTGTACTATTGTTGATAATACCACGAACTCAGCTTTCATCGTGGACAAGGCTATACACGTTTACTTATTACTGCTCCAAGATATGACGCAATTATTTAGTAAGAAAGCAAAATCAGAGATAGATTTCCTTTCATCTAAATCTCCTCCCCAATCAACATCTAAATAGCCTTTAAGTCGCAGATCATTTTCTTGGTAATTCATCTTGTAATAAGTAGTTCCCTTCAGATACCTTAGTATTCTTTTAATGGCTTTCCAATATACTTGATCTGAATTGGATTGGTATGTACTCTCCATTCCAATTGTAAAATATATGTTAGGTCTTGTACACATCATAACGTACATCAAGCATCCCACAGCACTAGCATAAGGAACATGTTTCATTTGTTCCTTTTCTTGTGGAGTTCTTGGATACAGTCTATGACTCAATCGTTCACCTTTTACAATATGAGTATCTATGAGTTTACAATCTTGCATACAAAATCGTTCAAGAACTTTATTTATGTATGTTTCTTACGAAAGAGATAATTATTTATTCGAACGATTTCTTGAAATCTTAACTCCAAGAATGTATGCAGCCTCACTCATATCTTTCATCTCAAAGTTGGAAGATAATCAACTCTTCACAGTATTAACAAATTCCATATTGCTTCCGGCAATTAGTATATCAACAATATATAATGATATGATCACAAATTGATCTTTGAATCTTTTGATATAAACATAATGATCATCATCTATCATTGTAAAATCATATGTTATTATGGTATTATGAAAACGTATATACTATTGTATCGACGACTACTTAAGGCCATATATCAATTTCAAAAGTCGACATACTTTTCCTTCTTGGCTTTCCATAATGAAACCAGTAGGCTGCTCCATATATATTTTTCCTCTAATTTTCCATTAAGGAAAGCAGTCTTTACATCCATTTGATGTAACTCAAGATCTATATTAACCTCTATTGCTAGAATAATGCAAATCGAGGTAAATCTCACTATAGGAGAAAATGTTTCTTCATAATCAATTCATTCATATTGATTATATCCCTTCGCCACAATACGAGCTTTATACCTTTCTATCGAGCCATCATCTTTACGCTTTATTTTGAGAACTCATTTGTTTCCAATAACTTTGCGTTCTTTTGAAAGATTTATCAGTTCCCAAACATGGTTTAACTTCATTGACTCTATTTCATCTTCCATTGCATACATATATTTTTCTTTACTAGGGCAATTTAGAGCCTCATTAACAATTCTTGGCTCCTCATCTCGTGGAGCAATCATAAAAGTTTCTTCTTTAATGTCAAAGCATCGGCGGAAATACTTTTGCGACTTGTTCACCGTATGAGAAATTGTATACTTTGCACATCATTGATTATTATGCTTCCACTTGGATTAGATAATAACGATATCGTTTCATCATGTGTTTATAATTGAAAGTGAGTTGAATTAAATTCATCACTTCTCATGTTACTCCCATTTGGACGAATTCCACTAAATTCATTATCTAGATCCAATGTTTCAAATAGGGAGTAATCCTCACCTATTTTGCCCTTTTTAATAAATTCATTTTTTAAAAATGTGATATCTCGTGATTCGAATTCAGTTATACTTACACTTTCATGCTCACCTATGAACACATACCCTTTTGAGTGTTCAGAATATCTTATAAAAATACTCTTCTTTCCTCTGGGACCCAATTTCCCAAACTTGTGAAATGGCTCATGAGTATAGGTAGCACAATCCCATGGTTTAAGAAAACTTAAGTCTGATTTTCTGACTATCTATAACTCATATGGAGTGGAAGTAACTGATTTGGAAGGCACTTGGTTAAGTATATAGATAACAATTAACAACATATTACTCCAAAAAGTGATAGGTAAGTTAACATGCGCTATCATGGACTTAACCATTTCCAATAGAGTTTTGTTCCTTCTCTCCGCAACACCATTTTGTTGAGGGGTATATGGAATAGACAACTGTCTTTCTATTCCTTTTTCATCACATAACTTTCTGAACTCATTAGACAAATATTCTTGACCTTGATCGAATCTCAACACTTTTATTTTCTTGTCTAATTATTTTTTACCAAGTTCAAACCTTTTAAAACAATTCAATGCTTCAGATATATGAGAAATTAAATAGACATATCCAAATTAAGTATAATCATTTATAAATGTGATGAAATAAACAACACATGCATTCCTTTCACATTCATCGAACCACAAACGTCAGAATAGATTAAATCCAAAGAAAATTAAGCACTTTTACTTTTTCTAAATGGTTTTCTTGTCGTTTTCCCTACTAGGCAATGCTCACACATGGGCAAATCGACTTTTTTAATGTTACCTAACAAACCTTCTTCGGTTAGTCTATTTATACTTTGTTGGTCAATATGACCAAATCTAGTATGTCATACATTCACATCATTATTATATAAATTATAAAACGTGAAAATGGAATAACAAACATTAGCATTACTATAGTTAATACTTAATACAATGAAACCATCTAGAATATAATCACAACTATAGTAATTGTATCAAAATATAAATCCACACCACTATTATGGAAGTTCATATTAAAATCAAACTTAACCAACACTAAAATAAACACTAAATTCTGACGAATCTCCGGAGCATACAATACATCATGTAAGAATAAAGTGCGTTCACCATGCATGTTCAGTTGGCATGTGCCAATCCCTTTTACTTCTACTTTGGAGTTGTTTCCTACAAAGATTCTCTTAGTTCTAGTTGGTACTTGTCGAAATTCGATGAAAGATTCTCTATCCTTTGCTACATGGTTTATCTGTCACGCCCCGAACCTCGAGCGCATCAACATCCTGCCATGGTCATTCAAATGCGACATTCCCTAGTTAAGTCGTCGACCCAATCAATTCTTTAATACACATGCGGAAGTATATTATAAAACCCCTAACAATGAAATACGGGATAGAAAAGCATGAAGCAAAACCATAACATAACACTTTCATAATTCAACGGAGTTACAAACGAAGGCCTATAGCCAAAAATATACAAAAGACCGACTCTTAAAAAGGAATTGTCTTACGACCTATAAGTCGGACATCTCTGCAACTCTTCAAAACCAAACAAAGCTATTTGGCCGCTTCGGCCACCAGGGACTTGAAATTTTAATCCCACAACTGGGATGAGACATTGTCTCAGCAAGTTCAATCCCCTAAACCTCTATTAGAAAGAAAATACACCCCGGGTGGCCTAGCCACATCACACTGAAGACTTACCTCGTCTTAATTCCTTCCTGCAGATTAACACAATTTGTATCACATAATCTAAGGTAGTTATAATAGTTCAAACAATTGGAATACTATCACTTTCATATAAATCACAATCGCACTTAGCATGCATTCCAATTATTATACACTGTCACACAAGGGTATAGCCTACTCGTAGTTCGGCTATCTACTGACATTAATGCCAGGCATCGCCTCTCCCCTTGGAGCATGGCTTTGTCACTACGTCGATGACATTCTCGAAGGAGTATAGGTTCAGTTGGCCTAGCCTCTACTATGACCCGCATTCGTTGTAAGGGGCATGCCATATAGAGGGAAGTCCGGCTCAATAGCCCAAGATGATTCCTCTTAATTATCATACAGCCAAATCATACTCGGCCCCTGGACACTTTGTATTTCACTCAATGCTTCCACTTAAAATAGTGATCTCGACCATTTTTCTTCACATTAAAAATATTCTAAAAATTACTCACGTGTGTAGGGACACACTAATTTCGAACCAGAAAGCCAATATCTCACTTTTCCAAACCCCACTATTTAATATAATCATTAAAATCCAATTTTTGCATCAAAACCCGACACTTGGGTTTTTATGAATAAAATCCCTATTTACCACAATCAATACTTAATTTGCCACATACATTCATCAAATTCAAATTCTAAATGCATAGCAGCGATTAGCATGAAATTCTGAGTAATTGAGGTCATAAATAATTTTTGAATTTTTTTAAAAATAAAATTTGGAATATAATAAATTATTAAAAATTCCAGAATTTCGAAACATTTAAATAAATCAAAAATAAAATATATTATGTCACATCAAGGCTTATATTAAAATAAACCTACTTAACTTTAAACTAAACACACTTTAACTTAATTAAACACCATAATCTAATCCTCAACCAAATAAACTAATCTAACCACTTAAACTTACTTAACTTTAGACTAAGCACACTTAGGGCATCATTAACTGTCTAATCAAGATTTAGTGAGTTAAACTTACCGGATTAGCGAGCCGAGCGGACCAAAACGACGATGACGTCGAGGGGATTGACTTTTCTCAAGGCGGGCCAAGCATCCAGGGTCGGGAAGCCGGCCAAAATGGGCCAAAACTCCACTGTGATACCCATTTTTTTGGTTGCTGCAATGGTGCCGACAGAGGGGGAAACGAGCTGGCTTGGGACCGAATCCAGCAAGGGAAGATCGGCGGTGGCTTGGACAGGCTGGTGGGGAGGTCGACGGTGGCTCACGGCGGTAGGGACAAGCTTTGGCAGCTCCTGGAACGTGGGGACCAAAACCAATGAGGATGGTTGGGCGTCGGCCAAGTGCGGGAGTAGCGGCTGTGTGAGATGGCAAGTGGCGACGGCGAACGGTCCAGCGGCGTGCGACGGCGATGAGCGGCGCTGTTGGTTGCTGCTTCACTTCCCCGGTTTTCTGGTGGGTCTCGAACAACACAAAGAAGAAGAAGTGGAGGTCAACGCTAGCAGGGGGAAAGAGAGGAAGGTGGACGGTGAGCGGGTTGAGTGACGGTGGTGGGGAGCGGCTCCGGTAACAAGTAAGTAGGCGGCCGAGCGGGCGATCAAGCGTCGCACGAAGGGGGCCGGACGAGCTGGTCTCCCTCAGCTTTTCGCTCCCCAAGTTCAAATGTAGAAGATGATGTTGATGGGTGCCTTTTTGAGATCTAATCTCCGCCCTCCACTTGTCAAGCTCCCATCACTTGGCTTCAACTACCATGACATAAGGTGATGTCATCTTCCACTATCTCAAACTCCCACAACCTTATTCCAATTGGTGCAATTTCCTTTTTCCGCTGTGACATGAAATTTTGTACAACAATTCCTTCAATTCCATCTAATTATCTTCCAATTGAGTCCAATTAAAGTCTATAAAATTAATCAAATGTCACCATACTTCAATTTATATAATCACTTGACCATAGAACCATCTTAGAGCTCAAAAGTACGATCAAAAGCGGGCCTACTAATTTTTCGAACCAAATTAACCATACTTTGATTATTTTGCTGAAAAACTCGACTTGCATGAAAAATCTTCCGAAAATGAGTCAATGTTCTTAAAATGATTTGTGACACACTAGGACTTCCAATTTCTGAATTCGATATTAATTTATGGTTAATTTCACTCTGGCACGATATTAGCGCGTCCTGATCTATTGGGTAGCTTTTAGAAATCTTTATGCATTTGACATGTGGTTGATCAAGCCACAATGTACATCTTTGACACATTGGCGACTCTTAGTTGTTGTGGTAATCTCAAGATTTTCAAATACGGACACAGAGTACCCAAATGACAGAAAAGCCGGTCTAGCGCCGATCGATAAGAATTGTGCAATTTGGTGGAATCACCCATACTTGATCACATGCCTTTGTCGAGTCGACCTATTTCCGGTCTCTAATCGATTTTTAATTGTGTTGTAATGACCCTTACCAATTAGCTCGGTCAAAATGTCGCTTCCTGGTCAAATTCTCAAATATGATACATTAGAATCTCTTAACGGCTTCACCTGATAGACTAGTTTTCACATGAGTGGCCGATTCAAGGAAAAGAACTATATGAATGCCAACGAAATGTCCGTATCAATTTATTGAAAATAGAACTGGAAAATAGGGATGTCACGTTATCGCTCCAAATCTACAATCCACAATTGATTAGATTCAGTTAAGAATACATAACTTGACACATTAGCAAAGTTCTTAAAAGTACAAGGGGTGAGTACTTTCTTTGACTTGTGACAGTCGTGAGTTTAGTGACCCTTCTGGTCATAGTTGTAATACTTCACCCTTGAAATACTCTTCACTCGAGGATGTTTTCCTCTCTTATGCTGGTTAGCTCTTGGTTTCTTATAGGAATGACTCGATCCTTTGCATTTTCATATATTGAACGAATTAATGCGCTTGGGCTTAGAGCTCAAAGCCCTTTCTGAGCTGGAAACAACACGGCGAATGTCCGTTTCCCACTCAAATGCCTTTAGGTAGTCCTCCAGTAGCTCAAGATGGCACATAGCATTCTCAAGAGCTTTTAGTGCTTCTTGTTTTTCAAGCATATATTAAATTTTTATATTTAATATTTCACAATTCTCACTGTTCAATTTGTCTTCTTTATTCAAATAAGTAATTATGTTCTTAGTTGATGAAACCATCGATATGAACATATCAGACACATATGCATGAATTATTAATGCCTATCGTTTATACATTCATTTTGCATAGACCCATCATATTAATGAATAATTTTAAATAAAGTTTCAGAATCAAAATGTCACTCTATTTCCAATCATCATCCAAAAAATCCTAACTTAAAACTATTGTTAATATAATCATCTATATAAAATAAGTTCAGTAAAGTTACTAAAACTTTCTTGAACTTCCCACAACTAATTGTAAATTAATATAGTAATTTACAACAATAAATAAAATTGAACTTTCAATAATTAAACATGTCAATTACACTAAGTAATATATCCAGAGGAAAATATTAACATAGAAAGAGATATTTACATCTAAAAACATTTCAGACTAATCTAAAAAATAAGTAGTCTTTTCTAATTTATCAGTAAAATTTTCTAAGAATTTTAAAGGCACATTGGCCAACCATGGAAAAAATTTTGGAGAGCTCTCATGCCACTTCCAAGGCGCATTCACTCTGCGCCATGTGACACTTATCCCAAGGGTTGAAGTTTTAGTTAACTCGATCCTATAGTATTCTCTTACAAAAGCTACCGTAAGCCTCTTATAATCTGGGACCACATTAACCTTCCATAAGCGATTTAACATTACTTGCCATTTAGGTGGAAGAGTGTTCATTAATGAATCGCACCATCTTAGAATGTGGCATGGGACGACCATTTCATATGACTTGTTGTATTTTATTGTTGACTACGAGAACATGACCAATCAAGTCACCACTTTCTCATCAATATTCTGTCAGCTTAGCTATCAACATATAAAGCCTTTCCTATTGTTCATTTGAAATTGCACGAATAGGTGTGCGCGCCTTACGGAGAGACATTGTTCTTGCAACAAATGCAAAACAAATAAGGGATTACTTATAATTCACATAGATTTGCTTGGCAAAATAAACACATTCTTTTCCTCCTCTGTTTCCTCTTTTTTTTTTTGGTCAACGATTAACAATCAACAATCAACAGTCAAATGTGGTAAACGGTCAATGAGTCAATCGGGTCAACGGCCATCAGGTTGAATCGGGTCGGACCCGTCAGACCGGTAAGGTCGGGTCGGACCGGTTGGGCCGGTCGAATGAACCAACCGGCACGTGCCATGTGCGTGCCTGGCTGACGTCAATATGACGATAGTTGGCGTGTATGTGGCACACTCCAGGCCTCCGCACGCACGCGCCTAGGACTGAAATGACGTGTGCGACGCACACACTCGATGGGGACCATATCGGTACGTGCGTTGCACGTGTCAATGACCCCAGTCCGTTCTGGCTGCGCATGGCAGCATGTCCAGCGGCCCATGGTGGCGATTCGCGACTCGTCTTTTTTGTATTGACTAGAGTTTCGACCCTGTGCTATCAAAACATGAATTTCGACTTACAGAAAATCACAAAATAGGGTGAACAGTACGCGAGTGTCGGGATTTTTCCGTCCTCGATCGGCCAACGGCGGTGTTTCACGAAAATTCAATAAAAAAAAATCATAAACATGAAAAGGGATCGAGAAATATGAACAATGGCTCTGATAACAATGTTGGGAATAACTGATTCCCTAAAACGGATTCGACACTAAATCGAACCCCTAAAACAGATGCGGAAGACGAGCCCAAGAATAACATGTGAAATGTAACCGTGGCTATGCATATGCATAGTCATGAGCTCTCCGTTTCCTAAGAATGATGGAGAGAGAAGAGATTGAGATGGTCACAGTTACCATTAGAAATCAACAGGGTTTTGTCTCTTATGCTTCTTTTCTATGAAATGTAAGCGTGGCTATGAGCACAGAGTGCTGGTGGTTTAAGAGGGAGGATGAGACTAGGAGGAAATGGACAGAGCATGCATAAGCCACAGGGAGAGGATTTTGCGGAGTCCAGAGAGAAGTTTATTTGGTCGATGGTTGAGGAAGAAGAGCGAGTGCTAACGCGAAATGAACGTTTGATAGAATCTTTCTGTTACTAAGAACGACTCGCCATGGAGGGAAAAGAGCTCGGTGCAGTACCATTTACATCTCTCTGTTTGTCACGTGACATATCACGATTTTGTCACATGACTTGAAACGTGTGGAGTTTTTCTAAATGTTAGGCTCTATGGATGTTTCTGTGAAGTGAGTAGATTCCAAACCTATATGGTTGACTCCCCATTGACCTTCTGGATCAAATTAAGAACTAGAGGCTATTTATTTTATTTTATTTTCTACTTCATTACATAATATGAAAAATTTACATCGGATCAAATATGAAATTATAGTTTTTTTTTTAATATTTAGGATAATATATCAAACATATTCAATTTCAATAAATATTTTTGATTTCAAAAATAGAACCTCCTCCAAACAACCCTTGAAATCACGAAGAGAGAGAAAGCAAGAGTGAAGCTTCTCAACCACATACGGTCAACAGGTGACAAAAATGTGATTCGAATCTTGTAAAGCTTATAAATTTTTATAATCTGAAATATATAGAATTTCTACAATTCTCTATTCCGCTTATCCAGGTGAGGCACTCCATGCTTGCCAGCATCTCTCATCGCTCTCTGGCTTGGGATATCGATAGCGACAATATCAAGAGCTGCTCTTGATGTTAGTCTCTCTCCTCACGTGAGTTTTGAACAAGAATATGTTAGACCAAATTATAATACAGGTAAATGTAGTGGAAATCAAATCTTCTCTAAAGTGAAACAAGGCTCTCTACCACACTGTGACCAAATTGGATTGCATCGCTAGTGGAGCATTTGCAAATTGTCGAGTTTGTGGATTCCAAGAAACTTGTTTATCTTCATCATCTATTACCATCAGAAGCTCACCATTCATCGTGAAGCCATCAAATCCTCTTACTTGTCCATTCACCGGAAGAGAATACTGCTCAGTCCAAGACTCAAGCATTCCGTACTCCTTCATAACCCAAATGGAACAAGCGGAATGCTGTCCAGGATACCCAAACCCAACTACTGTTGTGCACATAGCTAGCAAGTCATTCGATACTGACAACTCCACTACTTTGTTGACACTAACCATGTGCGAAAGCTCTTCCGATAGAGGCATTTCATGGAACACCTCACTGGTGACATCGAACATAACTATTGATATGTATCCACACTTGGAAACAAATCAGTGCAAATTCCCATTCAAGAATACCCACATAAAGAAGGAACTTGACAATCTAAACTTGTCCAAGAATCTGTATTGAGTGAATAAGGCAGGGCGTTCAGTAGGAAGTATTCTGGGAGATTGTTTTATGGACGTTCCATATATGTATACTTTGGCTCGAATGAAGGTTTTGAAAATTTTATATTGAGCTATGCTATGCTGAAGAAAGAATAGAGAATTCTTGAATTTTTTCCTTGAAGCCAGGAAAGAATTTCTTCTTCAATTCAAGTTCAATTCAAAATACTTTAATAGGTATGTGCAAGAAATAGGCCAATTCGGCGGCTTTTTGCTCATTCTTGCGATTGCTTGCTCACTCGCTTTTCCTCCATATTGTTGAGAAAGAGTTTTAGAGATAGAAGCTTTGAAAGAGAATGGTGGCTTGGATTAATACAATGAGAGGAGGGCACTCCTTCTTATACTAGAGGCTCTCAAATTACAACTATTGATTGCCTTTCAGTCCGGTGGACGAGATCGCATCACTTGACCTATGAGAGAATTCTAGAGCTTGGTGCAATTACCATTTTGCCCGTTCCTAAGAACATTCCAGAAACCCTATGAAAAACCCCAGACGAAGTTGGGCGGTCATGTGAATTCCATGTTCCGAAGATGTGGAGAAACTCCCACCCTTATAGTCATGAATAGATTTCTTCCTAAATCAACATACTAAAAGTTCATGCCTTTTGACATTAATTCAATCCAAGCTTCTTCATTTCCTGAAAATTAGTGAGCGTTCAACTTCTTCCATGCTAAATGTCACGGAAACTAGTCGAGTTTAAGATGGAGCTCTTACTTTTTCTTTCTAGCCTTTCGAGGATGTAAGAACCGAAAACCGCCTTAACTTAATATGGAAAAGGCGATTTTACTATGGCTGAGTCAAATTTCTAAGAAGAAAAGTGACCGACACGACATCAGTTGGGATTGTAAAAGACTATTGAAGTCTCGAGTTTCATCAAATCAGGCCGATACCCATGTCACGTACATTGAATTGTGGCTGTTTGAACAATTTTTTCTTTTTTTATTTGCCTTAAAATTGTTGGTCGTTCCAGCTTTGTAATAATGGAGCAAAACAAAGTTATGAAACACAATGGCACAGACCATTGCAACCAGCAATTTGCTAGCCAATTTTCCGGTGCCACTCACTCGCATAGGAAGATTAATCTTGGAATTAGGCCACGGAAAAGTCGATGTGAAGAAAATGTAGAACGACGAGTTGGATATTCAATGACGAAGATGGATCTAAGAAGTGAGAGGCCATACCCTTCATCCATCGATGAAATTGACATTTGGTTGCACTAGATGTAGCTTCACCGTTCGTTTCTAAATTTTTTAATCAAGTGGGTCCGATATTGAACCCCAATTATATAGACTGGATTCTTATTCATAAAAGGCAAATACTCTTCAAATTCGTCAACAAGCAAGCCTCCGATCTCGTTGATGATTGCAGGGAACACAAAGATGGATCTTTCAAAATAAGAATTCGCAAGTCGCCAGCATCTCGCTGCTCTCGAACCTGCAGCATCAGTAAACGCAATTGGATGAGAAAGGGGACGACACTTCGACCTCCGGCGACAAAAGGGCAATGGAGAGTTGGGTTCGTCACGCACGGCGACGATCCGGCCTCCATAAGTGAGAGTCGAGTGCATATTTATATATGAAGGGGATGGCGGGCGGGCAAACCGACGCGGAAGGAGGCGTTGCTCGGCGCCGCGATGGTTCTGTGGAGATACGGCGCGGAAAAGGGGTTGACAGTATCTCACCGTTCTTTGACGGTCTCGTTGACAGTATCTCACTTTTCTGAAACTTTCCTGAGGTTCAAATTGAACAAACGCTTTGGCAACCATCAATTCGCTCTTCTAATTTCGATCCCCAAAAAATTCTGATAAATGTTTTGTCTGTAAATTAATAAATGCTTTGAATTTACTCTTCAACGAGATGCTGCCTTTTAATTAGAAAATTACCCCCAAAAAAATCCTAATTGTATCATAATTGTGTCAATTTCATCGTAAATTCTTTTTGCAATGAGTCCTAAATCTTTTACATTTGTACTAATTCAATCCATGGACCAATTTTGATTTGTTGGCGTTGAAGTTAACAATTTTTAATGATATTTTTAATTTTTTTTTCAAGTTTTTGCTTTCTCTTTCTTTTTTCTTTTTGTCTTCCTCTAGCGGAAAGGAGGGAAAAAGAGAAAGAAAGAAAAAACTAAAAATTCGAAATAATAAAATATTGTTAAAAATTATTTATGTTAGCGCTGATCGCGCCCATGTATGACGACTAGTGTTCACGTCAATGCTAACCTGCCAAAATTAGCCGGATAGACTAAATGACATGAATACAAAAAATTTGGAATCCAATTGGCAACAACAAAAAAAGTTTACCAATACAATTGTAATGGATTTAACACTTTTTTTTGTTAATTTTCCCATCCTCTAATATATATCACATTGATCCTTGAATTTTTTGAACAATTTGTCTGTAAATTGTCTTGCATCATTTAGGAGATTCTGAAGCAAGCAATGTCATGAGATCTCATTACGGTATCACGACAACATGACAGTGGAACTTTTAAAATATTAGTAGTACACTGTATATAGGTTTTGTCCCAAGATTAAATTAGTCCCTGCTTATGTTTTGTATCAACAAAATCTCCCCCCTAATTAATAAACGTCTGTGTCAATTAAACGAAAAGGAAAAAAGAAACCGAACGGAAAAGATAACTAAGCTCTCCTCCGTAAAAATGAGGGTGAGGATAAAAAAATCTTCCATAATCGGGCCATGCTGGGCTAGGCCCAGAAGAAACAATCGGCCATTCTGGGCACGGTCCCTTGTCTCCCATGCCCGTGATAGGGACGGAGGCCTACCTTGGCTTGGGCAGGGCCTAACTCTCTCTTTCTCATTTTTTAGAGATTTAACTATACATTTCTTGACACGTAACGTTCAGGACTACTTGAGGCGAGGGCAACATATGTCATCTTCCTCCGGATTCATTATCATTAGGAATCATATATTGTGAATTTGCGGCTTGTTTCCTTAGATTATGAGAGAGAAGAGAATTTTCAATTGAAGATACATCTTTTATTCCCAAGATCTAATGGACCGAGCCCCAGGCTCTCATTCTCTCTGAAACACATGGATATGAGATTTATATTGGTTTGTGGAGGTTTAATTTGCAATAGACTGAAGCCATCAAATGGATGGGTTGGGTCCGGTTGAAGATGGTCCAATTCAAATTGACCTAGTTACACAATACTAAAATTGGTGAGATATACTCAATTTGGACCTAACATATACTTGGCCTAGTCTGGGCTTCAATTACTAATGATTTTTCTCCTTAAATTGTTGTCCATAAAGAGTGAGCAATTCCGTGGATAGGCTCGCCGAGTCGGCGAAGGAGTTTGGGTGCTTGAGTCGAGTCATTGGCTAGGACTTCGCATGGCACTTGAGTAACATGGAGATGTGGTTGAGTGTTGTGTTGACGGACAAGAACACATGTAGGAACAGGTTTTAGTCAAGTTATGGAATGGAGAGTGAAGATGCCAACAAATAAATTCTTTTTTCGCCAATGTAATTATAGCTAGTTGTGGATGCTATTGCGGAAGTTGATTTTTGACTTTGCAAAACCATGAGTTGTTAGATTGATCACGCATTCTTTATGTCTGGAATTAGACAAAGTATGTAATATTTGACTTGATGCCACAAAAAAGGAAAAGGAAACTACTGACTCAGTCAACAAGCAGAACAGTGGATGTTCAACTTTTAAAGGAATCGAGAGCTCCCTCAACTGAAAGGAAGTGCAAGAAGGAAAAGAAGAAAGAAAAAGGAAAAAAAGACGAAGAAGAAGAGAGAGAGCATTTTACGTGTCCTTATCATGGGAGCCTCGCCAATGCGAAATTACTCCAATTCGCAACATAGTGAGCACTCAAACCCGTCATTTGTCCGATTGGAGTAGTTTTCGAATTTAGGGCTTAAGTTCGAAAATATGTGAGATTTGAGCCGTGAAGTCCAATTTTTAGATTTTTTTTTTGGTAAGAAGTAATAATATATAAAAGCTTTGAACCAATAATTACAAAATCGGCGCCACAAAACTTTCACTTAGCAAGACAACAAGTTAGCGTGAATGAAAGGGAGCCGGAAAGAAGAGAGGCACCGTAATAGCGGGGAACAAAGCACAAAACAGCCTAAGAAAGCAAAGGAACAGAGGAGAAAGGAGAAAGCCACGCAGGGCCAATAGACTCCTAAAAAACAACTAACCAGCAAGGGAGAAAAGAAGTACAAAGAGAGACCACAACAAGTCCAAAGCTGAGGACGACTAGCAGATAGCATGTTGTTCAGCACCTGACCCTTCCAAAAGCATTCTTCAATCCCTACCACGGGCGACTAAGGCGACACTGAAGTAGGAGAGAAAATGCAAGGGTCAAGCCCCTAGTTACACTGAAGTCTTATGTTCCTAGGATTATTGTCCACATTTATGAACTTAAGAGCTTTATCCTTAACTACTTTGATGAGATGATTTTTAACGGCAGCAACCACGACAGGATGGTTTATGAACAAGACGTCATTCATGTATCTCCATATAATATGGCAAAGGGCACCAAATGAAAATCGGGCAATGGAGCGATAAAAGTCCTTACCAGAGAGAAACTTCATAGCCCATTGAAGGTTCTCAGTCCAAGCCCTATTTTTCCAAGGAAGATTGTATCTAACCACCCAAAAGAAGGCCATGCTAGCCATAATACAACACCCGAAGTAGAGATGGTCGATGGAGTTTGGCGTTAGCTTGCAAAAAGCACAAACCTCATTCCTAATTATGCCATGCGACATAAGCCATGGTTGGGTGGGAAGACGATTCTTTGGGGTGATAGCCTTGTTCCAAATGAAGGATGCCCAGCTGGCCTTCTCCTTCCTTCTTCTAATAGTATGTCATGCCGAGGCAACCGAGAAAAGACCAGAAGGATTACCAGTCCAAGTAAAATGATCCGGTTCCTTGGAGAGGATAGGGAGAGGTTGCTCCCAAGATTCAACCACTGTCTTGAAGGATTGTCCCGTCGGTGAAAAAAGATCAGTCACCATTGCATGTCGGGATAAACCGGAACTTAGCATCATCGGATTCGAGCAAATAAGATGAAGTGGACCTCTCATGTGCCAGTGATCGAACCAAAGGGAAGTTGATCAACCATCTCTGATCTTCCAGCGAAAAGATAGCCGGAATTCGGTTCTTAGGTATAGGATTCTCTTCCAAGCCCAGGAACAAAGGGATGACACCTTAACCTCCCAAAAACTTTTCCCTTTCAGGAAGGTTGAGTGTATCCACCTGCACCATAATGACTCTTTGTCCGTGAATAGAATCCAAATATGCTTAAGCATCGCAGCCTTGTTGCATTCCCTTAGCCTACGAATTCCAAGTCCACCTTCCTCCTTTGTGAGGCATACGTCTTCCTAGGAAACTTTTGCTCCACCCTTCTGAAGGTTCGGTCCCCTCCATAGAAATTGGCTAAGGATCTGCTCAATATGATCCAACACTACACAAGGAATGGTGAAAACACTCGCCCAATAAGCTTGGATCGCATGGAGAACTGACCTTATTAGCTAAAGTCTGCTAGTAAAGGAAAGAAATCTCTGATTCCACGATTGGACTCTGGCTGTTATACGATCAACCAATGACACACAGTCTGCTTTTTCGAGCCTTGATGTGATGATAGGAACCCCTAGGTACCGTACCGGTAACTTTCCTTCGACAAATTGAAATGTGCGAAGAATTTCATTCTTTGTCTCTACTGACCCTCCGGCAAGAAATATCTCACTTTTGTTATTGTTTGGCTTCAGTCCACTCCATGCCGAGAAGATATCCAGACCTTCCTTAAGAAGAGAGATCGAAGGTAAGTCCGCTCCACAAAAAAGAAAGACATCATCCGTAAAGAAGAGATGTGATAATCTAGTAGCCTTGCACCTCCAAAAAAATTTGAACTCAGGTAACGCCGCACGAGTGGTGAGTGTTCTCGAGAAAATCTCCATAACCAACATGAAGAGGTAAGGAGACATGGGATCTCCCTGACGAAGTCCACGACCACTAGGGAAGAAACTATGGAGCTCCTCATTCAGAGAGATAGAAAATTTCAGAGTGTGCACACACACCATAATGAGCTGAGTGAGGTGGTTCGGAAATCCAAATGCACGTAGCACCAATTCAAGAAAGTTCCAGTCGACTGTATCATAAGCTTTCTGAAAATCCACTTTTACTGCACATTTAGGAATGTATGGCTGAAGATGAAATCCAGCAAATAATTCCTGTGCAAGAAGTATATTATCCTGGATTCGTTGGCCTTTGACGAAGGCATTCTGAGAAGGACTAATAGCATCTTGAAGTAATGCAGCGACTCGATTAGCTAACACCTTGGTAATGCATTTGTAAATCATGTTGCAACAGGCTATAGGTCTGTAATCATTCACCGAGGTCACATTAGGCACTTTGGGGATCAACACTAAGATAGTATTATTAATTTCCCGAAGAAGGCGCCCCGTGACAAAAAAAATCCTTTACCACTTCAATAACTAATGGCCCTACCAGTTCCCAATTGCTCTTAAAGAACTCAGCTCCATACCCATTTGGCCCAAGAGCCTTACTACGGGCTAGGGAGAAGAAAGTATCATGAATTTCTCTATCTGAGAAGGGTCGAGAGAGAAAACTAACTTGATCTTCACTAAGAGGGCTTCGAATAACTTGCTACAGATCCCTTAGAGCAAGGTTGGACGACAGGGAATGCGGCGCAAAAAGCTCCTGAAAGTGAGAGACGAAAGTATCCTGCACTAGGCTTGGTTTAGAGACCAACTGACCATTTCTATCAAGAATTGAGAGGATCCTGTTTCTTAGTTATCTTGTCTTAACGGAGTGATGAAAGTACTTGGTATTTCTATCACCATTCTCAAGCCATCTGATCCTTGATTTCTGTCTGAAAAAGGACTCCTCAGCTCCATATAGGTCTTCCTATGAGATTTTTCCAACTCTGCAAAAAGTTCATTGGTTGGGTCCTATTGCAGGCCAACCTAGGCTAATCTAAAAGCATTCCTGGACTCTGCAATCTTCTCGGAGATGTTGGAGAACGACTCCTTATTAAGTTGCTTAAGACGGCCTTTTAAGGTCTTTAGTTTGCTCACCAATCTGTACATCGGGACCCTTGCTACTGGTTCACTCCAAACTTGTGATACAATGTCTAGAAAGGAGGGATGCTCCATCCAGAAATCAAAAAATTTAAAAGGTTTCCTTCGCAACACCGGTTGAACAACCTTAACCACCATTGGTGAGTGGTCAGAAATTCCTGGAGCCAAGAACGATGCTTCTGAGCATGAAAATTGGAAGCTCCACTTAGCATTAACTAACACCCGGTTAATCTTCCTAGCCTTGCAATTAGCCCCGGAAGAGGTGGACCAAGTGAATCAAAGCCCTATCGGAAGCTTCCAATTTTTAGATGTTGAGCTTTGAAATTTCATGAAAATTGTGATTTCTGGTGTTGTGGAGTTGTGGGTCTTGACTGGAGTTGTTTTTAAGCAACGTTTTAGTCAAAGCGAAATTTTAAGGTTTTGCATGCAATTTCGTGTTGCGTTTAGATTTGAATAATCACTTCAGGTGAGTGATTTGTTAGTGCATAAGAGCCATTTTGTTAGTATTTAGTTATAGTTGAGGTAGTATCTTCCTTGGTTTTAAAGTCGATTATCATTTAATTGTTAGGATCACACGATTGTTGGCTCATTTAGCTTCGCAATCTTTGGTTTTGGGCATTCCAGGTCAATGGTGCTACCAGCACGATGGTGCAACCTGAAATAAGTTCAGAAGAATTATTAATATCCAACTTCATCCTCCAATTTCCGAAAATGTCACAAAATTTCCACATCCAGTGACTTGTCAACATTTTGGGTAATCATAAAATTTGCTCGATCAACCTTTTCAAGAGACGCAAGGGCATAATGAGCTATACTAGCCTGTGCTATGGTAAACTTTCTCCATTCAACATACCTCCTTGCCCAATATCACCTATAGGCCCGTTTAGAATGAACAAGCTCCTAATGGAATTGTAATGGAATTAGAGTAAAAAATCGAGAGACACTAAAGATCTTAGGCATAGTTAGACACATGAAAAGATGAACAAAAAAAAAAAAGAGAAGCCCAAAGAAGAAACTGAAAAGATTTTATTTAAGCAAGAACTAACAACAAATCTTCTCCATAGGCAAAGTCAGCTAACTACAACACATTATTGTACTTTCCATAATATCATATCATTTATAACAACTGAAATCCAACAAACTTCCTTGAATGTCCTCCCTTAATTTCTTAGGCATGACTCCAATCCTAATTTTATGCTACTTCCATAGAAACATTCTAATTGAAGTAACCCAAAGACATTCACTTGACAAAAATGTTCCCTATGTAGAAGGCTCTTTCAATTAAATGAGCTGGCTTCCAATTCTCACCACCTATTTTATTTCTGCCCCTTCCTTATCCAAAATTTGTATATATGTACTAAAGCACCCTTCAATTTCAAATTTATGCCCCATAACTTGGTTTCTGATTGAACTGTCCCTGCATATTTGCTTCATCTCTTCATAATAAGCAGAGTGCTGCTATTTACACATAATGAAACCAATAAACCAAATAAAAAAAACAGAGAGAGAGAGAGAGAGAGAGAGAGAGAGAGCAATAAGCCCCATTTGGACTGCAAAAAACAAATAAAAGCTGGAAGGGTTTGTCTTAGCTACGAAAGAACCGATCAACATATTATACAATGGAGACAAAATTACAAATTGTCACATTCGGCATGAAAGCTTAACATGAGAGTGCAATCATACAAACATGACCACATATGCTTAAAATACATATATACCACAAGGTTATGTAGAGTGCATAACTTGAAGACTAGCGTTAGGCATGAAAAATGATGCAGCATCACAGCAAGATCTCTCTTCCAATTCTTCCCAATCACTTAATTATCCAAAATAAAAGATATAGAATAGCCATGAAAACATACTCAAACCCTCTTTGATATAATTAGTTTAAAGCAAATTTATGAGAAGAGTGGCTGTTATATGTCAAATCATCCAGAATGAAATATTTCCACCCATTAATAACGTCTATCCATTGAAATGTCTGTTAAACGTAAAATATCATTCTAAACATAACTAAAGAACCGTCTATACTTGGGAATACCGCCCTCCGTGCTCATTCCAGCTCCAGTCAAAACCACAAGCTTCGTACGGCAAGCCAATTTAGACAGACAAAATAGGTCAGCAACATGAATTTAGTCATGGAACAAGACATTTGGGAGCATAACTAAAAGTAAGATGTCATCGCACGCAAAGGGTAAAAAAAAAAAAAAAAAAAAATCTAGGTCGGACTTTGATTCAAAAAACCGATGCAAAGAACCGGTATCCTTAAGGCTTGGAGGATCTGAATCAGGCACCATCTTCTTGTCCCTTGAGAATTTGGGTGGTGCTTTCTCCGGATTCCCCGAAGAAATCCCAGCTCTCACACAAAGGTTCGAAACCTTATTATAATCACACAGAGCCTCTACAAAAAACCCGAAAACCGCTCATCAGCGTGACAGCATCAATCAAATGCCAATCTAGTTTACGACGAACGACTCAAAACTGGACCGAAACACGGGAAACACTTGCCGGCAATTTTACCTCCCAGCATTTGCCTCAAGCCGGTTAACGTCTGTACATGCAAAAACGCGAATGATCAATCGCAGGGCCGACAAACGACGCCAAATTGCAAACCCACATCTAAAAGCAGAGGTTTTTCCACGAATTCGAAGACAACAGACCAAAAACAGAGAAACAGAGCACTGCAGCGAAAGCCAGATGATACGTTGAACCGAGTATGGATTCAATCACAGAGAGAGAGAGAGAGAGAGAGAGAGAGGGGGGCGGGGCTACGTGAAGGAAGGAGGAATGAGAAGGCGAAGGGAGGTGATCGCCATTGGAGAGATTGACGGAGGTAGTCTGCGAAGAAAGAGTCGGAGTTTTTCAGACAGAGAGGGAGAGGGACGCTTAGAGCGAATCGGCGACCGGTTCGATACAGGCCATTCCCAACAGGCGGCCATGTTCCATAGCTTCCCATCCTAGAAAATTCAGTTCTAATTCTAACCCTATTATAAGAATATACTCAAAATTTAGCATATATATATGTATATATACTCACAAGGCCACCTTTTAATTAATCTGATGAAAGTCGATATATGTCGGAAATTACGCATGAATAAAGGTTAGCGAATTCAAAATCTTAGTAACTTATGTAATGAAGATTAGTTATTTGTAAAGCTATGAGCGAAGGTAGGTAATTTAGAAAGTTATTATAAAGTTACATAGACTTACCCATGCTCGTCAAATATTTACCAACATGAAAATAATTAAATACATTTTTGGCACAAACCAATAGAATTCCACTATTTGGGGAGGGCCCAATAGAATAAAATTCAACTGTAATGTCCCAATTTGATATTTCCTTATTTCTACAGGCTATTGCATTTCACTATAGTAACAAAATAAAACAAAAAAGAAGTTTTTTTTTAATGGACATATTCAATATTTTCCTTGATTTAAAACATTTTCAAATAGTTCAAGGACTCTATATACTAAAAGTTTAGATTGCACATTAAGTCAAAATTCAGGGAACACATTAAACAAATTATAAATTTAGGGATCACGTTATACATTGAGCTAAAGTTCATAGACTATTTATGTCACTATCCCTTGATCTCTTTGTAATCACAATCCATTCCATTCAAAACAAGAGTGGAAGGTAGCTGCAAGAGCTTCGACTTCAAATCTTTCCATTTCTCAGCCCATAATATGTAACTTGAGTTCTTAGCCAGAACATCTATGGACACCTCCTTGTTCTTAATTAGTTCCTTTGCGTACGTCTCGAAATGATTCATGTTCTCCAAAAGCGGTTCCACTTTATTCAGGTCTGCTTCCTCTTCCACGTTCTTGAGCCAGTCTTTAGCTTCCTCCACCCTTGCCCAAAACAAAGAATCTTGAGTCAAGCTTGCAAACCTGCTCCTACTCCTTCTGTTGTTATTTTGTTGTGGTTCTTGCGCCGCAACAGCAACCTTCCGATTCCACCATCTTTCCAAAATCTGGAACCTCCTATTCCTTCCATGCTTGATGTAATGTCCCTTCTCCATGTGCATGCCACGATGGTAATAGCGTGCAATTTCCAATGGCTCGGCGAGGAGCATGTAGAAATGGGGCGCATTAATCCACTTGGGCATGCAGTGGAAATCGTGCGAGAGTTCATTCCGTACTGCCATGTCTATGACCCTATCCCAGAATGCACCAAGTCTGAACAGGTTCATGTCGATTGTGGACTCCCTCCTGGATGCTGCAAATTCCCTGAATGTGTCATAATACCCACGTTGATCCACGGACTCATCGCAGCGTGCCTTGTACCACTCAAGTTGTGCCCTGCAGGGTGTTATCTGAGATAGTTTGATAGCTAGATAAGCATTGTTCAGGTTCGGTGCACGTCCCATGTGCCGAGCCATCTGCAGGCAATCTTTAGCTGGTTTTGAAATATTGTCATCCTGCACAGTGATAAGAACACAACCCACAAAGTGAAGACTGAGTACTTATGCGATCACCAAAAAGATGTATAAGTCTACATCATTCTGCATGCACTTGTTTTAGAAAGCGAAGGAGAGTTCTGCCCCACATACTAGAGAGTGATTGTTCCAAGAAAATCCTTCCACAAAATAAGGGCAATGACTATACTTTTGAGTCAGATTAGGAAGCCAAGAAGATAGTGTCTCGTGTGGATTTGAGAAGCATTTAATTACCTGTGGATCTATTCCTGAGGATTGTAATGCCAAGAAGACACCAGCTTCGTAGCTTGACTCGGAGAGGTCATTGATGTTTATTCTTTTCAAGAAATGCCAAGAAAGTGGTCTTGTATAATAACCATACCTCAGATGATCCTGGAAAGTGGAAGCTGGAGAGACTGTCTCGAGCATCAAATGCATCATCTTAACAATAGATGTCGCATTATCCAGACAGATTGCTCCCTCTTCTGAATAGAATAGGTAGCTTCCCAATGGCCAAAACAAATTGTTCCCCACCCCTTCTTCTGATTGTGCAGCATCTTTAACACATTTTTTGACATTGCTGAAGAATTCATCGAAATTTTGATTTTGCAGTTCTCCAACTAACTGTTTTGGACTGGGTGAAGCCATAGCGACTTGCCAAAATTGAAGCAGCAAGTGCAGTTGAGGAGTCAAGAATGTAAGTGGAGTGAAGAACAGTTTCGGTACTACATCGAGGTTGGAGACGATGTTACAGAAGCTCCCGCCCCATCTTTCTTGGAGAATGGCTCGGGAAAGGGACTTGTTGCCGAGCAAGGGAGTGCCGAAGGTGAGGCAGAGGACCGAGATGGGAGAAGCCTTGGGCTGTAGATGGGAGAGAAGCCAAAGAGTAGTGAGAGAGGCAGTTGTTGCTCCAAAGGAATGGCCTGTGAGGATAATCATCTCAACTTTTCCTAGAAATTCCTGAATCTGCGCACAAAAAGCAGCTCTATACTTGAAGGATTTCGTGTTTTTCACTCTCAGATCGAAAGCAAGAAATGTGCATGACCCAAGGGCAATTTTTGATTTGTTCGAATATGCTGGTATGGCTAATGTCAATTGACTTCCCAAAAAAAGGAAAGGACTGTGGAGACTACTATATCGATGGTTTACCGCTACAAACTACGATACATTAATGGCTCTGTTGAAAGACTATGCCTAGATTTCCCACACATTATGAAGAACACAAATAACCTAGACTAGTAATTTAGTATTTTCCAAGAACTGTGATACATACATACATACACTGAACCAGCTTAATCTCTCCAAACATTCTTGAGCAGTCATGCACAATTCAGTAAGACTTTCCTGCTGTTTGTGACTGGTAAGTTCAACAAAACAATATGGTTCTGCTGAAGAAAACCTGATAGTTGATGCATCTCTGTTGCTCTCAGATGAATTTGCTTTTTCCCTTCTAAGAAAAAAAATTAGTAGCAGGATTTTTGGAATGAGGGATGGTCAATAGATTTTCAAGAGTTCTTAATTAATTACAGCCTCACATCACCTTCACACTTAAGGATTAAGAACTAGAATCTTAATTTGCTTTTGATGTAATCCCACCAAATCCATTTAAATTAGGAGGATTTGTGGAATTCGTAGACTAGCAAACAAACATTTTGAAAACAAATTTTCAATGAGTTTTTCCAGATAAGGCCTTGGAAAATTAAATCACATTAGATTAAATTAAATATATATAAACTTTAGTTCAAAGGAATATTGCAACCCCATGCTGTCAAACGCAACACTCTTTTCTCGTTGTTATCAAGTGCACAGGATGAACTCGCTGTCAAAAGTGAAGAAAAAGAATCTGCAATCAATGCGAGGCAAGAAAATGCAGAGACGCATGCCTTATGAAGTACTCTTAGTCTGCCATGCAAATGTTTATATCTACCAACCGCCATCTTCTTGGTTCTTTTCTGTTTTGAAAATAAAGTAAAACCGTGGCCCTCTTGAAATGTCGTGTACAGTAGGTACGGACTTTGACTGACGAACAAACATTCCAGATTATGAATCACAAGATATGCAAAGTCCATAGGCCGATCAATTTATGAGGGCGGCGACTGAAAGCTAAACCGTAATTTCGTGGAAGTTGATGATGTTGGACTTATGAAGTTGTAATGTCTTCCAAGCCAAAGTCAAACAAGGCATATTGCATACCTGGTTTTGGAAATTCTGTCGCTGGTAAAATTCCAGGAAGAGACGGAAGAATCCTGCGTCCACCTTGACTGTCTCCTCACCGTCACCGCTGTACCTCAACGGCGAGAACAGATGCTCCCATCCGCACGTGTCCAGCGCCATCAGGGTCCCACAGCTCGGCTCGGACCCATCGATCACCTGGACGCCCGAGAAAGCCATGTACCCGACCTCACCGCGTTGGTCCGCCATGAAGCTCCTCGGCGCGGCGGAGTTTGCTAAGCTGCACAGCCTCCAAGACTCCTCCAAGAGTGGCGTCGACGCCAAGAAGGTCGCCAGCATCTCGCTGCTCTCGAACCTGCATCAGTAAACGCAACGGGGTGAGAAAGGAGACGACAATTGGACGTCGGGCGATGAAAGGGCAACAGAGGGAGTTGGGCTTGTCACGCACGGAGACGACTCGGCCTCCATGGAGAGCGCTCGAGTCTTTCAGTTCTTGGATTGGCGGGCGCGCGGGTTGGTCATTTTGCACGTTTCAGCGATGGTTCTTTGCGGAAGAAGAGAAGAACAAAAACGACGGTCAACGGCAACGGGGAAATTCTCTACCATAGATGGGCGCGACTTCTCAGTGATTCGATGGTCACGACGTAGGAAAGATACGCAGACGGGTCTCAGCTAAGAGTCAGCAAAGCAATAAAAAAATTCTGATTAAAGAAACGTTTGCAACGTTCAATTCACTCTTTTAATTTCGATTAAAAAATAAATATATTTCACTATTCTAATAAATGTTTTGTCAGTTAATTAATATATACTTCGAATTCACTCTTTAACAAGACCATGCCATTTAATTAAAAATGACCAAAAATGTCTAAAATTTAGTGTAATTCTACCAATTTAATCTTCAATCTTTTTCTTTGCCAATTGATGTCTAAATCTTTTGCATTTGTGTTAATTCAATTCGTCCATTTTTGGCGTTGATATAAACAATTTTTAATGATATTTTAATTTTTTTTTTTAAATTCCCTTTCTTTTTCTTTCTCTCTTTTTTCCTTCCCTTCCTCCTTCCTCCAACTAGAAGGGGAAAAAAGAAAAAGAAAAAGAAAAAGAAAAAGAAAATTAAAAAAAATTAAAATATTGTTGAAAATTGTTTATATTAATGCCAATCGTATCATGTAGGATTGCTAGTGTCCACAATTGTGCTCGTAGGCCAAAATTGACTAAATGAATTAAATTGATACAATTACAAAAGTTTTATGACTTAATTGACAAAAAGAAAAAAAGTTTAGGATTCCAGTAATAAGTTTATGATTCTTTTTAGAAATTTTCCCACTCTTTAATATATATCTCACAAAGATCCTTGAATTTTTTGAACAAGTTGTATAAAAATTGTCTTGCATCGTCTAAGAGATTCTGAAGCAAGCAACACCATGAGATTTCATTACGGTATCACAATAATAGGACAACATGATTCGGGAGAGGTGATGCTAATAGTAAAGTCTTTGGTATATCAAGTGGCATCTATTAAAGTGAAATTATACAAATGGCGACGCCGAAAGAGATTAAATATTTGGATATGCTCAAAGTGGGACTTCGTTGGAACAATGAGCTGTAAATGGATCACGATGAAGACTTTGTCTAAGAATATGCGTTGTGCAGCATATATAGCTTTTGTCACAATATTAAATTAGTCCCTGCTTTTGTTTTGTATCAACAAATTCTCTCCTCGAATTACTAAACGTTTGTGTCACTAAAACGCTAACAAATAAAGAAAGAAAAAGAAAAAAAATGAAACCAAACAGATAAGATAACTAGGTTCTTAAGATAACTAGGTTCTTCTCTATATAATTGAGGGCGAGGATAAATAATTTTCCATCACCAAAACTTAGGGCCAGCAATCGGGCCATGCCGGGCCGGGCCCAGAAGAAACAATTGACCATGCCAAGTACAGCCCCTTGTCTCCCATGCCCGTGATAGGGATGGAGGCCTACCTTGGCTTGGGCCGGGCCTAATTCTCTCTCTATTATCTTTTTAGAGATTTCATTAGCACTTTTCGAGACGAGCAACATTCACATTCACAACCACCTGAGGCAACTGCAATCATTCTCATCTTTATCCGGATTCATTGTCATTAACAATCATATACTATGAATCTATGGCTCGTTTCCTTAGATTATGAAAGAGAAGAGAAATTTCCATTGAAGCTACACATTTTGCTCCCAAATCTAGTGGATTGAGCCCCATGCTCTCAATCCATGTGGAGATTTTTCTCTGAGACACATCCATGTGAGATTTAGATTGGTTTGTGAAGGTTTAATTTGCAATAGACTAGGCTCATCAAACGAGTGGATCGGGTTGGATTGAAAAATGGTTATGTTCAAATTAACCTAATTAGACAATACAAAAATTGGCGAGATATACCTAATCAGGACCTAACAACATATAACATCAAGCAGTGGAAAAAAAAGTGACCGGTTGTTGTGACATATCCCTTAGGGGACGGAATAGGTTTAGGGGTACTACCTAAAAGATAGGCCTGTGACCCATGGTTAGACACGAGCTCTTCCAAGCTCATACTTCTTACGCAACTACAGAATCTAGAATCGGATACTTAATTGCACGAATTAACCAATTAATGCCATTTTGGTACCTAATATTATTCATTTTAAGAAAAGATTTTTGTTAAACAATTTGGATTAATTTTAAATTAATCCATTAACACGTGAGATGATCATACGGATACGCAATCATTAAAATAACAATTAGCAGCAAAGGAACTCGTTAGATAAATTGTATGGGAGAGCAAAGATTTAATATTATCAAATAGGGAGCATGTAATCTCTAACTAAGCTAAAGGAACGCCATAGTCAACATAATGAAAGTGCATAATCAAGGGGCTTCATTTTTAAGGCTAATCAGAACCCTACGATGGAGCTCTAGGGGCTTGTTTAATTTTGAGCACGATTTTCACCCAAGAGATTCCCCCAAAAAGACTTTTTAAGCTATTTTTGAGAAATTAAAATTTTTGGAAAATTTTCTTGAATTTTCGGAAATTTTAAATATTTTTATATTTTTCTGAATTTTCTAAAAAAGATTTTTGTGGATTTTCTATTTTTTTGTCAAGTTTTTAATGTTTTTCCAATTTTTTTAAAATTTTTTTAATGATTTTCTCAAATTTGTAATTTTTCCATTGATTTTTGAAATTCAAATTTTAAAGTATTTCCCAAGATTTTTTACCATTTTCTGAATAACTTATATTCGGGGAACGAGCAGTGACCGTTTACCCAATCTCACTCGCTGACTTGATCTAAATTCGGATTCGCCCTAGTCGGATTACAAAACGAAAATTTTCTAATTTTATTTATTTCTTTTTATTTCTTTTAAATTTTCTACTTTTTTCTTTCTTTTTCTCTTTTTTTCTTTTCCCTACTTTGTTCTATTCCCGGCGCTTTCTTCTTCTTTCAGCCACCCTCAGTGCCCAAAGCTTTGGGGCTGTTTGGCAACGTGCGAAACAGTCCCAGATTCTGATTTTTTGTTCACCGGATCAGTTTGGGAACAAAATCGCGTTTGGTAAAATTTTTGTTCCTGGGATCAAATTTGTTGCCAATAATAAATTTGAAGTGGAATCAAGAATAAAAAAAAAAATTGATTTTTGTTTCGGAAACAAATTTAAAAATTAAAATCAACTCTTTTTCTTCTTCCCTTTCGCTAACCTGCGACTGCTGTCCATCACCGCCCGCCGCTACCCGCTGCCACCGATCATGGGCTCACCTAAGGCAGCCCCCCCGCCTTTGGCCCCCCCTAGCAAGCTCCCGGGGCGCCGCCGTGCCTGCCCGACCTGGGCCGCCCTGACTGGCCCATCCCCCGAGCCACAAGAAGAAGAAGAAGAAGAAGAAGAAGAAGAAGAAGAAGAAGAATAGAGAAAAAGAAAAAAAAAAAGGAAAAAAAGTAAAAAAAAAAACTATTTAAACATTAAAAGAAATTGATTTGGAACGAAATTAATTAGCACGGTATCAAACACAATCCTATTTCAAAATCAGAAATTTTGGACAATTACTAAATGCCTTAAAATGCTTAAAATCTGTTCTTGAAAACAGAATAAAAAAAAAATCATTTCTGATTAGAATTTATTCCTGGAACAGAATCGTTACTAAATGCGCCTTTTATGTCACTTGCAACTTCATCTTCTTCTCTTTTATTTTTCAAACCCACAGACCACACACCGAACCATCCTCTACAGACATTGGCACTTACACTGTCACACCCGCCGGTTGTCCTGACCGGCGACGACGCCAGCGGCCCACTCCGGTGACCACAAAATTTCACAAAAAAAACCCCTCACCTAACCTATGGTTTGAACACCAGAAATTCCAAAAATCAAACAAACACGAAGGCACTAAAGAATGGGAAGAGATGCTAACTCGAACGGCCTTGAACCGTAGGCTTGCTGGCGTGGGGAGGCTAGCTCCGGTGAAGGGGCGTACGCAAGACTGGCTCGGACAATGCAAAGTCACATGAAAGCACATCAAAACACGAAGAAATCAGACGAAGTTCAACAATATGTAAATAATTAAACATTAAACTGAGCTTCAAACGTTGATCGGATATATCAGGGTTTCATTGAGGCATTGTGTCAAACACATGTCATGCGTTTCGAATAATAATTTCCCAATTTATATCCACGGCGCAACGAGCCTCGATATCGACAAACAGATCTCGATTCAGCATTATCGATCACAGATTATTCTTATTTCTACGTAAGAAGCTCAGGATCTTGCAGGGCAAAGGCAGTTTCAGATCTCGGGTTCGGTGGGGAGTGCAAAAATGGGGTGTTTGTGCGACGGACTCCTACCTGGTTCGGGGATGAAGCTTCCAACGTTGAATGGTCGCCGACAAAGCTTTGACGGACGACGGGCAGCATCCCTTCTCGCCCAAGAACTGCGACTGAAGCTTCCGCCAGGCTATGGGCAGAATGGTGGCCGGCGATCACGGTTGGGGTTTGGGGGGCTGTTTTTGTCCTCCGCCGCGCGAGCATCCTTCCTCCTCTATCCTTCCTCTTTCCTCTCGGTTTTCCCTGGCTTCCCTCAGCAGCAAATCTCTCTCTCTCTTCAAAAACCAGAGAACCAGCAAAGGACTCCTTTCTTCTCCTGCAAAAACCAGCCCCGCCCCCACCAACTCGCCCCCCTCCTTTCCCCCTTTCTGGCCCATGTGGGGAAAAAGGAAAGGGAAACGAAGGAGGGGCTGACCTAAGGTTGGCCTAGGTTGGCCCTAGACCCGCCCGGATGTGGTTTTTTTTTTTTTTAAAGTTAAAAAAGGTTTAACTTTTTTGATTTTTTTTAATACTAATAATGTAAATGTTCCTACCGTCTATATGCAACGCATTTGAATTAAAACACAATATGTTTTAATGAAAATTATTTACTTTACTTTTTGCTTCTTTATTTTTTAGAGAATAATTCCTTATTTTTTACGCAATTAAGTTTTAAGTAAAAATGTAAAATATGGGTGTCAACATTGATTTCATTAGATCGATATTTTGGTTTGATTCTCGCTCTTAAGACCAACAAGTCCGGTCCCTAGTTCCCAATTTTGAGAGCCAGTTTGTGGAGTATTATAGATCAATTTTGCTTTCCTAACCAACAGTTTCTATGAAATTATCGATTCCCTAGAAGAATTCCAATATTCTCAGCTTGACATCATACAAAAATTTGGTCTAGCATAAACTATTTTAGCATTATAATTTCATTAAATGTCTAGAAAGTGGCTTTCTTTCCGGACCCACTACAACCCGTAAGTAAATGATTTTTGGTTGATTAAACTCATTCCTACCTATATGCCAAATTTTAGGCAACCCAACCTCTCCCAAGCCATTAAAAATGATTTGAAATTCATTTTGCCACCTTTGCAAGAGACCGATGTATTATTTGTGAGGGTCCAGTTTTTGAGACATGTTGAAAAACAATAAATTATTTGTTTCTTTTAAAACAACAAAACTAGAAAAATTTTAATATTCTACACAGATATCACCAAATAATGATATCACCAAATAATGAAGAATGGTACGCCCATACCACATTTACCCAAAACTAATTTTCATATAACAAAAAATCTTAAACTATGTAAAAGTCACATATGTGTACCAATTTGGAGTTTCTTTATGATATGGATTTTTGTTTTGGAAGAATATGGCATGGATCGAGTAGTTTGAGATTTTTCAAGATACAAAAATTAGTTTTGGTTATATCTATAGTAGATGTTTAAGGGGATATTTTTCTCATCATGTGTTCTTTTTCTTCTTTTCCCTGGTGAAAAACAAATTCACAGTGTGTTTTTCCAGATAAGGCCTTGAAAGATTAAATCACATTAGAATAACTTAAAAATTTATTGACTTTGGTAAAAACGAATATTGCAATGTCATGCAGTCACACTCGACACTCTTTTCATGTTGTTATCACGTGCATCAATGCAAGACGAGAAAATGCCGAGATACACGTGCCTTTCGAAATACTCTCAACAGCTAAGTCTGCCGTGCAAATGTTTATACGTTTTCCTACCCACCAACATTATCTCGGCTCTTTTTTGCTTTGAAAATCAAGTTAGGGTGCGTTTGGGAAAATTTTTGGGGAAAGTTTTTAAGAAAATGCAAATACCTTTGAGTTAAAGGTGTTTTCTAAAATGCAAATTGTGTTTGGTAAATTATAATTTGAAAGCCCTTTGTAAGTATCTTTGAACAAAATGGTGTTTGGAGGATTACACATTTACAAAGAACTTTGGTGATTAAAAAAATTATAAAATAAAAATAAAAAAGTTCACAGGCCAAGCAGCGACCACCAGCGATCTTAGGGTCGGGCGACCTTCAGCGAGGGTCTCCCGACCTAGATCTAGGTCCGCCAGAGGTCGCGTGACCTCGCAGCGACCAGCTTGACCCAGATCTAGGTCACGCCGAAGGTCGCGCGACCTCCACGCGACCATATCTAGTCGCTGGGAGGTCGCTCGACCTCTAACGACCAGATCTGGTCGCCCGACCTCCGCGCGACCAAATCTGGTCGCCGCGAGGTCGTGGCGACGCGACTCGCCGGGTCGACATGACTTGTCGGGGTCGCACGACTAGCCGGTGACGGTTGCCGCGACCTCGCCAACCTCAGCCATGACTCGCCGGCCTCTCAAGCTTGTTTACGCCGCCGTAGAAGAAGATGAACAGTAGTTCATGAACAGTAACACAGGCATTTCGTAAATGCTAAAAGCCCAAGGTAGCCTAGGACCTGCCTTGGGGTTTCAGCCTTTGGAATGTCAGCATTCCTTGAAGGCAAGTTTCAATGGGTGTTCCCAAACACCCAATATTTGGGCAAATGGGCTTTGGACTCCCAAGGGGCTTTCCAAAGTGGTTCCCAAATGGAGCCTTAATGAGCTCTCGAAATGTCGCATTCACGCATAGTAGGTATGCACTTGACCGACGGACAAACAATCCAGATTATGAATCACAAGTTATGCAAAATCCATAGACCGATCAATTTATCAAGAGGGTGACCGGAAGCTAAACCATAATTTCGTCAAAGTTGATGATGTTCGACTGATGAAGATGTAACATAATTATCCACATAAGAGAACGAATTCACCCGTACCTGGTTCTGGAAATCCTATCACTAGTAAAATTATAGGAAGAGATGGAGGAATCCGGCATCCGCCTTGACTGTCCCCTCACCATCGTTGTCGGACTCCAACGACAAGAACAAATGCTCACATCCACGCTCGCCAAGCGCCATCAGGGTCCCGCAGCTCAGCTCGAACCTGTCGATCACCTGGACGCCTGAGAACCCCAAGTACATGTTAGCTGGGTTTATTCCTATGCGGAGAAAACCCAATAAGTTGCAAGCCCAAAGAGGGCTTGAACCTACATGATAAGTTATATATAAAAATATGGTTTCTTACTATTTTTACAAGTGAAAAAGAGAAAATAGAAAATATGGGGTTGGGGCAATATCTGATTTACATCAAGCTGGCATCAAAGGTTGATTCGTGGTCCGATTGAGCTGAAATTTTGTCAGCATGTTTGTGGCACAATTTTCTCGAATCTGAATGGTTTGATTTTCGTTTGAAACTCCCTAAATCAGGTTTTTCATGGATTGATCAAAACTTGCGTTTTTTGTCAGATTTATACTTGATCTTTTATGAAATTCAAGTGTATTGCCAAGAATTATGTTCTTGAGGTTTTTGCTGCTATGTACCTCTAGTATTTGCTAGAGAAGAACTTTGTTCATCCAATTTTTTCGATAGTGACGATTATCAGGTGAACTCCGATCCCATGGTTTTTTATCTCCTCACGTTGAGGAGGTTTTCCATATAAAAAATTGTCTTGTGTTTGCGTGCTTGGTATTTATTTTATTCTATTATATCGATTCTTATTAGGTTTACACAAGAGTGGAGATTATTTTATTTTGCTGCATTGATTCGATATTGTTCGTATTATTATTGTTCTCCCATCAGAGAGTATTAGAGTTTATGGTTATTGCTTGATTTTTCTACGTTGTGTTAAACAATGGAAATGAATATGAGTAGAATGTTTATACTTAATGGTTCGAATTATCATATTTGGAAATGGAAGATGGAAGACCTTTTATATGTGAAAGATTTTTATTTGCCTGTATTTGCCGAGGAGAAACCAGAGAATAAAACTAATGTTGAATGGTCTATATTTCATCGTTAAGTATGTGGTTATATCAGGCAATGGGTGAATGATAATGTTTTGAACTATATTATTGAGGAAACACATGATGGGATAAGCTCGAACAGTTATATGCTCGAAAGACTGGGAATAATAAGTTATTTTTGATAAAAACAGATGATAGCTCTAAGATATCAAGATGGTACTCGTTTGACTGATCATTTAAATTCTTTTCAAGGAATTATAAATTAGTTGGCTGCAATGGGAATCAAGTTTGATGATGAGATACAAGCACTATGGTTGCTTGGTACTTTGCCGAACTCCTGGGAGATGGAGACGTTCCGAACATCTTTATCTAATTATGCCCCAGATGGTATGATTATCATGGATTTGACCAAGAGTAATATTTTGAATGAAGATATGAGAAGGAAGACATGAGGATCGTCCTCTTCACGTTCTGATGCCTTGGTTGTTGAGAAAAGGGGAAGAAGTAAGTCTCGAGGTCCAAGAAATAGAGATAAAAGTCAAGACAAAAGCAGAGGTAAGTATAATAAATTTGCTAATATTGAGTGCCATTATTGTCATTAGAAGGGATACATTCAGAGGTTTTGACGCCAGTTAAAAAGGAGATAAATACATCTCAAGTGTCATAACTTAGCACAAAGGGACACTTAAGTGCCATAACTTACGAAAGGTATACTTAAGTGTCATATTCAAAGAAAAACGGATTACTTAAGTGCCACTCTGGCCAAAGTCCGGCCAAAACACTGACGTGTTAATTTTCTGGTGAAGCGAGCGTAAAACGACACCGTTTTGCAAGCTAACGTGACTAAATAATACAAACACGGTGTCATTTTGAGTTGACGTGGTAAATAAATAATATAAAAATTAAATTAATTTAATTTAATATTAAAAAAATAAAATAAATAAAAGAAATGGGGAGGGGGGGGGGGGGGAGGCGGTTAAGCCCTCAGCCGCCGCCGCCTCCCTGTCGTCGCCGGGCCCTGGCTAGGGGCCGCCAACCCTGGCCGACTGGCGGTGAGGGCTCACGAGTTAAAACTTATTTTGCCACCTCTACAAGAGACTGATCTATTATATGTGAGGGGTCAAGTTTTTGAGACACGTTGAAAAATGGTTAATTATTTATTTCTTTTAAATTAATAAAACTAGAAACAGAAGATTGTGCAAAGAAGTTGGGGCCTAGACCCGATTATCTTCACTAGGGACCCGTATGTAGTTCGTTCTAACGGTGACCTCTTCCTCGTGTGTGGCGTCTTTTGTAGCCGTTTAACCATGCCGTGCTTCCTTTTCGCTAGGTGTTGTAGTGTTTGTGCAGCATTTTGCGGCTTTTTCATCTCGTCACCCTTCCACTTCTTTTGTTCCTGCATTTGGAGTATAAGTTTCTGGTGACGAGATTTTTTGTACATTTGGCCTTTCCTCAATATATCTCTTACCTTTACCAAAATAAAAATAAAAATAAAACTAGAAAGAATTTAATATTCTACATATAATTCATGAGGCTGATATCACCAAATATTCAAGAAGGTACACTCATACCACATTTACTCTTAACTAATTTTCTTATCACAAAAATCTCAAACTGGATAAATATCATATGAGTGTACCAATTTAATTTATTTTTTTATACAGCAAGATAAAAGTGGTGCACATTATGCAGTTTGAGATTTTTTATTGCATAAAAATTAATTTATTATAGATGTAGCGCGAGCATACCAGTTTTGAATATCAAAATCCATAGCTCGTTTCACTAGATTAGTCAAAGAGTATAGAATTATCCACTAAAACTATATGTTTTGTTCCCAGATCTTATGAAATGAGCAGCAAATTCATAAGATACTATTAGTAATGGCAATTGAAGCTCTACTCTATGCGGTGATTTCTCTCTAACATACTTGGATATAAGATTTAAATTGGCTTGTGGAGGTTTAATTTGCAAGTGCTGATTCGCCATATGAAAAGTTGATTATTGAGAACCAAGTATTTTTTTTTTTGACGAAGGACCAAGTATTTTGAAAAGCAATTATTAGTTTGTTACTTGTAAATCAAGAATACTAAAAGTTTTGATATTTTACATATAATTAAAACGACGGTTCCTTACTTATTTCCTTTATATCGAGAGAACTGAAACATTTTACACTTGTACATAAACATAGATTTTCTTTGCATCACTGAAAAGAAAGAGGAATATCGTTGAAGAAAGAAAGCAAATAAGTTACATCTAATACTTCCTTATTCATACCCAATCTTGTCGATCTCAAATGTCAACGACAACCTCGTTGTTGGTATGAGATAGCCCAATGGCAAAGTTGAGAATTTAGAGGTGGAGAACAATTCTTAATCAAAAGTCTACCAAAACAAACTGCAGAAAAAGAAACTCGAAAATTGGAAATAGAAGAGTTGCAAGAATCAAAGGAGTTACCAAAACATAGAGATGTATAGAATATTATTACACGAGCCTTAGTATTTCTCCCTATTGATTTTATCTATACATAAATTAAATTATGAAATGTAGGACCGAATTGAACATTGGATTCAGTCAAGTCAAAAGTAGTAGGTACCTTGAAATCGGGAGCATCTGTGCAATGGAGTTGTACCAAAAGGAAGGAGGATCAGAAGGTTGTTATGATATGGTAGATCATCACTTATTGGAGTGTATTACGGTCATAATCCTTCTTGTAAAGATTGCTTCACAAGGGAGTATAGATACCATCGATTCGTTTGACCATTCTCCAACTTGACCGCCGGCATCGATGTTTTGCATGGAGGAAATCATCTCGACCATCATTTGGTGCACTCAAACTTCTACAGGCAATTGGGATGATCCTTGCTTCAATGCATGGCTGATTTCGCTAATTTCTCTCGCAATAACATCGTTGCTTTCCCTTCGATGCAATCCTTTGTCTGATTCTTGACCTTTGACCCTTGCCGTTTGATCATTAGGAACGACATTCTCTCCCTCTAGTTTAGAGTCGACCTTTGCCGTCCAGTCTCACAATATCATCGCCGTTTTCCCTTCAATGCGATCACTCTATCGGCTCTTCAAGTCTTTGATGCGATTGTGATAAGATTGATTTTTCTTCTAACTCGTCTCTGCTATTGATCGTATCTTGTGAATCTTCTGCTGGCTTCATCTGATCAGAGATAAGAGAATTCTGGCTGTTCTCTTTGGACCAAAAACTAGTGCAGCTTCAGTGGAAAACTTGAGCTATGTGTGTTGATTTCTTATTGAAGCTTTTCGATATAAAATATAGAATGGCTTGTGGAGGTTTCATGCAATTACTGATCTCTTATATGAAGAGTGAACTGAGCGCCAAGTATTCGTAAAGTGGTTGAAAAGATATTTACATTACGGTGTTGTTCACTTAGACATTCAAGAAAGCTGAACAAATTAAATGCACATATCACGAAAACAATTCTTTACTTGTTTCCTTTCTTTAATAAAAACCGAATACATTTCACACAAATTAATGAGATTTTTTTCAAAGTTCAATCGTGAGACTGTAGCGAGTAGGATGAGCATGTTAATTTTTTTTTTTTTTGGGTAAAGATGAGCATGTTAATTTTTGCGTCTGAATATAGAAAAAAATAAATGTAATTAGATTTTGACACTAAAAATATTATTTTTCAACATTCACAAAAAAGTACCGAGGGCAATGAGATATGTAAAGAACTGTTATTGTTGATATGTACGTTTAATTCATTCAGCTTTCTTGAATGTCTAAGGGAACAAAACTATGAAATCTAAATAATAGTTTTTTATTCACGTTATGAAAATATGGCGCTCAGTTCAAGCTTCATATAGAGAACAGTAGTTGCCAACTAAACCTCCGCAACCCATTGAATAATTTACATCCAAGAGTTTCAGTGAGAAATCACCGCACAGAGCCTAAGTTTTCCATTGAGACTACACAAGTTTTTATTTCTTGGAGAAACAAGAGAATTCTCTTCTGTCTCTGATTTGATGGAAAGAGCCCTGAGCTCACAACATACAGGCGATAACGGCAACGAGTTTGGAGAAAGATCAAGATGGTTGCAATTAGTGAATTCTAGAGCAGCAGCTTTTTGGCCGGCAAAGCAGTAATGCTGCTGATCGAGGAAAACATGAAACATTTTACCCTAGTACATATTCCATCTCTAATGTGTGCAAAGTTTTCGCAACAAAGTCGAAAGAAGTTGGTTTTAGCATCACATATTTAAGCAATATGACATCAGTCTATGTAATTAAAACATAAGTTGAGTGTCGGATTTATGCATAGAAAGAAATTGTGAACTTAGTGTTGTTACTTAATGAGCCGCTGTCGTTCATTGATGAAGTTAAAAGTGACGCAAAATTGTGTTTTAACTAAATAATATAGACGAGAATCCAAGCACACGCTATGTGCTTGCATAAAATTGAGTGATTATGTATGAATGCAAAATCATGATAAGAAACAGAATTCGTGACTAGTTGCTAGATAAAATGAGTAGGTTTGATGAAAAATTCCGTATCTCTCACTGATCTAATGGAACGGAGCTGTGGGTTTAACTTGTGAGTGTCGATTTGACCTATGAAGAGCGAATTATTATTGAGAGTGAAGCTTTTTGAAAAGCAGTTTTTAACTAGTTTCTTCTGAATCAACAACACTGAAAAGATTAATATTCTACATATAATTTAAAGAACAGTTATGTACTTATTTCCTTTATAACAAGAAAACTGAAAACATGGAACCCTAATACTTAAAGGAAGATTATCTTTGCATTGAAGAAAAGAAAAACAAGTACCTGTTGAAGAAAGAAAGCAAAGAAGTTGAAAAATCCTTAATCAAAGGTCGACCATAAAAACAAGTCGCATAAAAGAAAAACTTGAATAGAATTGGAAAAAGAAGAGTCGAGAATCGAAGGAAATACCAAAATATGGAGATGTGTAACATATACCTACTTGAGCATCAATGTTTCTCCATATTGATTATGCCTATTCGTACATTGAAATATAAAAAAAGAAAAAAAGAAAAAATTAAGTCAAAAGTGAAAATACCTTGAAATCTTGGAGCATGTGCAATGGAGTTGAAGCGAAACTGGTGTAGTCGATGAAAATTGGGGGAAGGTCAAAGGAAGGAGGATCTTTCTGTTAATCGATTCGTTCATTATGAATTAAATATTTGATATTATTCCTCTGACCTCACTTCCCCCTTATAAAAAAAAAAGAGTTGACAGAGTCCATGACTTTCCGTATATTCCAGGCATTTCAGGCATTTAGCTCTCGTAAGAAAAATCTGAAATCAGATTCTATTCCTCTCGTCTTCTTAAATAGCTTGGGAATGGCTTGGGAAATCTTTTCTTTTTTTTCATAATCTCTACGTGCGTAAGCATCTGCGTCCTTGAAAGGTTTTCTTTTGTGCCTTCTGCTTTATGTAACTCAGAGAACTATATTCAAGACTGTTCCCCGTCGTGTGCTTTCTTTCGTGAAATAAACTCCGGTTAATATAGTATTTGTTGAATTGCGAATCCCTTCAAGTCAGAAAATTTTTTCCAGATTAACTAGCCGTACATCACCTATCTAATCTTTCTTTTTTCAATACAACTTAAGAGAGATTTTGCTAATCAAGCTGGAAATCGTAGATGACAAAGTTTTCCATATGTCAAAAGCATCTCACTTCAGTTTTCTCTTGTTTTTCTTTTCTTTGACTCAGTTGTGTCAAACTCGAATGTTGAGAACCTCATTGTCCATAAGAGAATACTGTACGACCAATTTGACAATTTTGACGGAGTAGACAAAAAATCTGAATCATAAGTCGACCAAAACAAAACGTAGAAAAGAAACTCACTTTGTGCTTCCGTTGATGACCTCTTTTCTTCCTCTCTTTCCGTCTCCTCTTTTTCTTTCTTCCTTTGGCCTTGCTCTGATGGTCTTTCCACCTTGCTCCAATGGATGTTGGAACCTAGGGCCTTTTCATCAGAGCAGGGCGAAAGGAAAAAAGGAAAAAAGAAGTCGTTCTGCATGTGGTCAAGTGAATGGGGATTCAATGTACAAGTCGGCAGTTTCTCTAAAGTTTATAGTTTTCTCTTTGCCTCATCAAATGTTTCTTTATAGACTAAGATTCTCTAAAATTAAGGATAATAATCTACATCTTAAAATTTCCCTCAAAGATATGGAGTTATCTGCACAACTAATTTGAGCGGCCTAGGATGAATCTCCCTTTGTTCCTTTTTTTGGCCGTTTCATTTCTTTCTTTATCCCTTTTCTAGTTTTCCATAACCGCTCACCTCCTTGCACCAGCAAAACACATCAAATCAGACCAGCCACTGTTGGTCCATCATCGCGGCTGTGTTGTCATCACCAACCTGCGCACGAGCCCCCCAGCTCCAGTGGCTGGTCGAGCATGGCAGACATTGGATTTGAGGCTCACGACCTCAAAGCTGAGGTTGCCCCCTCGAAGATTGACAATAGGGAAAATAAAGATAGATGAGCTAATTGATGAGGATGCCGACGGGCAAGTGCAAGAGTCGCAGGGAGGCGATGGCGATGTTAGGAGTTCTTGAGTGTTTGCAAAAACTTTGCTCAAAACAGCAAGTGCTTGGTCTTAAGTAGTACTCTTACGAAGTAAAATTGTTAGAATGTCTAACTCGGAAAATTGATCTATTAGATGGAGGGAGAGATGCAGTATAATACTTTAGAAAAAAACTAAAGTTTAGTCTTATATCATGCCAGAAAATTTAACTCAAAATTATAAATTGTGCAATGATATAGGGCTTGGTAAAACCCACCAATTAAGTGATGTAGGATTGCACTTCAACAAAGTTGCTCCTTATTTTGAAGTTCCTCCCTAATTTTGAGCCTTTAGAATTGATTTACTAGGTAAAATTACACCCTAATCTCAATTAACTAAATGCCAGCGCACTTTATTGGCATAGGTATTGGGAGGATTGACTGTCAGATACAGCAGCATTATATATGTGTGTGTATTTAAATTGAGCATTACCTTATTTGATCGTTTAAGAAGTGCACCAGAGCACTTTTTATTTATGTGTACAAACATAGCGTGAATTCATATCCTCAACGCGAAGACCACGTTTGGTAACTTTAAATTGGGTTGACCAAACTAATGATTATGTCTTTTGGAAAAAGGGATGGTGCCTCAATTATTTAGCTTTTAAAAGAAAATAGCAAGAATAGCAATAAAACATTGATATAAAGAGGAATACTCATTATATATGATAGTGTAAAAAAATCTCAGGAATTTAATATGCTAACTTCAATATAGATTCCTTGAAAACTTACTACATTTAATATCACGGTGTGGACATTCAATTTTTGATATTGTAAGATTACCTTATTGAGACATTCAATTTATGATATTGTAAGATTACATTATTGAGATTCTATAGGTAGGGAGCCTATCTTCATACTGAGTAGTATATCTTCAAGCTATCATATTGAAGATTATACTTTCTTAGAATGGATGTCATAATTTTGACAATAACAACACTACTAATAATCTAAACAAATCTAATATACTAAAATTGCCTTTGAGTGCATTCATTGTGGAAGTCCAGTAATAAACAGTCTTTTCTTCTTAGAAAAATTTGAATATATATTGAAACACACAGATGCATTGGGGGAGAAATTTTTTCGTAAGAATTTTGGTCAACAACAGGAAGCCTTGTTTTCAAGCTAGTTCCTTGTCATAAGAAGTTCCATCGACTGTAGCAAGCCTATCAATTTCTTGACATTCAATTAGAGTTTAAGTGGAAGTGAGAGAAGATCATGAAGATTGTTGCATACGAATAGGATTGCACTTGGAAAAGGGATTTCTCATGCTTTCATTGTTATTTCAAAAATAAAGATTAGTGCAACGCATAGGTATTTTCATTTTCATGTAAAAATCTAAAGAATAATCTCACAAAAGTAAAAGGCCTAAGAGAACAACTTTTGATGTCTCAATCTATTAGATAATTATTTAGTTCTACCGTAGATATTTTTGCAGTGACAATGTCTAATAGTTACGAAGTTTAAAAAAAAAAGGAAATATATGAATCCATCATGACAGTTTATATATACACAGAATTTGCACCAATTGACTGTATCGCAAATAAATGATGTAATTTTGTAGATTCATCTCTATGTCAACTATAGCTGTTTATTGATTTGTTCAAGATGGATGAATGATTTGATACTATTTCTGTAATTTATCACATCCCCCGTGAAAGGCCAATTTTTTATTTTTTTTTTTGGGTCAGAAATAAAGCTTTCATTACTTAATCAACATGAGAAAAACACAAAGCCTCAACATCTAAGCATAAAATTAACAAAAGAGAAAGGGGGATAGGTAATCCAATTAAGGGGAAGTTCTCATTTTGTGACTTTTTGTTGATTCTTCGTGTTAAGATTTTCATCACCATGGAAGCTCCCGAAAATGTCTCATTGGATCCTTTCCTCTGTCTCTAATTTTTCTTTTAAATAGTATGAGAATGTCGTTCTTTTTTCTTTGTCATCTCTACAGCGTGCAAGTATCTACTTCTTGATGATTATTACATACATAGATTTATGTCCTCTTCAGCTTAATTGGAATTTGTTGAACCCTTAACCACACGAAGTCAGAAAAAATTTCAGATTAATTTTCCACAAATTACCAACCTAATATTGCGTTTTTTCAATATGACTTAAGAGAGATTAGCTAATCAAGCTAGATAACATAGAAGACAAAGTTTCGATACGTCAGAAGCATCATTGCTTAGTTTTCTTTTTAATAAAAGTTTCCAAAAGTAAAAACATAATTTACCTTCAATTTTATTCAGATCTGTCTATTGACATTAGAACTTTTGATCAATTAGTTTCCAAGGGTCCAATGATCTCCCATTCTCATGTCGATGCGTCCCGACTTTTCCTCAAACAAAAAATGGAATAAAGAAGAGAAGAGATCACGCCACAACTAAACATGCGCACCTCTCTTGGTCTATATTTAGTCAAAAAGTGAAGATAAAATGCATGTCAAAACTATGGGGTTATCCTTTTTTTAGTTTCATTATTCTTTATTATTTAAAATATACTACCTATGTATTGATTTATATTATATCAAATTCAATATTTTGCACTTAACAATTTGAATGCATACATTTTTTCACTAGAATCTTTTTTTTTTTTTAATGAGTCTATTAATTTGTTGCCCCAGTTTTCGAGGAATCCAGTTTCGTGACTAACATTGTCTTTGATTTTGTTAAATCAACTTATATATTTTGAAAGGAAAAAGACCAGGAAACATGTCTTTTCTTTTGTTCTTTTTTTCCTAATCTGTGATCATCCATTGTTTTTACTACTACAAATTTTTATTGGTGGGAAAAGAATGGCTAATATAGAGCAGCTTCAGTTTTGATACAAATGTTAGTAATTATCTTATTGGAGAGATATACATGCCGATTGAATAAAGAAAACCCGCAGGAGTAATAAACTAGTAATATAGCAATAACACAAATAACTACAATATGTATATGGCACTGTGGACTTTTTGTAACAGGAATAATTTTGCTCGATTTGTAAACAGTAAATTCTTCCCTCACTTAATGTTTGAGTCGATACAATTTCATTAGCCTTATGAACAAAAGAAAGAAAAGAAATAAAGAAACAAGATAATTTTTCTCTTCCTCTTAGATATGTGACGGATCCAAATTTCCAAAAATAAGAGATAGCAGAACGGATATGAGAGCACAAAGACTTACTCCACATCCAAACTTTCCTGGAAAATCCCTTCATTTTCACAAGAAAATTCATCCTCACTTGTTTGGTTCGTGGCAAGATGCAACTCACGAGCTAAAAAGTGATATTTCCATGAAAATCAATTTCACCCAAATCCTTATACTCAGAGAGAACCCATTGATGAAGTGCCCAACGAAATCCTAAAACGAGAAAAGTAAACTAATCGTCTCGCTTTGCGAGAGAGATTCCAAGAAAATAAATGCATCATAGCAAAGAAGTAAGTGATTTCTCTTTTTATCTATTGCTTCGGCGATGACCTCCTTCGTTTCTTCCGTTTCCTCTTGGCTTCCTTCTTCCTTTCGCCCAGTTCTCTTGAATACTCGAACAGCTGTGGCCATTCACTCTGCCTTAATCCCCCAGGACTGTTCTTATTCGCAATAGCAGTGCAGTCACCCCTCTGCTCGTGCGGTCTCTGTGTTGAGTCTTGATCATGAATTCCTGCTCTTCGATCTTCCATTCCATGATTGAAGCCTAGTAATGGCCACTCCCTTAAACTCATATCGGTGCTGTTGAGTGTGAAAACCACGTCGTCTCGTCTGTCCATGAGATCTCACCATCGAAACTTCTTCGGCCAATTGTGAGGATCTTCTTGCTTCCGATGCAGGGTCGATTCCGTTAATTTCTCCCCCGACAAAATCGTCACTCTTTCTTCGATCAGATCCATGTATTGATTCTTGATCTTGAACCTTTCCCGCCTGATAATTAGGAACGTCTTCCTCCTCCACTCGTGCTGGGTGGACCCTTGCACTTCATTTATCTCGTCCTCCATCAGCAGCACTACTGCTCTGCCAGCCAAAAAGGTTTCCCTGTAGAATTCGCTTAAAGTAGGAGAAGCCCTTGACTATCCGAACAACTGGCCGGCGCTTTCCAAACTTGTTGCCATTGTTGCCATCACTGTTCGCGTGTGGTGAGCTCGGCATTCTTTCCATCAAATCAGAGACGGAAGAGAATTCTCTGGGTGTGTAGCTTCCGTGGAAAACTTAGGCTCTGAACTCTTGGATAGAAAATATCGAATGGCTTGGGAAGGTTTGACTGGCAGCTACGCATCTCTTATATGAAGCGTAGAAAAGCGGTTGAAAAACGTTAATTCAGTTTTCAAAGCTTCGTTCCGTTGGACATTCAAGAAAAATGAACGAATTAAATGCACATATCAACAAAAAACAGATCTCTTCCTTTCTCTTTTTATCAAGAAAAACGAACACATTTTACGCATCAGTCCATGAAACTATCCATTTACAGCACATTGGTCGATAATCAATTTCCCCACAACACTTAAGAGTGAATGAATAGAATTGTTTGACACAGTGTCAAATAATTATTATTATTATGAGAATAGAGAAAGGATGAAAAAGAGAAGGAAGAGATGCAAATCAACACTATATATGAAATGAAATTTCATCAATGAAAGGAAAACGAATATCTATTGAAGAAAGAAAGCACATAAGTTTCATCTAATGTTCTTTTTATCTTTCATCCAGTCGTGCCAAATTTAGTGAGAAATTCTTACCAATTATTTTATGAGATTCAATCAGTACCTTCTCATTGTGAAGCCATTATGACTACTTGAGGCAATTGCAACATTCTTAATCTTTCTCTAGACTCATTGTGGGCTCATCGTGGCACCATCATGGTTTGGTCATCACAAGATCGTGGCTCATTTAGGCCCAAGGCATGGTCTCATCTTATCAAAGGGATTCATAGATCATCAATTCTCAAGAAACTCGATCATCGATTCGTTCTCAATGGCCGCTTGGCTTGACCATGACCCACATGACTAAGGAATGTTCCAGGCCACGATTAATGCACTTGGTCATGATCTATGACATGGACCAATGACTGAGGAAATAGGTCATAGCCGATCAAATAGAGCACCTCTACACAAAGATAAATGGAAGTTTTGTGTTTCGTGTGGCTCCGGATGACTAGAGGTACTTCATTTGTTGCCATTGGTGATCATATCTTATGAATTCGCAGCTCGTCCCATTAGATCTTGGGAATGAACAAGCCAACGAATCACAAGATATTGATTAGTAATGGCAATTGAAGCTCTATGTTGAGATTTCTCTTTGAGGCACCTAAATATGAATTAAGATTGGTTTGTGGGAAATCAATTTTCTTTGCATCAATGAAGAGAAAAACAAGTGTTTATTGAAGAAAGAAATTATATAACTTACATTTAATGCTCTCCTTTTTTTTCTTTGATCTGGTTGTATCGAATTCGAATGTCGGGGACAACCTCATTGTCCATAAGAGATTCCTCATTGGACAAGTTGACAATTTTGACGGGGTAGACAAAAATTCTGAATCAAAAGTGGACCAAAACAAACTGGAAACAAGAAACTCACTTTGGCTTCCGTTGATGACCGCTTTTCTTCCTCCCTTTTCTTCTCTTTTTTCTTTCTTCTTTCCACTCCTTCAGACACTGGAACCCTAGTGACCTTTTAACTGGAGCAAGGTGAAAAGAAGCAATATTCCACATTGCGCTGATTGAATGGGGCTTCACTGTACAAGTCTTTAAGATTCTCTAAAGATAAAGAATTTCAATCAGCTTCACTGTACAAGTCTTTAAGATTCTCTAAAGATAAAGAATTTTCTCATTGCCTCGTCAAATGTTTTGTTATAGATTAAGATTCAGCAAAATTAAGGATAACAATTTATGATTTAAGATTGATCTCGTAGATATGGACTTACCCGCACAATTAATTTGGATGGCTAGGATCAATTTCCTTTCCTCCTTTTTGTTTACCTTTCTTTTTTCTTTCTTTAGCAGAACTATTTCTGCCAATTAGAATGATGAGAACTATACGAAACTTGCCGATCCTCAAGTCGTATATCTGTGCCCTGAGATTCCAATTTCAACAGTTCTATGCTTTTTTATTCATACAGAAGGAAGGGACTCTCACTTCCTCTAGCTAATTAACTTCTTGTTGACCAAAGAAATCACAGCCCGCAAATCATGCACTGTGAAGCATAATTAAACGAACTTTCGTCTTCATCATCTGCTGAGAATTGTGAGGAGGAACACAAGGCAGACAATATTCTAAGCATACGTATGACTTTCCAAAAGATCATGGGAGATCTGGGACAAACCCCACGGCGAACCACAATTACAAGTCACATCTAATGTTCTCCTTTTTTCATTTGCAATAGAATGATCATCCGGCATAGCTTTGACGAAAACAGCCAAAACAAAGTATGAAGTTCCCTGCCATAATCGGAGAAACTTATAGGAAGGAGAGATGAGCAGTTCGAGACAAAAACACAGAGATGAGTCCAGGAAGCAGTCAAGCAAGTACCCACGTTTTACTTTGACTGAGATTAAGTTCCTGATGGCCCAAGAGGAAAACAGGACAAGATGAGAAACGATGCTTTCCTGCGAAGACAGCGAATGACTAAACCGGAGACGTCTGCCGGTCAGTTAACTCAGTGGTCTGGCAAAATCATGAACCAAAAGTCGACCAAAACAAAACGCAGAAAAGAAACTCACCTTGTGCTTCCGTTGATGACCTCTTTTCTTCCTCCCTTTTCGTCTTCTCTTTTTCTTTCTTCTTTTCACCCTGCTCCAAACAGATATTGAAACCCTAGTGGCCTTCTCATCGGAGCCAAACAGATATTGAAACCCTAGTGGCCTTCTCATCGGAGCAGGAAAAAAAGAAGGAAGGAAAAAAGAAGCCTGGCGCTGATTGAATGAGACTTCACTGAACAAGTCTCTCGGTCTTCAAGATTCTCTGAATTTATAGAATTTCTCATTATCTCCGCATTTTCCTTATAAATTAAGATTCTCTAAAGTTGAGGATAACTATATACATATTAAGATTGCCCTCAAAGATATGAACTTATCCGCACAATTAATTTGGATGCCTAGGATGATTCTTGCTCCACTTTTTTTTTAACCTTTTCTTTTCTTTCTTTATCCCGTTTTCCAATTTTCAAAAACCACTCTCCTCCTTGCACCAGCAAAACGCATCAAATAAAATATAGCATCTGAATCTATTGATTATATCATTTAGAGAATTAATCAGCACAAAATATTTTTATTAGCAACAGCGATTTATAAATCCATAGTTATTGTGTTGATGATAAAAAAATATTTTTCATTTGTCATTTTCGTAAGCGATACAACCATTTATCAGAAAATATTTTTTAAATAATTATTTATCATGAAACAAATGGACCCTCAGTTTGTATAGAGATATATAGTTAGTCTAACAATACGTCTAACAATTATAAGGCAGAGAAAAATTTCAAATTCAAATTCTATCATGATTGTGTCAATATATGCATAGCAAATCTAATTCTATGACACACAATAGTACTTATTATACTATATTCCTAACAACTGAATGTATCATAGATAAATTATATAGATGTAGATAAATTATGTACATACATACATACATACATACATACATACATACATACATACATACATATATATGTTTGTAAATTTAGTTTAATGTTAATGATTCTGTTAATTGATCCGTTCAATATGGATTAGAGATTAGATATTGTTTCATTGACTCAATCACATCCCCTGTCACCGTTGCAGCTCCCGTAAAGAAAAAATCTCAATGAGATCCTTTCCTTTGTTGTCTTTTTAAATGGCATAAGAATGCCGTTTCTATTGCTTGAGAATTTTTTCTCTTTTCTTCATTATCTCTACATGCGTAAAATACAGCTTGAGAAATTTTGTCTTTTCTTCATTATCTCTACGCGCGCAAGTATTTAGGTCCTTGAAAGGTTTTCTTTTTTGCCTTCTGCTTTATAGAACTCAAAGAACTACATTTAAGATTGTTCGTTTGCATCATGTACTTTCTTTCGAGAAATAAACCCAAATTTGCTTTTTTCAATACGACTAAAAGAAAACGTAGATGACAAAGTTTTCAATATATCAAAAGCATCATTGCTTAGTTTTCTTTATACATAGAAGTTTCCAAAAGAAAAAAAAAAATCCCACTTCGGTCTTATTCAAATCACTCTAGTTTCTATTAATAGTAGATTATTCCATCAATTACTTTTCAAGCATCTTATAATCTCCACTCTCATGAGGTGATTGCAGCATTCATGATCTTTATACTCCTCGTCATTAACAATCATATCTTGTGAATCTTGATCTTTCTCTAGACTTGTTGTCATTAGCAATCCTATCTTGTGAAACGGCTGCTCGTTCCACTAGATCTCAGGAACAAGCTAGCTGCTAAATCACAAGACGTTGATTAGCAATGGTGATTGAAATAAGTAGAGATTTATCTCTGAGACCCTTGGATAAAAACTAAGATTGGTTTTTGGAGAATCAACTGAGTGTTTATTGAAGGAAGAAAGCATATCAATTACATCTAATGTTTTCCTCTTTTTTTTCTTTGATCTGTCCGTAAGAGATTCCTCAACGGAGAAGTTGACAATTTTCACGGCTAGAGCAAAATTCTGAATCAAAAGTTAGACCAAAACAAGCCGCAGAAAAGAAACTCACTTGGGCTTCAACATATGACCTCTTTTGTTCATCCCTTTTCTTCTTCTTTTTTTCTTTCTTCTTTCCACCCTGCTCCAACAGATATACGAATCATGGAGGCCTTTTCATCGGAGCAGAGTGAAAAGAAGAAAGGGAAAAAGAAACCGCTCCGCCTGGGCTGAGCGAATGGGGGCTTCAATGTACAAATCTCTCGGTCTCTAAGATTCTCTAAATTTATTGAATTTTCTCATTGCCTCAATAAATGTTTCCTTATAGATTAAGATTTTCTAAATTTATGGATACTTATTTATATCTTAAAATTACCTCGAAAATATGGACTTATCTGCACAATTAATTTGATCAGGGCCTCGGATGAATCTCCTTTGCTCCACTTTTTTTTTTTAACATTTTTTTTCTTTATCCTTTTTTCTCGTTTTCCAAACCGCTCTCCTCCTTGTGTCTTCCAAACAGCTACATTCCTATCTTTGAAAACTTATCGACAACTTTTATTTCATAATTTCACAGGTTTTCAATCAATACAAGTCTCTTTTCTTCCCAAAGAAGTTCAATAAGATAATCTTTGAAACCTTAGTTTAAATATCATCATCTAGGAAGTTGTGAATAGTTTTGTGAAGTGCTTTGAGTTATGCTCTGTATAAAAGTATGGTTGTGAATTTCAATATAAAAAATATGGCATTGCTTTTCTATCCCATTATTTTATTAGCTGGGGATTTAAAACTGCTTCCGCATGTGCTATTAAAAATTAAAATGTCGGTGATACATAGTCCTGAGATGTCGCATTATAAAATCGATCAAGTAGAAGGATGTGTGCGTGTTTGAGGATTGGGGCGTGACACATTCAACTGATATGACAATTGTATAATAAGAATTAGTATGTATACCATAATTAAATTGACTATGTGCATATTAACAATCATAATAGATTTACATAATCTAAAACGATTCTATATTCAGTAACTATTACACGTGGTCATTTTACTTATAAAAAAAAATTATATTAGAACCGAATATTTGTTAGAAAAATCCTTAAAAGTTTTATCTGAAAAGGAAAATAATCATGCCTTTCCCTGGGCCAACATTAGATGCTATGTTTCCAATATCTAGCCAGGGTATGTACCTTATTTTAGTTAATGTTAAACATTATATTACTATTTAGTTAGCAATTCATTTAGTATAATCTATTTATTTGATAAGCCAATTAAGGCTTTTAAACCAATCTAGATACCAAACGCTTAAAAACCCACATGTACTCGGAGTCATAATTGGATTAGTAAACGTTTGCCTAGGGTTTGTGAATCAGATAGTTTTGGGTGTAGAATCCTCCGGACCAAACCAATGGGAATTCTCATAAACTCCATAGCTAATTCTTTTAGTTAATCATGTCTTGGAATTTCGTGCATTCTGGAGGCATCTCCCAATGAAATACGACTCCTCCATGATGGTATGACAAGGCTTCCTTTGATTTGTTCGCCTCTTACTAGGGTCACCTAAGCTCAGCCATTATCTCGATTTATTTTTCACTTGCTTAGTATTTTAGAAGAGAATGCTCTACTATTCTTCTTGTGTTGAACAGATGGGATAATACTAATATGGGAGAGAGGACCCTATTTATAAATTAGCCCCTTCAGTTACAATCGTTGACCTCTCCTTGATAAAAGCGTGAAAATCCAGTCTTCCTTATTTACTAACTACCCTTAATTATTACAAAAATTCCCCATAATACAAGTTTACAATCATCATAATCAACCTAAATCTATATTAACCGAGCATGTCAAAATCATAATGTAGACGCATTTAGTGTACGGGGTTTGAGTATTACTTTTCCGCTTGTTTTGCTGATAACTATTTTCAGGAAATTGTTTTATGATTTCCAATATTTGAATAATGAATAACTACTAAATTTATAGAAAACATTTTCCCATGAACCCCCCCGCCCCCAAAAAAAAAAAAAACCTTAGATCAGAGGAGACAACTTCCTCTTCTAACGAGAAGGAAATTACTTCTCTTAAATAACTAAATGAATGAAAACAAACTATTTTCTTTTTAAATGATTTTGATGAAAAATATTTTCCTTTATAGTGAAGTTTTTAATGAAGCAAATGCAACTTTAAGATATTAAAAGTGTGAATATTATTTTCGTCCTACACCGCTGCTGTTTGTTTAAATAACGTCAAGTTATTTAATTTAACATCAAGTATTTACGAGTTGGTTTAGTTTTTCAACTCATATATTAAAGCAAGTGTCAAATAAAAAACATATTTATACAGCAAAGTGTGATCCTATCTTCCCCCACAAAATATATCCATATTTTTCATGGTCCAGCTCCGACTAACTCCATGATTTCTATAACATAATCAATAAGAAAAATTTTAACGACTTTGTATAGTCATCCATATTTTCTCCATATAGTTACTATCTCTTAAAATCTAAATCCATAAATTAACTGGCAAAATTCTGGTTTATCAATAGAAGTCTGTTCTAGAACACAATGTAGAGTGAACAACAAAAGGAGCTTCACGATAACTTCACATGAAATTGAGTCACGTGACACGATTTGCTTTAATTAATTAAGAGATGGATATATATACCTATTGTTGGTTTAAAGGACAGCCAGAAAGAAGGGATAAAAAGAAATAAACCTTAGGCTTGGGATCGAAAATTAATCTATTAAAATTCCTTTATATGAGACTTCTAATAGCAAAATTAGGCTTGAACTAGGACTCCGCCCCTTTGGAACTTATCTATATCCTTTCTTGCAAACAATAACAATCAATATATTAAGTGAGATAGAGTCCGATTTTGATATATCAAAATATGTGATAAGCATGGCCAAACAAATCCGTAATTCAATTAAGAGCAACTTGTACTAGTAGTCATAACCAGATAGAAAACCTTTGCCTATTAGACTTCGGAATCATGTAGTCTGAGTATATAATCCCCTGACCAAAGAAAGAGAATTTTTCATAAACACCGTAGCTACATTGTTTCAATTAAACATGTCTCTGAACAACTCACATTCTAGAGACAACTTCTCAACGAAACCCAGCTCCTCCACCGCAAGCCAACAACAGCAAAATAATTCCACACAGTTGGCGGCCGCACCTAGGAAAGGACCGAGAGATGACGACAGCAGGGAGAATGCTTATGAGCTTTTCAATGGAAAAACCGCTCTCCAGATAGCCAAGGAGGTTCTCAATCGGGATGATTGCCATAATTTTTCCTTCTTCACAACAACACCGGAGGAATATTTTGGCCTACCCATGAAGCCAAAATCGACCAATGGAGCAGCACCATCAAAAGGAAAGGAGCATAAAGTTGAGGAGAAGGGAGGAAAGTTTGTCTCCCATCCACATTGATTTGCAAATTGTTTAGGAATAATTAGGTTGATAATTTGGCTTGTTTTTATGGTTTCATCGTCGGCTTTCTTAGTTTAGGATTTTGTTAAGCACTTCTTTGGTTGGTTCTCTCTGTGTATAAGTTTTTTTTTTTTCTCGTGAAATTGACTTTCATGGAATTATCTATTTTAGTTCATGAGTCATGTCTTGGCAAGAACAAAACGAGTACGGTTGGATTTTCTTGTGACAATAAGATTAGGCGATGGGCACCTATGAAGGTGGTGTTAGTTTTTTTGTGTTATCTTATTATTGCTGTTATCTTTTAATTGGAAATTTGGGTGATCACGTGTTTTTTAGGTTTTTTTTTTTTTTTGGGGGCAACCAACTTTCTTTTGTTGTTTTGTTTATAAGTCTAATAAATGTCAAGTGAGCTAAGGTTTCATTGTTATTATTGTTATACAAACGCATAGACAAATACATGTCGTCCCCGTCGTCGTCATTATACTTTGTTCTTGTTGCCGTTGTTTCTATTACTACTATAACTATTACTAGTTTTACGACCCCTGCGCAGGATCTTCTTCTTTCTTTTCCTTTTTTTTTAATCAGAAAATAGAGATGAGCAAATATTTCTTCCAGTATTATAACTACACAGGTTTGTATTTAACTAAAGGTTCTCTTTATTAGTAATAATGTAATTCTAACCACTAAACTTTCGAACTACAAAAAGTAATGGACTATTGCAGATTCGAAAGTAAAAAAAAAAAAAAAAAGTATTGTTTATGATCCTTTTCTGGTCAAAATCAAGTCCTGTGATAACATCCAAGATGATTTTTGCCTACCAACTAGAATCCTCGAAAATAGGGACAATAGTTGAATAGGCTCTTCAAAATTGAAAAGACTGTAAATCCTCGACAATTACGTAGATAGTTTACATACCAAAGTAATATTTTTTATGATTACTTGATACAAGTTAAAACTCCACAAGCCAATCTAAATCTGATATTTAAGTATCTCAAAGAGAAATCTCTACATAGAATTTCAATTTTCCATAGAAGCTACATATCTTGTTTCCTTGATAACCGAGAGACTTGTCCACTCCTCTTATCTAATGGAATGAGCTAGGGCTAAGAATATCAGGAACATCGCAATCACCTTAGTCGTATATGCTACATTTGAACGAGTCCGGGCCAGCCATTAGTGGGCCTGGTAGCGCAGCCATTGGGCCCAGGCTGTCCTCTTTCCTGGCACAGCCCGATTCCAGGGAAGTTGGCTGGGAAATTAGCTTTGTGCTCAGCCAAAGTGATGGAAGTCCGGGAGTAAGTCTCTTTCGTTCTTTTTTTTTTTTTTTTTTTGGTTGGAAACGTTAAGTAATCTAGGGGAGAGTTTGTAAAACTCTTTTATTTTTGGTCGAAAGTTCACAAAACTATTAAGTAAAACTAATAAGTGAGCTAATTAGGGAAAATAACTATATTTCTCCCTAAATTAATGTCAAATTGCATAATCGCCAGAAGTGACTCATCACAATAACAGTGTGATAAAAGAGGGCACCAAAATGGTAGCAACAAAAAATTAATGCAGGGAAGGTGCGAGTTCAAATAATGCCGACAATGATAAGCTTGATTTGACATATCAATAAATCTAATTATATGTCTAAGTGCAAAATGAGTATTTAAATAATAAGTGATCCCCATTTAATGCCACAAAATGGCTACGTGATGTCACTTAGCAACAAACATTAAATAGTTTGGTCTTTTTGATAAATAACTAATATTCTACATTCATCACTAGTTGTTCTTATTCCAACGAATATATTTAGTCTTGTCATATCATTATTTTTCACCATGTTATGCGAAAGCACTTAGTGCATCAAGATATATAGCTTTGTCGACTAAATTGAGTATAATGTGTTCGGTTTGCATGATTAATGAAACAAGAAATGTTAATATGTAAATTGAACTTGTTCGGCTTTCTTGAGGGTCTAGGGAACAAAAAGTAAGAAAAACGAATAACCGCTTTTCAACTGCTTTTCAAGAACCCGACGCTCCATTCACGCTTGGTATAAGAGGTTGATATTTGCAAATTTAACCTCCACGAGCCATTCTATATTTTATATCCAGGTGTTTCGAGAGAAATCACCACTCAAAGATTTGGCTTTTCCATTGAAGGTCCACCAGTTTTTGTTCCCAAGATAACCGAGAGAATTCTCTTCTCTCTCTGATGAGATGGAACGAAAAGAAGATTCCCAAGATACGAGCGGTAATGCTGACGGGTTTGGAGATAGATCAAGAGCGTCGCAATCGCGTCCGCAACTTGATTTTTCAATACCGGGTTTTTCCTTATTTACGCAAACTCCACACGAGTACTTCTTTTTCTGGCAAAGAAGTAATGCTGCTGATCAAGGACGAGATGATCAAGCTGCAAGGGTCAACCCCGAACGAGAGGGAGAGGATGCTGTTCTTAATGGTCAGACAGCGACAGCTGAAGATCAAGAATTGACGGAGGGGTCATGTCGAAGGGAAAGCAACGATAATGTTGGTGATGATCAAAGGGCGAGGGTCGACTCCAAACAAGAGGGAGAGAATGCAGTTCCTAATGGTCAAATAGTGATGGTTGAAGATCCAGAATTGGCAGATGGATCGCATCGAAGGGAAAGCGATGATGTTTATGTAGGCGAAATTATCATAATCAGCCATCCGTCAAAAGCAAGAGAATCGTCAGAATTGCCCGAAGAAGTTTCGACGGCATCAACTGATGTTCGAAATGAAGAATCGATGGCGAGATCTCATGGACAAAAAAGAGACGACCTCAATTTCACAGTAGATAGCAATGAGTCGAGTTTAACGGAGTCGCCATTACTTGGTTCCAATCATGGAATGAGACATCAAAGGAGGAGGTCATCACGGAAGCCCGAACGAGAGGGAGAGGATGCTGTTCCTAATGGTCAGACAGCAACAGCTGAAGATCAAGAATCGACGGAGGGGTCATGTCGAAGGGAAAGCAACGATAATGTTGGTGATAATCAAAGGGCGAGGGTCGACTCTAAACAAGAGGGAGAGAATGCAGTGCCTAATGGTCAAATAGTGATGGTTGAAGATCCAGAATTGGCAGATGGATCGCATCGAAGGGAAAGCGATGATGTTTATGTAGGCGAAATTATCATAATCAGCCATCCGTCAAAAGCAAGAGAATCGTCAGAATTGCCCGAAGAAGTTTCGACGGCATCAACTGATGGTCGAAATGAAGAATCGACGGCGAGATCTCATGGACAAAAAAGAGACGACCTCAATTTCACAGTAGATAGCACTGAGTCGAGTTTAACGGAGTGGCCATTACTTGCTTCCAATCGTGGAATGAGACATCAAAGGAGGAGGTCATCACGGAAGCCATCAACTTCTTAGGAACGGTGCAGTTTTTTCTTGGAATAAAAGCTCACGGATTAGTTCCTTCTTGAGCTTTTCTTGGTTTTAGGGTTTTGTTAGGCATGATCAGTGCTCTCTGCGTATAAAGATTTCTTTTGAAATTGGTTTTCATGGAATTAATCACTTTTAGTTCGTGAATGATGTCTCGGCAAGAACCAAACAAGTGAGGATGAGTTTTCTCCAATAGATCCTCGTTTTTGTCTTCATTGATATGAAGGAAATTGATTTCCCACAAATCAATCTTATTTTTTCTCTTCAATTGCCATAGTTAATCAACATCTTGTGATTCCGTGGCTTGTTTGCTCCCAAGATATAATGAAACCAACTGTGGATTCAAAAGATATGATTGCTAAGGACAACGAGTCTGGAAAAAGATCAAGAATGTTACAGTCACTTCAAGTACTCATTAAGACTACACAATGAGAAGGCACTGATTTTTCCATTTTTTGTTTTGTTGGTGGAAGTAGGACAGCATCAACATTAGAGCGGGAAATCGTTAGACGCTTGAAAGGTAATTGATCGAATACTCTATTGTCAACAGACTAATATGAATAAGACCTAAGTGAATAATGGTTTTACTTTTGGAAATTTCTATAAATAAAGAAAAGTAATAATGCTTTGGGTTAATACCTTCAAAAACCCTAAACTGGTACACACGTGACAAATTTACCCCAAACTATTTTTTTTACCATAAAAAACCCCAAACCGGTACACCTGTGACAAATTTACCCCGACTGACCATAAAAAACCCTAAAGTGGTACACTTATGACAAATCCCCAAACTAATTTCTTCGATCACAAAAAATCCCAAACTGGTAAATTTGTAACAATTATACCCTGCAGTAAATTGGATTAATGCCACAAAAAAATCACAAAAATTGTAAACTGTGACTAACAAAGTGTAAAATCCTAAATCGATATACCAATTAACCATCACGTGTCATTTAACTTAATTAAAATTTTTAACAAAAACAAACATAGGGTAAATTTGTCACAAATATACCAGTTTGGAGTAAATTTGTCAAAAGTGTACCGGTTTGGAGTTTTTGGTGGTAAAAAAAATAGTTTTGAATAAATTTGTTACAAGTGTACCAGTTTGGGGTTTTTCAGTGTATTAACCCTAATGCTTTTGATATATTGATAACTTTGTCGTCTACGTTTTCAAGCTTGATTAGTGACTTTCTCTTAAGTCGTATTGAAAAAAAGCAAGATTGAGTAGGTGCAAATTAATCGGGAATACTTTTCTGACTTCAAATGCTTTGTGATTCAACAAATACTATATCAAACCAGAGTTTTATCACAAAAGAAAGTACGTGATGAGAATGAACAATCTTAAATATACGCCTTTGAGTTACATGAAGCAAAAGGCAAAGAAGAAAACCATTCCCAAGCACAGATACTTGGGCAACGTAGAGATAATGCAAAGAAGAACAAATTTCTCGAGCTATATTTGCATGTGAATAGAGACGACGCTCTTTTGCATTTAAAAATACAGGAGAGCAAAAGGATCTGGCTTGAGATTTTTCTTACGGGAGCTGCAATGGTGAGTGTGAGATAATTCTAAATGCGTGGAATATACAAAAGTCATGGAATCCAAATTACTGCATTGGCTTTTGATAAGAGGGACATGATTAGGTCAGAGAAATAATATCAAATCTTTAATACATATTTAACGAATCAATTAACAGAACTCACTAACATTGAAGTAAATTAAATAAATATATATTTATGATAAATTCGGATGGTATGAAGACAGTATAATAATTATTTGTGTGCATAGCAGAGTTAAATTCACTATGCATGTGTTGATAATTGTGATAGATTTAGATACTTTCTCATAACTATTAGACATTGTCAACATGCTACCTGAAAAAATTATAGCAAAACTGTATATTTCTTTACAAGCTGAGGGTCTATTTGTTTTATGAAAAATTAATTATTTAAGAACATTTCAATGAATAATTGATAATTTTACTTAAGAAAATGACGAATGAAAAATATTGTTATACCATCAATGCAATAGTTAAGGATAAATTGTTCTCGATAATGAAAATTTTTTACTAACTAAATTTTTTATACGATATTACCAATCATTTTTCAGAATTTTTTTTTTCAAATTTTATTTTTTCTGTTAAACAAACTCACCTTGATATTTCAAAAGTTGTTCTCTGAGGCTTTTACTTTTATTAGAAAGATCTTTGAAGTTTTCTTTAACAAGGGAAACAATCACGTGTTTTCTTGGTCTTCTTTAAAAGACAATAAAAAAATGTAAAATTAGGAAAAAAAATTCCCCTTATGTATGTGTGTGTCACATTTGTTGAACGAGTCTATGTTTCTGGTTTGTTTTTTTATGTGTTAATAATCTATTAAGCACTTTTATTATGTGGATTGGTTGCTATACGTGTGAAGTTAGTGGGGTGTGGTGGTTATTTGTTTTTGTAAAGCCTATATAAAGGCTATTGTGTCAGTTTTTTTTTTAGTGCGTGTGGTTATGCAGACGTTTCTCTGTTTTTGTGCATATCAGAAAATTTCCTCTGTTTTCTTCTGTTTTTAATGCTGTTTTTGCACATCTGCATATCTACATCTTCTCTGGTTTTTAACATTGGTATCAGAGCGGAGGTTGAAAAGAAAAGTGTGTGTTTGAGTGCTGTAAAAAGGTGAGAACCAAAAGAGAGTTTTATTGCAGCAAGTACTTTCGTTTGCAATAGTCAAGGGAGAGTATTGCAGCAGGTTATTTTCGTTTGTAGCAGCAGCAGGTTGCTTTTGTGGTGGTTCTATTTTGCAGCAGTAGTAATGGCCTCAGAAACATTTGTACAACCTGCTATTCCACACTTTGATGGTCATTATGATCATTGGAGCATGCTAATGGAGAATTTTCTCAAGTCCAAGGAGTATTGGGATGTTGTTTCTTCGGGAGTTGCCGAACCTAATGAAGGAGTTGTGTTAACAGCAGCGCAAAGAACAGCTTTGGATGCGTTAAAATTGAAGGATCTCAAGGCCAAAAATTATCTTTTCCAAGCAATTGACAGATCCATTTTGGAGACAATTCTTTGCAAGGATACCTCCAAGGAAATATGGGATTCCATGAAGAAAAAGTATCAAGGCTCAACAAGAGCAAAGAGGCAGCAGCTTCAAACGCTTCGTTCGGAGTTTGAAATGCTACGAATGAAGTCGGGAGAGACAATCACAGATTTCTTCTCTCGGACAATAGCAATAGTTAATAAGATGCGGATTCATGGCGACAAGACGGAGGATGTCATCATCGTTGAAAAGATTCTTCAATCGTTGACACCAAAATTCAACTTTATTATTTGTTCCATAGAAGAAGCCAAGGACATTGAAGAACTTTCCATGGATGAGTTGCAAGGATCCTTGTTAGTTCATGAACAAAAACTCCTACAACAAGAGACGGAAGAGCAAGCTTTGAAGGTCTCAACTGGAGATCATTCTTCATCAGCAGCAAAGGTGAACAAAGGAAGAGGCAGAGGAAGGGAGAACAACGATCGCAGTGGCTTCAGCTTTGATCAAAAGTCTGAAAGCTATTCCTATTGTGATTTCCAAGGGAGAGGAAGAGGTCGTGGAGGACGACATTCAACTGGTTTTAGGCCAAGGTCAGTAGACAAATCCAAAGTGGAGTGTTTTAGATGCCACAGGTATGGGCATTACAAATCTGAATGTTGAACTAATTTGAATAAACAAAGAGTTGAAAGAACTAACTTTGCTGAGAAAGAAGAAGTATCTCTTTTGATGGTGTGCCATGAGAAGGAAGAAACTCAACCAAATATGTGGTATCTCGACACTGGTTGTAGCAATCACATGTGTGGAGACAAGAAAATGTTTTTTGATTTAGACGAAACGTACAACAATACCGTAAAGTTTGGTGATAATTCCATTGTGTCGGTGATGGGGAAAGGAACAATGGCAATTCATCCAAAAGTGACTTCGGTACAAACTATCTCAAATGTATTGTATGTCCCTGAATTGAAGACTAGTCTGTTAAGTGCTAGTCAGCTGCAAGAGAAGGGATATAAAATCTCTATTAAAGGTGGGATTTGTAGAATCCAAGATGAGAAGTTGGGTTTAATTGCTGAAGTCAAAATGACAGGCAATCGGATGTTTCCATTGTATCTTCACAACACTACAAATTCATGTTTCTCTGCAAGATTGAAGGAGGAAGCCTGGTTATGGCATTTTCGCTATGGGCATCTTAATTTTGGTGGGTTGCGAACACTATATAAAAAAGAGATGGTGGAGGGTCTTCCTCAAATCTCTGCTCCTTTGGAAATTTGTGAAGATTGTGTTGTTAGCAAGCAACATCGTGCTCAATTTCCACAAAGAAAATCGTGGAGAGCAAAAAGTCCGTTGGTGTTGGTTCATTCAAATATTTGTGGACCAATATCTCCAATTTCCAATGGAGGTAAACGGTATATCATTACCTTCATTGATGATTTTAGCCGGAAGATTTGAGTGTATTTTTTGCAAGAAAAATCTGAAGCTTTTGCGGCTTTCAAGAACTTCAAAGCCCTTGTTGAAAAGGATGGAGGAAATCAAATAAAGGTCCTTCGCATGGATCATGGTGGAGAGTACAACTCGCTTGAGTTTATAGATTTTTGTATGAAGCATGGGATCAAGAGACAACTTACAGCAACCTATACACCATAGCAAAATGGCGTATGTGAGAGGAAGAATCGTACCATTCTGAATATGGTGCGAAGTCTCTTGAGGGGAAGCGGAATTCCAAAAAGTTTCTGGCCTGAAGCAGTCAATTGGAGCATTCACATTTTAAATAGAAGTCCCACTCTAGCTGTTCAAAATATGACACCGGAAGAAGCATGGAGCGGCCAAAGAAGTCTCTTGAGGGGAAGTGGAATTCCAAAAAGTTTCTGGCCTGAAGTAGTCAATTGGAGCATTCACATTTTAAATAGAAGTCCCACTCTAGCTGTTCAAAATATGACACCGAAAGAAGCATGGAGCAGCCAAGGACCTGCAGTAGATCACTTCAGGATTTTTGGGTGTATTGCCTACGCCCATGTTCCTGACCAAAAAAGGAAGAAGCTAGATGATAGGAGAGTCAAATGTGTTTTTCTTGGCATTAGTGATCAATCAAAAACCTATAAACTTTATAATCCTATGACCAAGAAAATCATTATCAGCCATGATGTGATATTTGATGAAGAACAAAGTTGGCTGTGGGGTGAACAAGGTGTTGGTAAGCAAATTCCAACGAATTTTGAAGATGAAAATGGGCTGATGCAGCAATCCACAACAACCCAAATCGCCACAGGTAGTGTCCAAAGTATAGCAGCAGCTGTGGAACCTGAAGATCGGCCTCATCGTGTTCGACGAAGGCCTGCATGGATGAGTGATTATGAAGTAACAGGAGTTGATCAATATGAAGATCCACTTATCCATTTTGCTTTGTTTTCAGATTGTGATCCAACAACTTTTGATGAAGCAATACAAAAAGAAAATTGGAGGATAGCAATGGATGAAGAAATTGCAGCTATTGAGAGGAATGACACTTGGGAGTTAACAGATCTTCCAAAAGGACACAAAACAATCGGAGTCAAGTGGGTGTACAAGACAAAATTGAACAAGAATGGTGAAGTTGATAAGTATAAGGCGCGCTTGGTGGCGAAAGGCTACAAGCAGGAATTTGAAGTGGATTACAAAGAAGTATTTGCACCTGTAGCAAGATTTGACACAATCAGATTGGTAATTGCATTAGCAGCGCAGAATTCATGGCCTATCTTCCAATTGGATGTGAAGTCAGCATTCTTGACAGGTTTCAAATGAATAATTGTGACCCCATGACTACTCCAACTGAAGTTGGATTGAAGCTCTTGAAAGATCCTCATGGAAGCAAGGTGGATAGCACTCTCTACAAGCAGATTGTTGGAAGCCTGATGTATTTGACGGGGACAAGACCAGATATCATGCATGCTGTGAGCCTTATAAGCAGGTATATGGAGCACCCAACTGAGTTACATTTACAAGCTGCAAAAAGGATTTTTCGCTATTTTCAAGGAACTAAAAATTTTGGACTGTTCTATAAAAAGGGAGAAAAGTTAGATTTGTTTGGGTTTACAGATAGCGATTATGCTGGAGATGTTGATGATAGAAGAAGTACTTCAGGGTATGTATTCATGCTTGGTTCAGGGGCGGTTTCATGGTCTTCAAAGAAGCAATCAATTGTTACTTTATCAACAACTGAAGTAGAATTTGTTGCTGCAACTTCATGCGCTTGTCAAGCCATATGGTTACGGAAGATTCTTGAAGAACTTCAGTTCAAATAGCAAAAAGCAACTATAATCTATTATGACAGTAGCTCAACTATCAAGCTGTCCAAAAATCCAGCTCTACATGGGAGGAGCAAGCATATAGATGTGAAGTACCGCTTCTTAAGAGATCTTACAAAGGATGAAGTAGTTGAGCTAGTTTTCTGTAAAAGTGTAGAAGTGAAGATCAAGTGGCTGATATATTCACCAAGCCCCTAAAGTTGTCCATGTTTCAGAAGTTGAGAAAGCTCCTTGGTGTTCGTTTGTTGGATATTCCAAATTGAGAAAGGGTCCTTTAAACTGATTATTTGCAACATTAGTTTAAGGGAGGGAATGTTGAACGAGTCTATGTTTCTGGTTTGTTTTTTTATGTGTTAATAGTCTATTAAGCACTTTTATTATGTGGATTGGTTGCTGTACGTGTGAAGTTAGTGGGGTGTGGTGGTTATTTATTTTTGTAAAGCCTATATAAAGGCTATTGTGTCAGTTTTTTTTTTAGTGCGTGTGGTTATGCAGACGTTCCTCTGTTTTTGTGCATATCAAAAAATTTCCTCTGTTTTCCTCTGTTTTTAACACTGTTTTTGCACATCTGCGTATCTACATCTCCTCTGGTTTTTAACATCATTTGTGTGTGTGTGTGTGTGTGTAGGTTCGGATGCTTATATTTTAATCAAGGTTTCAAAGATTTTTTTATTAATCTTCTCCAGGACTAGCGTTAAGTGAAAAGGACTTTTTGAAAAATTATCAAGATCCTTTCAAGAAATAGAAATAGCAGGAAGACGCCCGCGCGGGGCTGGCGGGGGCGGGGTGATGGGGGATTCAAGAATCCACGAACACCTCAACACGCCAAATAAACACCATGCTGAAATGCTCGATATGAATTTTGACTCTTGATTCCTTTAATGGGAGAGAATTTCTTAGTAAAATTGTAATTTTGAACGATGTTGAATTCCAAGTATTGGGTTGATGTAGAGGCTGTTAAACAGTGAAATCATGCTATAAGGTAATTTCGCAATGTTGTCATTGTGCAATACTTTATAAAAGTCGATTTAGGTTTACAATTTAGGCCTGACCTTCTCCTCGATAGAGAGAGAAGTAAATTTAGGAGTATTGCCTAAAAAACGAGCCTAGTGGCTCATGACTTAGACGCGAATTATCCCAAACTTATACATTGCGTGACGTTGGATATTTAAATTGATGTTATAAAAATTTTCAAAAGAAGAGTCGCTATTAACTTATTAAGATCAGCTAAAAATCAATTTAGGTATAAGAGTGCACCTCACTTCCTATGCAACAAAAGATTATGGGATCGGAAATATGATTATACTAATTAATCAATTAGTGCCTTTTTGGTACCAATCTTATTCAATTCAAAAATATTTTTTCAAGTAGTTCAGATTGATTTAAGCATATTCACTAACATGTAAAGTGATCGTGTAAGTGCCCACCTATTCAAAGTAATAATCAATAAAAAAAAATTAAATAAATTGCAAGGGAAAACGAGTATCTAACACTAAGAGATAAATATTTGCCAATCCTAACTAGGCTAAAGGGAAGCTATAATTATCATATTGAAAATTGCGCAATTAAGAGCATTTGTCTCTGAGGACAATTAAAACCCTATGTTAGAACCTTAAGGCTTGTTTCATTTTGAGCAAAATCTTAATAAAAAAGGAAAAGGGGAAAAATTAATAAAAAATTTGGAAAAAAATAAAAATTGTTTAAAAATTGCCACATCAAAGTTTGCCAGCTGGCTGGCATTCATGTTAATGCCAACTAGCTAAAATTGGCCAGAATGACTAAATTAGTACCGATATGAAAAAATTTATGATTAAATTGGTTTAATTGAAAGGTTTAAAACTTAATTGGTACTAATACCATAGGTTTATGACTTTTTTGGTATATTCCCCAATATAAATCTAAATGCATGGAATATACGAAAAGTCCTAGAATCTTTCGACTCTTTGGCTTTTGATAAGGGGGATGTGATTAGGTTAGATAAAATTATTTCTAATCTTTAATCCATATTGAACGTTAATAGAAGAGGCATATATTAACCTTTCACAAATCCTCCTCCTTTCTACCTTTGCCCAATTTTCACCGATTGCACCAGTTTTGCCTTAATTCCATAGGAGATAGGGGTGAGCATCGATCCAGGGTCAACCTTGGACTGACCCTAGATTGGCCCAACCCTGTCAGTCTTGGTTTACTTCCTAGGGAGATTGAGTTAGTCCTTGATCCTAAAATTTATGAATCAGTACTGTGCAGGTTGGTTCTCAGTTTTGGAAGTTTAGGGTTAACTAACCCTGACTATATATATATATATATATATTATTTATAATTTTTATATAGAGAAAACCTAAAATAAACGACGTCAACAATATTAAACAGCTCTTTAGTGAGGAGTTCAATTAATTTTATATTATTCTTAAATAACTTAGATTTTTAATATATTTTACAGCATCAATAGTCATAATTTACGAATGAGGGAAATGTTTTTGTGAGGAGTCCTCATGGTGTCCAAAAGGGCATAAACAACTTCTTACGGCATCCTCCTTTAGTACTCATTCTCTTCCATCTTATTTGTCATCTTAGTCTTCAATTAGCCAAAATTGAAAGAAATAACTTCTCCGTTTGCCACTCGACACCCACCTCGCTTGCTGTGGGTCACTCATGTCGCTCGCTGCTCGATGCCCACTTCGCTTGTTGCTCCCCACTTGACACTCAATGCTCACTCTGTTCAACGCTTACCCCACTCGACCCTTATTGCTTGCCTCTCTTAGCTAACCTTGCTTATCATCGAATACATTGGGTCGATCTGGTCCTCGATTGCCATTTCAAAGAGTACAAAAAATGAAATAAAAAATTATTAGTTAGTCCTAGGTTGACCCTAGAACCGGACCGAACTCATTGGGTCAATCCAATCCTCAATCGTTTTTTCAAAGAGGACAAAAAATGAAATAAAAAATTATCGGTTAGTCTCGGGTTAACCTTGGAACTGGATCAGTTCGGTCCTTAGTCCAAAGCTCAATAGGGTCGGTCCTCAGTCCTAAAAATTGAGGACCAGCACTGTGTGAGTTAATCTTTGGGTTAGGGGCTGGACTGGACCATGCTCACCCCTAATAAGAGATGCTCCGAGATTTCAAGGTATTTTTACTTTTAACTTGATTTTTTAATCATATGCGACATATGAGTAGGCATAATCAGTATGGAGAAATGCTAATGCTCAAAGTAAGTATATGTTTATACATCTCCTTTATTTGGTATCTCCTTTGACTCTTTCAACTTTTCTTTTTGCAATTCTTTTCGAGTTTTTTTTTTTTTTATGCAACTTGTTTTTTGGTCGACCTTCGAATTAGGGATTTTTCTCTATCCCTCAAAATTGTCAACTTGGTCATTGAGCAGTCTCTTTAAGGTTGTCCATGATATTCAAGTTCGACCCAACTAGTTCCAAAAAAACAAAAGAAGAACATTGGACGAAGATTCTATGCTTTCTTTCTTCAACAAGTATATGTTTTTATTTTCTTTGATGCAAAGATAATCTTCGTGTATACATTAGTGTAAGATGTTTTCAGTTTTCTTGTTATAAAGGATTTAAGCATATAATTGTTCTTTTAATTATACGTAGAATATTAATATTTTCAGTTTTGTTGATCTAGAAGAAACTAGTTAATAACTGCTTTTCAAAAAGCTCGGCCCTCAATAATTCACTCTTCATATGTCAAAATAGCACTCGCAAGTTAAACCTCCACAGCTCTGTTCCATTTGATAAATGAGAGAATACAAAAATTTTCATTAAACCTACATGTCTTTTTTTAAATTCTAATGGAAAGATCCCCAGATTCACAAGTATATGTGATTAGTAATGGCAATTGAAACTCTAAGCACACAATTTCGTTCTATGCATAATCCACTACACACGATCGCCCTAACTTATAGTATAAGATAAAGCATAAATCTGATACTTAACTTGTATCTTAAATATATAAAGGACACTAATTTTTAAAGACAAAAGAATTCTCTCATTTTTCCAAGAAACAAAAACTTGTGTAGGTCCAGTGAAAAATTTAGATTGTGTGTGGTGATTTCTTTTTGAAACTCTTGGATGTAAATTATTAAATCGGTTGCTGAGGTTTAGTTGGAAAGTACCATTCTCTTATATGAAGTGTGAACCGAGCGCCAAGTTTTCGTAGGATGGATGAAAAATAGTTATTTAGATTTCACAACTTTGTTCCCTTAGACATTCAAGAAAGCATAATGAATTAAACGTACATATCAACAATAACAGTTCTTTACATATCTCAATGGTCAAAGAACTTTTTTGTGAATGTTGAATAGTTCCAGCATCAAAATCTAATTACATTTATTTATTTGTTTAAATCCAAGCACAAAAATTAACACGCTATACCTACTCTGCTATAGTCTCACTATTGAATTTTGAGAAAACTCCTCTCACTAATTTGTGTCAAATGTATTTGGTTTTTCTTGATAAAAGGAAACAAGTAAAGACATGTTTTTCATGATATGTGAGTCTAACTTGTTCAGCTTTCTTGAATGTCTGAGAGACCAAAACTATAAATGCATGACAGTTAATCATCGATTTTTCAAAAACTCGGTGCTCAATTCACGCTTTACGTAAAGACATCAATACTTGTATTAAACCTCCACAAGCCAATCTACATTTTATATCCCAAAGCTTCAGTGAAAAATTAACACACAGAGCTTAAGTTTTTCCATTGAAGTTACACAAGTTTTTACTCCTAAGATAACCGACAAATTAACACACAGAGCTTAAATTGTTGTAATTGTGTATTTCCCCTTTTGCACCTCCAATGACGAGTATTTCCTTTTATATAATTTGTGTTTGAGTTACTATCTTTACAAAGGCTAAATAATTAATAATTAATGTCCGAGCCCCTTTTCTTACCAACTTAAGGATAAGTATGGCAAACTCAAATGATAGTTGTCACCGGCATAAGTCATGAACTTAATCCTTACACACACGCATACACACACACACATATGATTTGATGTAACTTAGTTTACATTTTGCAACCAATATTCTTGTCCATTGTCAGTAGACCTAGGGCAACTACGATACATGCTCTTAATACATTTTACAATAATAATAATAATAATAATAATAATAATAATAATAATAATAATAATAATAATAATAAATTAACTCCTCGCATGTCCCAGTTAGTTGTACTGATTATGGAATTTGGCGTCGCAATCGATAATGAATTATGCTACACCTCAAATACACGTGCCGGAGTATATTAATCCAAAGAAATAATTGTGCAAAGCGAAGACCAAGCAAACAGATCAAACAAGAAAACAGCGCTTCTGAAGGAGCTCCAATCTACTTGCAGGAAATATTGACCTTCTTACTGTGCGTTAAAGCGTCTGGTTCTTATAAGAACCCACGTTGAACAAGTCCTAGTCAAACTCGAAGCCCCCAGTGCAGTTTCCAATTTCAACCAAACACTTCAACGCACAGTAGGAAGGTCAATATTACTTCTGCTTCTTGTTCACGATTCCACGAATCCAACCACGAATATAATTTTCATAATTTGCATTACTTGATTTTGGACGGCCGTCAAATATTCAATTCAAAACATTCGGAATTTCACATATAAAAATAAGCTCGGGTGTCCATTAAAGGAAAGAACAGTTCTCTAGTTATTGAACGAAGACCTTCCTAATTTACTTATTGAGGGCCAATTTCCTGAAAAACAGTTCTTTAGGTGTTTCCTTTATATCAAGAAAGAAAAACAGCCCATTAAAGAAGCCGTTTCAGTGTACAAGTCTTCAAGATTCTCTAAAATTAGTGAAGTTTGTCATTGCCTCATCAGATATTTCCTAATAGATTATGTTTCTTTGAAGTTAAGGACAATAATTTACATCTTAAGATCACCTTTGAAGAAATGGACTTATCCGCACAATTAATTTGAATGGCCTAGGATAAATTTCCCTTTTCTCCTAATCATTTTTTACCTTATATTTTCTTTCTTTTTCAAGTTTTCCAGAACAGCCCTCCTCCTTGCACCCGCAAAACTCATCAAATTAGTGTTGAAGGGGCAGTAGTGATCCACACCACCCTCTGTCGGTCCGTCCTCACCAACGCTCCCACAAGCCATCACGCGATTGATTCACGGCCGTGGGCAGACCCATTGTACTCTCTCTCTCTCTCTCTCTCTCTCTCTCTAGTGACTTTATCAAGCATCGTAGGCATCGCGTCAAAGATGTCAAGGTTGTGCTTGAAGACAATCGATTGAAAATAAAATAAAAAATAGAGATAGATGGGTGAAATGATGGGGACGCCAATGGGTTGGCAGCATGTCAAAGAAGGGGCAAGAGATTCATATTAGGGATTTTCGAGTGATTACATAAATTTGCTCGAAAGACCAAAGTGTTCAGTTTTAAGGAGTACTCTTACGGGCACAATTGTTAGAAAATCAAATTCAAAAACTTAAGGTGAAGGGAAATGTTAGAAACAATTGAGGTCTAACACGATATAGTGTTAAAAAGTCCAACCAAAAAAATTATCGAGCACAATGAAATCAACCACTACTTTAACAAAATTACCCCCTAACTTTAAAGTTACTCCCTAATTTTGAGCCTTTAGGATGAATTTACCAAGTAAGTTACACCCTAATCTCAATTAATTAAATGCCAGCGCTTTTATTGGCATAGGTATTGGAAGAGTTAAGTGTTAGATACAACATCATAATACATATATACCCAACAAAGTATTTTAAATATAGCATATTCCCCTATCAATACCATCAAGAGATTTGTGACACTGCAAGTTGCAAGTTTCTGAACTCTTTCTCACTGTCTAAATAAGCATTACCGATTCGATTGTTTAAGAAGTGCACCGGAGCACTTTTTGACAAACTCTCATGTCATAACATAAATTCACAAAATTTTCAACACGAACAGCGCTTTTGACAACCATAAATTGGGTTGACAAACCTAATGTTTAGACAAGAAAAAACCTAATAGCTTTTAAAGATAGTAGCAAGAAAATAGTTATATAAAGAGACATACTCATTATAGATGATAGTATAAGCAAATCTCACACATTTTAGCTTTTCACTATCCCTGTCATTATATTATATAGATAATCATTAGCACAATATGTATCCTTTTGAAACTAGATAGCCTTCAAATCGATGTTAAGCAAAAAATCAATCAATCTAAGAACATGCTCCAAGGGAGCAGTAGCTTGACCATGAAGCAGATCGTTTCTTACCTTCCACGCAAACTATTCCGAAGAAACTGCAACATCACTTTCTGCTGTTCTTTGCCGTTCCCCCATTTTTGCTAGAGCCAGGTGAACTCGGATTGCCAATCACCAGAATTCCTGTTAATAAAGAAGAGCTCCAGCACCTTGCACCTGACTTTAGAAGAGAACTGCAATTTAAAATCAATTTCCCTGATGTCTTTCCAAGGAGGAAGCACAGAAATTATCTCATCTACAGACCAAATTCTCATATCGCTTGACATGCAAAATCATCAGTGTATCATAACATGAAGTGAGACTTCTGACCACAAACATTTGGGGGGAAAAAGAGTGTATCATGATAATACAATCTCCAATGTTTCCTTAATCCATTAATGCAGCAGTCTGCATATATTGATAAATGAGCTTACTAGGTATGCATTGCCAATGCTACCAAAAAGTCTTGAGATAGGAAACGAGATAGAGTAATCTGTAGTTGCACTAGTTGCAATGCCCAGGGATCGAGATGCGTGATTCAAGCCATGAATAATTTGGTCTTATGGAAGCTGAAAAATGCTTATGGTGGCATAGCATCGAACACATACATGCATAGCATTCAACAAGCTTGGTCATTTTCTTCCGCATGGTCTAAAATCTGCTGGTGCTGACAATGCAGAAGTCATAAATGCAGTCTTGAGTTGCATATTTAACTCATACAGAGGACACACTTTACTAGTCTAAAGAAAAACTCAAAGTGAAAATGAAAAAACATTCTAAAGCTAGCAAGAAGTATCCAAAGTAAATGGACACCGCCGCACTACTTCTTCTCATCATTTTGTGGCCAGAGCACCTACAAATAAAACCATACCTTCTCAATTCAGATGTAACTTTCAACTTTTCAGCAGTCAGAATCAATCTTTACCAATAAATGTAGCAGCAATCGAGTCATATCTAAAGTGGAAAGAGGCTCTCTATGACGGGGACCAGTTCGTATCTCGCTGACAATGGAAGAATTGAGAATTGTCCCGTGATCGGATTCCAAGAAACTCGTTCTTTACAATATATTTCCATAAGAAGCTCGCCATTCCACGTGAAGCCATCAAATCTTGTTACCGGTACAGTAGCCTCGAAAGTATACAGCTTAGTCCAAGACTCAGGGTCACCGTAGTCTCTCATAACCCAAACGAAACAAGCGCAATTCAAATCAAACCGCTCAGTCGCCTCCCCACCGCTAAACAATACAGCCAGCAAACCGTTCAATACCGCCACGGACAACACAAAATGGAGACTGTCTATGAGAAGCATCTCTTCCGGCAGAGCCATTTTATCAAACACCTCATCCGCAATATTGAACAAGGCTATGGATACGTCAAACACCTCACCCGCAATATTGAACAAGGCTTTGGATCCGTATCCATCCCACTTTCCATTAAAAGAACACCAGTGCAGATTCCCATTCAAGAAGACCGCACTGCTGCCGTGGCAGAGAAGAGGAACCTCACAATTTGAAGTCCTCCATGAATCTGCACGGAGCGAATAAACCTCGATTCGAGACTCCCTGTCGCGGAAGCGCCGATGGCGATCACTTACAAATCGGATAACCCTCACGACACGATAGTCATTAGACTTAGCGTCGAAGCAAAACCCTAGAGCTACACGAGCGGCCCCCATGGAAAGGGGTTGCCCCCGCTCCGGACGGGGGAGCTGAACCGCCTTGTGCTTCCTGGTGAAAAGATTCCACAGATACAGCGCCCGCTCAGTGCCGTCACTGGAACTCTCCGAGACGCAGATCAAACCGTTACACGAACCGACGAGGGCATAACGGTTGGGAGGAGCAACGAACGGGATTTCGATTTGCGACGGGGAAGGAGACTGGGCGAGAGGCGCGTTGGGGAACAGAGAGCACCGGTTCTGAACGGCGTCGTCGCCGCAATCTAGACACGCGAGATGCCGACTGGAGGCGTGGAGGGCGGAGTGGCTCCAGTGGAGGGCCACGAAACGAGGGTCGTCGATGGCGGATCGCCACGACCGGCAGACGCACCTGAATCGGAGGAGGGATCTCGCCGGCAACCGCTTCAGGATCTCGACGGCGACGTCGTGAGGGAGCTTCGGGCCGCCGCCCTCATCGTCGGAAGAAGAGGAACTCATGGTGGCTTTAGGAGTTGAGAAGGAGGAGCGAAGTAGAGAGAGAGCTGTAGAGAGCTGGAAAGAACTACGCTACAGAAGTGGCCGTCGCAGTCCCCCGTTACTTAACACCATTTTGTCACGTGACTTGACACAGGAGTTTCCTAATGTAAGCTCTCTGCTGGCACAGCACAATATTTTACAATAATAATAATAATAATAACACAATTAGGTTCCCTCCACTTTCTTTAATAAATAGAAATATGTTAATCATACATAACAATCTTGTTTCATACATGTGCATAGCCTGTGTCTTGTCTCTAACTTAAATTTTGGTATATATAAGTCAAGACCCCTAATTGTCTCACTTTTTGAGAGCCACATTTAGTCTCTGTGTATGTATTACTCTAATTATAAAGTAAAGATAAAATAAAGGTAAAATGGTCAAATAAAAAGGACAAAAAGGTAAAGGAAAGAAATTAACCACTTACTTTCAATCGAGAAATGACAACCGATAAAATTCCTTAATTGTTCTTATGTGATTTCATTCTTTGGCTCAATGTGAGGAAATTTAGAATGCTCCTTTTATTTTCTTCTACTTTTTCAACTTACAAAAAAAAAAAATGTTACTTTTTAGTTATTAAAAAAGAAAAATGTTCATTATAATTGCTTTTTGGAAAGGGGTGAAAAGATCACAAGTTTGAGGAGCTGTGACAGAGATATCTTCCACAATTTATGGTGCCATTCTTAACGGATCATCAAAATTACAAAATATCCAAATATCCAACTGAAGACAAGGTTGGAAATGATGATGGCGAGGACCGAGGAGGGCAGATTCTATGTCTAAAAAAGTCAAAAACTTGTCAAAGAGAGAATTACTGGACAAGCAAATAATTATTCAGGACCCACTTGGAAATAGAAGATCCACACATACTTGACTAAAGAAACAAGACATGTACATACTAAAATATTATTAAAGATTATCCACGTCAGCATCGATCATGTTACGTAAAACGATCGGCGTTTATATTAGCAATTTATGTTCAAAAGTAGCCAAATGGACTAAATTGATAAAACATTGAAAGGTTATAAGACTCAATTGACAAAATTGAAATGTTTAAAGTGAATTGGCAAGAGTATAATAGGTTTAGAATTTTTTTGAACAATTTTTTCTTGGTACTGGAGACTGTAGCATGAATGGACCACAATGGAACAACTTTTCAATACAAGGATTCCACTTCTACAGGCAAACATGTTCTTGATAATGAAGGAAAATTACTCCTTCGTCGATCGTTCTTGTTGCTATCTGCGCAAATTTCCTTGCATCTATGAAGTATTCAGCGCCTTATTACCTTTGAAATTTGAGCGGATGAGGGGCCATCCCATCATGTCCAAGACGATCTGATTGTCTTTACTTCATTAAGATTTACGAATAAACATGCAAAAGCTAAGCTGTTTTTGCAGATCATGCGTAGAGATTTAGAACTCCGACTTGGATTGAGACTGCAGACAACTTACATAGACATCTTTCAAACATGTTACTCAGTGAACCATATTCGTGATGTGCGTGCTTTCGAAGCTAAAAGATCTTCAGATCTTGCCAAGAGAGAACTATCTGCAATTTGCATTAGATAACGCAAACCGCACAAGGCAAGGCTTCTGTTTCGGAAACAGATCTGTGCAGGCAGAAATCAACACTAAGCAGAACACAACGACCTTGAAGTCCTCATCTTAGAGAAAGAATCATTTCATATCCTCATTGAATTTTGAATCCATACGGTCAGATCAATGTCCTCCTTTTCTCATCCCAGGACCAAACAGATCTTGTTCTGTACATGTATCTATCATTATCATAATTATATAACTAATTAAAAATCACATGTGGTTGGCACAGTAGGCTGAGTGTTAGTTTCTCCAACCAACCACAGTACTAGTGGCAGGACCGGTGCTCGACACTGTCAGGCCACGGTTATACATGCGCTGGATTTCTTCCTAGTACTCTCTGTCAAAGACTTGTCCAGTAGGGCCGGCGTAAGTTCCGCCACATCTTCCATCCTCAGTTTGCAGGTGGTTGGGTCGCCAATGGGCTGGCGGTTCAGCCTTGGCCTCAGTTCTTCCCTCAGAGGGAAACCATTGATTGATTTTCTTGCCCTGCTCTTTAAAACTTTGGAGTTTGTCCTCAGTTTACAATGGACTTGTTTGCAGGTTGGGTCGCCAATGCACGTTAAAACTTTGGAGTTTGTTCTTTTTAAGTTCAATTATTTCTCATTCTTTAGAATAAGATCTAACAATTGATTGATTTTCTTTGGGAAGTTTACACTCATCGATAATTAGATATTTTGTTTATAAATAAGGAATACATCATTTTGTCTTACAATGTAGTTTTCCACTATTTTGTGATTATGAAATTAAATACATACATTTTTTAATTGGTGCCCCAAATTTTGAGAAATCTAATTGGCAGACTAAAATTGTATTTCATTTCCTTTTTCCATAGACAATCTATTTGAGAGGAAAAATATCATGAAACATATCTTCAATTTTTTAACTTAATCTACAATATTTCATTGGTTTTGCTATTACAAAAATTTAGTGGTGGGAAGTATATCGCCAATAAAGAGAACCTTTAGTCACGATGCCAGCATTAGTAATTATGTTATCAAAGATTTATGGGGTGTTTGTTTGTATTTCTTTTTTTGTTTACATAAACACAATTCCTTTTTTTTGATGAATAACAAAAAAGCAGCTGCGTTTGTTTACGTTTTTATTAAGAATTTATTGTTTTGTTTAAAACCTTGTTTGGAAGCGAGAAATAAAAGCGAGAAAACTTGTTTTACGGAACAATTTTGGGAGCAAATTTTCTCTCTCCCTTTTTCTTCTCTTTTTTTTCTTCTTCTTTTCTTTTTCATTTTCTTTGGCTGATCGTAGGCCTCGACCATGGCTGTGATTGGCCATCAAGAGACGGCAGCCGTCGAGGTCGGCGAACTCACTGGAGCCCCTGCCGCGAGCCAAGCGTCGCCCAGGCCTGGCAAGATCGAGCGATCACTGGGGCCCTGACGAGGGGCTCGACTGGGCGAGGCTTCGTACCAGTGGTGGGCGAGGCCGCTGGCCTAAGTCGGCCAATGGCAGGCTCCCGACAGGCAAAAGAAGAAAAAGGAAAAAGGAAAGAAAAAATTAAATTAAAATTAAAAAATTAAAGAAATAAAAAAATTTATACAAATTTACCAAACATGTTTTTATTCTTTTTCTATTTCTCGAACAAATTTTAATCGCATTCTCTGTTTAAAAATTATTCCTGAATTAAAAATATTTTTTTATTTACATTCTGAAACGATTTTGAACAATAGCAACAATATTTGTATTTACTCTCTCTATTTTGCAGATTAAAGAAGAATTGTGCAACATAGGGGCAACAAAACCAGAATGGTAATGATGAAGATGATGATGATCCAATTAACCTAACCAAAGTCAACGGAAAGGAATTAAGGATAGGAGAGCAAAGGTAGGCATCGCGTCAAAGATGCCAGTTGTGCATGAACAATCAATTGACAACAACAAAAAAAAAAAAAAAAGGAGATAGATGGGCAAATTGATGGGGACGCTAATGAGGAGGTCTGGGTTGGCAGCGTGTCAAAGAAGGGGCAAGAGTCATGTTAGGGGTTTTCGAATAATTATATAAATTTGCTCGAAACACCGGAGTGTTTGGTTTAAAGAAGTACTCTTAAGGGGTACAAATGTTAGAAAATCAAATTCAAAAACTTAAAGTAGAGGAAAATGTTAGAAACAATTGAGGTCTAATATGATACAGTGTTAAAAAGTCCAACAAAAAACGTTATCAGGCACAATGAAAACAACCACAACTCTTAACAAAATTAGCCCCCTAACTTTAAAATTACTCCCTAATTTCAAGCCTTTAGGATGAATTTACCAGGTTAGTTACACCCTAATCTCAATTAATTAAATGCTAGCGCTTTTGTTGGCATAGGTATTGGAAGAGTTAAGTGTTAGATACAACAACTGAATACATATATACCCAACAAAGTACTTTAAATATAGCATATTCCCCTATCAATATCATCGAGTTTCTGAACTCTTTCTCATTGTCTAAATAAGCATTAGCTGATTCGATTGTTTAAGAAGTGCACTGGAGCACTTTTTGACAAACTCCTATGGCATAACATAAATTCACAAAATTTTCAAGACGGAGACCGCTTTTGACAACCATAAATTAGGTTGACAAACCTAATGTTTAGATCGGCAAGAAAAAAGGCTGGTGCCTCAATTGTTTAGCTTTTAAAGATGGTAGCAAGAAAATAGTTATATAAACAGACATACTCATTATAGATGACAGTATAAGCAAATCTCACACATTACATTATATAGATAATCATAAGCACGACATGTATCCTTTTGAAACTAGATAGCCTTCAAATTGATGTTAAGTAACAAATCGATCAATCTAAGAACATGCTCTAAGGGAGAAGTAGCTTAACCATGAAGCAGATTGTTTCTTGCCTTCCACGTAAACTATATTCCGAAGAAACTTCAACATCACTTTCTGCTGTCCTTTGCCACTCCCCCATTTTTGTTAGAGCCAGCTGTACTTGCATTGCCAATCACCAGAATTCCTGTTAATAAAGAAGAGCTCCAGCACCTTGCACCTGACTTTGGAAGAGAATTGCAATTTAAAAATCATTATCCCAGATGTCTTTCCGAGGAGGAAGCAAAGAGACTATCTCATCTAAAGACCAAATTCTCATAAGGCTTGACATGCAAAATCATCGGTGTATCATAACAAGAAGTGAGACTTCTGATCCCAAAGCATTTGGGGGGAAAAATAGTGTATCGTGGTAATACAATCTCCACTGTTTCCTTCATCCATTAATGCAGCAGTCTGCATATATTGATAAATAAGCTTACCAGGTAAGCATTGCCAGTGCTAGGAAACAAAATATAGTAATCTGTAGTTGCACCAGTTGCAATGCCCCGGGATCAAGATGCGTGATTCAAGCCATGAATATTTTGGTCTTATGGAAGCTGAAAAATGCTTATGGTGGCATAGCATCGAACACATACATGCATAGCATTCAAAAAGCTGTGTCATTTTCTTCCGCATGGTCTAAAATCCGCTGGTGCTGACAATGCGGAAGTCATACAGAGGACACACTTCACTAGTCTAAAGAAAAACTCGAAGTGAAAATGAAAATGCATTCTAAATCTTGCAACAAGTATCCAAAGTAAATACACACTGCCGCACTACTTCTCCTCATCATTTTATGGCCGACACATACGAATAAAATCATATCTTCTCCTTTACCCAAAAAAAATAAAAATAAAAACTACATCTTTTCAATTCAATTCAGATGTAACTTTCAACTTTTCAGCAGTCAGAATTAATCTTTACCGATATAGCAGCAATCGAGTCATATCTAAGGTGGAACGAGGCTCTCTACAACGGGGAGCAATTCGTATCTCGCCGACAATGGAAGAATTGAGAGTTGTGCTGTGATCGGATTCCAAGAAACTCGTTCTTCGCAATTTATTTCCATAAGAAGCTCGCCATTCCATGTAAAGCCATCAAATGCTGTTACCGGTCCAGTAACCTCGAAAGTATACAGCTTACTCCAAGACTCTGGCACGCCGTAGTCTTTCATAACCCAAACGAAACAAGCCTCCCCATCACTAAAGAACACAGCCAGCGAGTCATTCAATACCGTCACGGACAACACAAAATGGGGACTGATCCCTTCCGGCAGAGCTATTTCATCAAACACCTCATCTGCGACATTGAACAAGACTATGGATCCGTATCCATCCCCCTCTCCATTGAAAGAATACCAGTGCAGGTTCCCATTCAAGAAGACCGCACTGTTACAGAGAAGAGGAACCTCACATTCCAAGGTCTTCCATGAATCTGTACGGAACGAATAAACCTCGACTCGAGGCTTCTTGTTGCGGAAGCGTCGACGGCGAATACCTAGGTATCGGATAATCCTGACAACACGATAGTCATTAGACTTCGCATCGAAACAAAACCCCAGAACTACATGAGCGCCCCCCACGGAGAGGGGTGGCATCCGCTCCGGACGGGGGAGCCGAACCGCCTTATGCTTCCTGGTGAATAGATTCCAAAAATACAGCGCCCGCTCAGTGCCGTCACTGGAACTCTCCGAGACGCAGATCAAACCGTTACATGAACCGACGAAGGCGTAACGGTTGGGAGGAGCAACGAACGGGATTTCGATTTGCGACGGGGGAGGAAGCAGGGCGAGAGGGGCGTTGGGGAACAGAGAGCACCGGTTCTGGACGGCGTCGTCGCCGCAATCTAGACACGCGAGATGCCGACTGGAGGCGTGGAGGGCGGAGTGGCTCAAGTGGAGGGCCACGAAACGAGGGTCGTCGATGGCGGAACGCCACGATCGGCAGACGCACCTAAATCGGAGGAGGGATCTCGCCGGCAACCGCTTCAGGATCTCGACGGCGACGTCGTGAGGGAGCTTCGCGCCGCCGCCGCCGTCGGAGGAGGAGGAACTCATGGTGGCTTTTGAGAAGAAGAGCGAAGTAGAGAGCTGCGGGAAAGAACTACGCTGTAGAAGTGGTCGTCGCAGTCCCCCGTTACACCTCTCTGTTTGCCACGTGATAGGCACGTGACCTAACACGATTTTGTCGCGTGACTTGACACAGGAGTTTCCTAATGTAAGCGCTCTCTTTTTTTTCTTTTTTTTTTGGGTTAAAAGCTTTCCTCCTGAAAATGCACAATTATTTTCTTTTATCTTCTTAATCATTTTCAGTATTATTTAAAATATAAGCACGTGGCAGTTGATATAAACACATCATGACTAATAATATCGAGTTGTCTAAAGTAAATTGCAAAAATCCATAATTATTACGAGATGATATCCTTTTCAAGAATCCTTAAAAATACATGCTCCAATGTATTTGCACAATCATAGGGATATTCAGGAAAAAGTGGAGAAACCAATTACATTCGCCGGTCATGAATTGAATAACTTGGATAAATTCATCTTCTCTTCAAGCATGATAGAATCATCCTTTAAGTTTTTTTTTTTTTGGCTTTTTTGGCGATCAATAATTTATGTCGCACCACCCACCTCGCTGTGGGGGTGTTGGTTCTAGCATTTCCCCCATCCCGGTTGAAGGGAGGTTCGAGTTACCGTGTGCGTAATTGCATGACTTAAGTGCGGCGCCGTGGGAGATGGGTCCCTACGCTAGCGTCACCTCGGATTTACGTCGTCAACTACCGGTTGTACCGCGGTTTCTGAGTCATTAAAAATAATAATAATAATAATTTGTGTGGCACATCTTTGATAGGTTTTTCTTTAATGTCAAAGAAGGATGACCATGTGCCGTGCTTTTTGTCTTCTGCTTTATGTACTCAAAGAACTATAGCTAAGATTATCGGTCCTCATCATGCACGTTCTTTTGTGAAAAATACTCCCGTTGATGTTGCTTTTTCCTATCTGACTTAAAATAGAATTCTCTAATCGAGCTAGAAAACGAACGGAAGCATCATCGCTTAGTTTTCTTCATTAATAGAAAGTTTCCAAAAGAAAGAACATAATCTCACTTAAGTCTTACTCAGATCATTCTATTGGCATTTAAAAATTTTTGATCAGTTACTTTTCAAACGTCTAAAAATCTCCTACTCTCATGTTGATGTTTCCCGACTTCATCAAAGAAAAAAGGGGGAAAAAAAAACTAAAATACTCACGCCTCTCTTTTTTATATTTAATCAAAAGGCGAAGACAAAATGCACGTTAAAACTTTGGAGTTTGTCCTTTTCAAGTTCAATTAATTCTCATTCTTTAGAATGAGGTCTAACAACCGATTGATTTTCTTTGGGAAGTTTACACTCCTTGATAATTAGATATTTTGTTTATAAATATGGAATACATCATTTTATCTTACAATATAGTTTTCCACTATTTTGTGATTATGAAATTAAATACATACATTTTTTAATCGGTGCCCCAAATTTTGAGAAATCTAATTGGCAGATTAAAATTGTATTTCATTTTTATTACACAGACAATCTATTTTGCGAGGAAAAATATCACGAAACATGTCTTCAATTTTTTTTTTTAACATAATTTACGATATTTCATTGGTTTTGCTATTACAAAAATTTAGTGATGGAAAATATATCGCCAATAAAGAGAACTTTTAGTCACGATACCAGCATTAGTAATTATGTTATCGAAGATTTATTTACTCCTCTCTAATTTGCAGATTTAAGAAAAAAACCGTGCAACAGAGGGGCAATAAAACCAGAGATAGTAATGATGAAGATGATGATGATCCAATTAACCTAACCTAAGTCAACAGAAAGGAATAAAAGATAGGAGAGCACAAAAAAATTAACTGCACGTCCAAACTTTCTCTGGAAAATCTGACCCTTCATTTTTCATTGCCAAAAATCTTTATTTTCACCAAGAATATTCATCCGTGAAAATCAATTTCACACGAAGGCTTACACACAAAGAAACCGAAAAAAAAAAAAAATGAAGGAAGCGCCTAAAAAACCCCTTAACGAAGAAAAGCCCGAGAAGAAACTTATCATCATGCTTCGCGAGAGAGATTCCAAGAACATACTGCACCATTGCTAAGGAATTTGTATGGTTTCTCTCCCTCTCGGTTCCATCTCCTTCGTTCCTTCTTTTACTCCTGCGCTTCCTTCTTCTTCTCGTCTGCAACCCTCAAACGTTCGAACAGTTGTGGCCATTCCGTCTGCCTCGATCCGCCGCCTGCACTCTCCCACGTGACAGAATGCATCGAATCTTGACCTTTAGTTGCGGCACTCTGATTTTCCGTTCCACTATTTGACCCGAGTAATGGCCGCTGCCTTAAAATCGTATCAGTGCTATCAAGTGTCAAAATGCAGTCGTCTCTTCTCTGTCCGCGAGATCCCGCTTTCGATTCTTGATCAGGAATCATACTCGGTCCCTCCGCCCTTTCTTGGCCTTCGACCCTCGCTGTTTGATCATCAGGAACGACCTTCTCTCGCTCTTGTTCGGAGTCAACCCTTCCCCTTCGATCATCATCAACATCACCGTCGCTTTCCCTTCGACGCAACCCGTCAGCCAATTCTTGATCTTGGGCTGTCCCCGTCTGATCATCAGGAACATTCTCCCCCTCTCGTTCGGGGTAAACGCTCGCAGTTTGATCCTCGCCTGCTCGATCACCAGCATTAATGCTTCGCAAAGCGAAAATGAAGTTCTCTGAAGTTTGCATCAAGTAGTAGCGACCCGGAACCGAATAATTAAGTCGCCTTTGATCAAAAAGAATAAAACAATCAAGTCGCTGATGCGATTGCGACTGCCTTGATGTTTCTCCAGACTCGTCGCCATTTCCGCTTGTCCTTTGTGAATCTTGGGCTCTTTCCATTAGATCAGAGAGAAGAGAATTCTCTCGGTTCTCCAAGGAAGAAAAACTCATGCAGCTTCAGCGGAAAACTAAAGCTCTGTGATGGTGGTTTCTCTCTCTGAAACTCTTGGATATAAAATGCAAAATGGCTCGTGGAGGTTTAATTTGCAGGCAGCCATGGCTTTTATGAAGCCTGAACTAAGCGCCAAGCTTATTAAAAGCAGTTGAAAGGCAGTTATTATTCGTTGACAGTTCAAGAAAGCCGAAGTAGTTAGATGTACATATCTCCAAAACCAGTTTTTCACTCGATTACTCTTACCAACAAATGAGTCCATAAAACTATATATTTTAATTCACTTTGAGGTTTTCGTGTGAATAATGAAAAATAAAGATTTTAGCATCGGAATATAGTTACATTTATTTCTCCGGACGCAAAGCGTCCATTTATTTTTTTGTAAGATATAAAAACATCATCTTTTGGATTGTGATCTAATGGGTTTTTGTTTAAGTTCTAGTTGAAGCTTAAGTAATGATTCCATAATCAATTTAGCTAATCAATAGGAGAAGTTGCTAGATGCAAGTCACTTCAATGGAGCGAATTATCGGTCGCTTGTAGTTGTAAAATAAAGTTTGTTCCGATAGTCAAATCCTCATATGTACCATGGAATCATTGGAGAGATTATACACTTGCAATTCAGACTATATACTCGCAATTCAACCTACGAAACAAAAATCCATGAAATACAATGAGACAATTAAAACTAAACATCAATGGCACGAAAAAAATATTGATTGTTGAAGGGGCTTGGCCATCTCTTAGCACGCGCATATTTGATACAGTTTTTAGTGCGTCAATACGAAAATAATGAAAATATGAAAATACCCCAATGATAAGTTAAAATTAATACTTTGAAATTTCAATGAAAAACATAAAAACAAGCCAAACTATCGACCTTTTTATTCCTAAACAGTTTGCCAATCAATGTGGACAGGAGATGAACTTCCTCCCGTCGCCTTGACTTTATGCTCCTTTCCTTCTAAGGTGCCACTCCGTCGGTTAATTTAGGTTTCACGGTTAAGCCAAAATGTTCCTCTAGCATTGTCAGGAAGTAGGAAAGAATAGGGCCACATCCTGATTATGAACCTCCTTAATTATATGGATAGCAGTCTTTCCATTGGAAAGCTTGTAGGTATCTTCTATTATGTCATCATCTCTTGATCCATTCATGAGTGCAGCCGGTAGATGTATGGAGTGATTTTGTTGTTGTGCCACGGTGGAGGAGTTAGGTTTCGCTGGGAAGATGCCTCCATAATGCAAATTATTCTGAGACATGATTAACTGAAAAAGAACGTTAATTTGAGTCTAATTCGGAACAGCAAATAGCAAAGTTCAAAACTTCACCCTGAGCATATTACAAATTTAAATCGACTTCTCTAAATTTTTAGGTGATGATGACTCTACAAAATATCCTTATTGTATGATTTCACATGTCAACAAACTCTAAATCTACCCAATAATCCATCATTCAACATAGTCCAAAATTATCTGATTTTTAAGGAACGGTCGACTTTTGTGAGTGGACAACAGATTCAAGATAATATTTTAATCGTTCAAGAAGTTCTTCATCAATTTAAGACCCAGAAGAGGACAAGAAAATTCAATGCAATCCTAAAGACCGACATGCAAAAGGTGTACGACAGAGTAGAATGAGATTTCCTTCATGACTACCTTCTTAAATTGGGGTTCCATCCAAGATAGGTTCCGTGGATAATGCAGTGCATCACAACGTCTTTTAGTGTGAAATTTAATGGAGAGCAACTACCTTATTTTTACCCATCTTGAGGCCTCCGACAGGGTGATCCTCTATCTCCATATATTTTTATTTTGCTGGCAAATGTTTTATCAAGTCTTATTAATCAAGCTATCAGTTTGGGACACATCAAGGGTATTAAGTTAAATAGGTGGTGTCTTACCCTGTCCCATCTATTTTTCGCTGATGATGCAATCTTCTTCCTAGATGGTAACATTTAGGAATGCCAGAACTTTGCTAACATTTTAAATCATTATTGTGTGGCTACGGGATAGGTAGTGAACCACAACAAGTCTGGCATGATTTTCAGTAAACATTTTTCTTTTAGCCTGCAGGAAAACATGTCGCAGGAGTTTAGAACACCTGTGCTGCAAAGGTATGGCAAATATTTGGGAATACCATCTGACTGGGGTCGATCAAAGAGAGAGATGTTCTCTTGGATAATAGGAAGAGTAAATGCAAAATTGGAGGGATGGAAAGAGAAATTAATATCAAAAGGAGGTAAGGAAATTCTTATTCAATTTGTTGTACAGGCACTTCCACATTACGCTATGTCGATCTTCAAGTTGCCTCTATCTATTTGCAAATCTATTGAAAAAAAGCATTGCTAGATTTTGGTGGAGAAATTATTAGAATAAAGCAGGAATCCATTAGAAGTGGGAAGTTCTTAAAGGAAGCAAGGATAACAGAGGCCTAGGCTTTCATGACCTTATAGCATTTAATAGAGCGATGCTTGGAAAGCAAGCTTGGAGATTATTACAAAAGCCTCAAGATTTATGGAGTCAAATTTTTAAAGATCTGTACTTTCACTCAAAAGACTTCCAATCAGTAGATAGAGGAACTCGGCCATCCTGGGGATGGCAGACCATTCTAATGGGCAGAGATGCTATTCTACCATACATACGCTGGTCAATTGGTAATGGAAATAAGATCAGAATAAGTGGAGATCAGTGGTTATCAATGGGAATTCTCCATGGACCTAAGACTAGAGAAGAACCATCAATGGTGGCTGATCCTATTGATCCAATCCACCATAATTAGAACAAATCGTTGCTCCACAGGTTCTTAGGAGAATAGGTCACAGCAGAGGTCTTACTGGAAAGGTTCTTACCATTCCAGTAAGACCTCTATATACATAAGATATATTAGTTTAGACAGCCACGAAGGATGGTCTATATATTGTGAAAAGCAACTACCGTACTATAATGTAGACAACAAGCAACCAGAGTAGCCACAGAGCATCAACATCTCACCAGAATCCCAGGATTTTATGGTGACGAATATGGGCAATGAAAACAGCACTAAAAATCAAAACATTCCTATGTCAGTTTGTCAAAACGCACTAGCTTCCAGAGCAAATTTATTTCAACGTCACATTATCACGGATCCCTTATGCAAACCGTGTCAACAAAATACTCCTAAAACCCTAGAGCATCTCTTTCTACACTGCTCATGGACTCGTGCTATCTGGACTCACCCATAGATCAACCTACAACCTCTACCTAACACGATCCATCGTCTAGATGCATGGTTATCAGTAAGAGCGACAACACCCAAACATTCACCTGGACTAGAAATCATTGCAAATGTCCTTTAGCAGATCTGGTGGATGCGAAACAACTTCATTTTCCACAACCAACAACCAGATCCAACCCTCGTAGTTGAGGCGGCTGTTGCACAGACCAGATTATACCAGATCCCTACTTCCACCCGATCAAGAACAGGGCATGATACTCTAAATCCTGCACAGCTTTGGAGACCTCCAGATGTGGGAACCCTAAAATGCAACATCGATGGTGCCTATTAGTTGGGAAGCACAGAAGGATCGATGGCCTGTATTTGCATAGATTACCAAGGTCGACTTACGGGTTACTTTTCGAGAAGATTTCCATTGACGTCGGCTCTTGAGGCAAAGATCCAAGCACTTACCTTCACCCTTCAACATCTGCTGCAACAAGGACTCCATTGTACTAAACTTGTGATTGAATTCGACTGCCTCACCCTTATCGACGTTGTGTGAGATGAGAGATCGCCGCCGTTGGAGTTTCGTGCTTTGCTCGCGGAGGCCATTGTTTTTGTTTCCCATTTCCCTAACCTAATGATGCAACACTGTAGGCACGAGGCAAATATGGTAGTCGACTAGACCGCAAAGGCCGAGCACATAGACTTTTCGGCCCACAACTAAATCATTTACCCTCCTTTTGTAATGCTTGACCTAGTTTATGCGGATGCTTTGGCTTCAGGTTATAAGTTTCCTTTGATATGAATACAAGTGTTTATTTCAACCAAAAAAAAACATAGTCCAAAATTACAATTTTACTAAAAAAATTCTCTGATTAAAGGAATAAATAATTAAAGTTCGAACCGAGCTTGTTGATTGGACGTGTTGAGGAGTCGGTGGCTTGCTGAACTCCCCCCCCCCCTCCCCCCAAAAAAAAAAAAAAACTCTTCCCCTTCTTTTATTTAACACCCGCTGCAACAAAAAAATCTTTTCTTGACAGAATTTTTTAAAATTTTTTTCCAAGAAGGCTCTTTCACTTAAAGCTAGAAGTTTTTTTTTTTGTCATAATTTCGCAGGTTTTAAATTGATAAAAAAGTTTCCTTCCTAGAGAAGTTTAATTAAAAAATCTTTGAAACCTTAGTTTAAATATAAGCATCTAAATCTATTGTTAATTAGAACTTCAAAGACTTTTTGTTACAAAAGTAAAAGCCTAAGAGAATAATTTTTTATATTTAAGAGTGCCTTTTTTTTGCAGAAAATTTGAGACGTAGAAAATATTTTCTGAAAGATGATTTGTTATATTCTTCAGAAAAATTAGTTAACAGATAATATTTCTTCATTAATGATTTACGCCTAACTATTTTGTGGATAGTGAGGTATTTTTTATTTGTTCATTTTTGTATGCGATACAATCAATTGTCTACTGGAAAAGTGTTTTTCAAATAAAAAAATTTCGAGAAATAAATGGATCCTCAGCTTGTGAAGAAATATATAGTTCTGTTATAATTCTTTCGTGGATAGTATAATGATGACTAATAGCTACAAGACAAGGAAATATTTTAAATTATCTAAATCTACCGTGATTGTCAATACATGCGTAGTAAATTAAATTCTATTATACACTAATATTTATCATACTAACTTCATACCAGCTGAATGTATAAGGAGTTCTGTTAATTGATTCGTTCAAAATGGATTCAAGATTTGATTTTAATTTATCTGGCCTAATCACATCCCCTTATGAAAAGCCAACGAGTCAAATAGATCCCATGGCTTTTTGTATATTCCACGCATTTGAATATTTATCAATTCACCATGGCAGCTTCCGTTAAAAAAAAAAAAAAAAAATCTCATCAGATCCTTTCCTGTGTTCTCTTTCTAAATTGCATGGGAATTGAGAAATGTTTTATTTTCTTCAAAATGTCTACATGCGTAAGTATATGTGTCCTCAAAAGGTTTTCGTTTTTCCCTTCTGCTTTATGTAACTCAAAGAATTATAATTAAAATTGTTCATTCACATCATGTACTTTCTTTCGTGAAATAAACTCTATATAATATAGTATTTGTTGAATTGGTAACCACTTCAATGGAAAAATATTTCAGATTAACTACTTGTACATCACCTACCTAATCTTGCCTTTTTCAATACAACTTATGAGAGATTTTACTAATCAAGCTAGAAAACAAAGATGACAAAGTTCTTAATATGTCAAAAGCATCATTGTTTAGTTTTCTTTAGTTATAGAAGTTTCCAAAAGCAAAAACATAACCTCATTTTGTTCTTATTCACATCACTCTACTAATAGTGGTATATTTGATCAATTACTTTTCAAGTGTCTAATGGTCTGCAACTATCATGTCGATGCCATCCCGACTTCTACCAACAAAAGCAAAAAGGGGAAAATTAGTACCTTCTTATTGTGTAGCCTCAATTACTTCTTGAGGCACTTGCAACATTCTTGATCTTTCTCCAGATTCATTGCCGTAAGCAATTATCTCTTGTGAATCCGTGGTTCATTCCACTAGATCTTGGAAACAAACGAGCCACCGAATCACAAGATGTTGATTTGCAATGGTAACTGAAGCTTCACACAAAGATTTATCTGTTAGATACTTGGATAATAACTAAGATTGATATGTGGAAAGTCAATTTATGTGCATCAATGAACAGAAAAACAAGGGTCTATTGAAGAAAAATCTGATATACGTTACATCTGATCTTCTTCTTCTTTTCTTTACTTTGACCTGGTTGTGTCGAACTCCAATGTCGAGGACAACCTCGTTGTACATAAGAGAATACGACCAATTTGACAATTTTGACAAGGTAGACAAAAATTCTGAATCAACAGTTGGCCAAAAAAAAAAAAACGCAGAAAAGAAACTCACTTTGTGCTTCCGTTGATGACTTATTTTCTTCCTCCCTTTTAGTCTTCTCTTTTTCTTTCTTCCTTTCGCCTTGCTCCGATGATCATTCCACCTTGCTCCAATAGATATTACATGTTCTACATGGGGTTGAGTGAATGGGGCTTCAATGTACAAATCCGTCCTTTTATAAGTTTCTCGAAAGTTTATATAATTTCCTCATTGCCTCATCAAATGTTTCTTATAGATTAAGTAAGACTCTCCAAAATTAAGGATAATAATCTACATCTTAAAATTGCCCTCAAAGATATGGAGTTATCTGCACAACTAATTTGAACGGCCTAGGATGAATCTCCCTTTGTTCCTTTTTTTGGCCGTTTCATTTCTTTCTTTATCCCTTTTCTAGTTTTCCATAACCGCTCACCTCCTTGCACCAGCAAAACACATCAAATCAGACCAGCCACTGTTGGTCCATCATCGCGGCTGTGTTGTCATCACCAACCTGCGCACGAGCCCCCCAGCTCCAGTGGCTGGTCGAGCATGGCAGACATTGGATTTGAGGCTCACGACCTCAAAGCTGAGGTTGCCCCCTCGAAGATAGACAATAGGGAAAATAAAGATAGATGAGCTAATTGATGAGGATGCCGACAGACAAGTGCAAGGGTCGCAGGGAGGCGATGGCGATGTCAGGAGTTCTTGAGTGTTTGCGAAAACTTTGCTCAAAACAGAAAGTGTTTGGTCTTAAGTAGTACTCTTACAAAGAAAAATCGTTAGAATGTCTAACTCGAAAAATTGATCTACTAGATGGAGGGAGATGCAGTATAATACTTTAGAAAATACTAAAGTTTAGTCTTATATCTTGCCAGAAAATTTAACTCAAAATTATAAATTGTTCAATGATATAGGGCGTGATAAAACCCACCAATTAAGTGATGTAGGATTGCACTTCAACAAAGTTGCCCCTAATTTTGAAGTTCCTCCCTGATTTTGAGCCTTTAGAATTGATTTACTCGGTAAAATTACACCCTAATCTTAATTAACTAAATGCTAGCGCACTTTATTGGCATAGGTATTGAAAGGATTGAGTGTCAGATACAGCAGCATATATATCCAACAATGTACTTTAAATATAGCATATCTCCTATCAATACGACCAGGCGATTATAACACCGCAAGCATCCGAACTTTTTCTCATTGTCAAATTGAGCATTACCTTATTTGATCGTTTAAGAGGTGCACCAGAGCACTTTTTATTTATGTGTACAAACATAGCGTGAATTCATATCCTCAACGCGAAGACCACGTTTGGCAACTTTAAATTGGGTTGACAAAACTAATGATTATGTGGTTTGGAAAAAGGGATGGTGCCTCAATTATTTAGCTTTTAAAAGAAAATAGCAAGAATAGCAATAAAACATTGATATAAAGAGGAATACTCATTATATATGATACTGTAAAAAAATCTCAGGAATTTAATATGCTAACTTCAATATAGATTCCTTGAAAACTTACTACATTTAATATCACGGTGTGGACATTCAATTTTTGATATTGTAAGATTACCTTATTGAGACATTCAATTTATGATATTGTAAGATTACATTATTGAGATTCTATAGGTAGGGAGCCTATCTTCATACTAAGTAGTATATCTTCAAGCTATCATATTGAAGATTATACTTTCTTAGAATGGATGTCATAATTTTGACAATAACAACACTACTAATAATCTAAACAAATCTAATATACTAAAATTGCCTTTGAGTGCATTCATTGTGGAAGTCCAGTAATAAACAGTCTTTTCTTCTTAGAAAAATTTGAATATATATTGAAACACACAGATGCATTGGGGGAGAAATTTTTTCGTAAGAATTTTGGTCAACAACAGGAAGCCTTGTTTTCAAGCTAGTTCCTTGTCATAAGAAGTTCCATCGACTGTAGCAAGCCTATCAATTTCTTGACATTCAATTAGAGTTTAAGTGGAAGTGAGAGAAGATCATGAAGATTGTTGCATACGAATAGGATTGCACTTGGAAAAGGGATTTCTCATGCTTTCATTGTTATTTCAAAAATAAAGATTAGTGCAACGCATAGGTATTTTCATTTTCATGTAAAAATCTAAAGAATAATCTCACAAAAGTAAAAGGCCTAAGAGAACAACTTTTGATGTCTCAATCTATTAGATAATTATTTAGTTCTACCGTAGATATTTTTGCAGTGACAATGTCTAATAGTTACGAAGTTTAAAAAAAAAAGGAAATATATGAATCCATCATGACAGTTTATATATACACAGAATTTGCACCAATTGACTGTATCGCAAATAAATGATGTAATTTTGTAGATTCATCTCTATGTCAATTATAGCTGTTTATTGATTTGTTCAAAATAAATGAATGATTTGATACTATTTCTGTAATTTATCACCCCCCCCCCCCCGGTGAAAAGCCAAATTCAGCCATTCACATTTTGTGACTTTTTGTTGATTCTTCGTATTAAGATTTTTATCACCATGGAAGCTCCCGAAAAAGTCTCATTGGATCCTTTCCTCTCTCTAATTTTTCTTTTAAATAGTATGAGAATGTCATTCTATTTTTCTTTGTCATCTCTACGAGCGTGCAAGTATCTACTTCTTGATGATTATTACATACATAGATTTATGTCCTCTTCAACTTAATTGGAATTTGTTGAATCCTTAACCACACGAATTCAGAAAAAATTTCAGATTAATTTCCCACAAATTACCGACCTAATATTGCGTTTTTCAATAAGACTTAAGAGAGATTGGCTAATCAAGCTAGATAACATAGAAGACAAAGTTTCGATACGTCAGAAGCATCATTGCTTAGTTTTCTTTCTAATAAAAGTTTCCAAAAGTAAAAACATAATTTACCTTCAATCTTATTCAGATCTGTCTATTGACAATAGAACTTTCTACCAATTAGTTTCCAAGGGTCTAATAATCTCCCATTCTCATCTCGATGCGTCCCGGCTTTTCCTCAAACAAAAAATGGAATAAAGAAGAAGAGAGATCACGGTACAACTAAACATGCGCACCTCTCTTGGTTTCATTATTCTTTATTATTTAAAATATACTACCTATGCATCGATTTATATTATATCAAATTCAATATTTTGCGCTTAACAATTTGAACGCATACATTTTTTCACTAGAATCTTTTCATTTTTTTTTAATTAGTCTATTCATTTGTTGCCCCACTTTTCGAGGAATCCAGTTTCGTGACTAACATTGTCTTTGATTTTGTTAAATCAACTTATATATTTTGAAAGGAAAAAGACCAGGAAACATGACTTTTCTTTTGTTCTTTTTTCCCTAATCTACAATCATCCATTGTTTTTACTACTACAAATTTTTATTGGTGGGAAAATAATGGCTAATAAAGAGGAGCTTCAGTTATGATACAAATGTTAGTAATTATCTTATCGGAGAGATATATATGCCGATTGAATAAACAAAACCTGCAGGAGTAATAAACTAGTAATATAGCAATAACACAAATAACTACAATATGTATATGGCACTGTGGACTTTTTGTAACAGGAATTATTTTTCTCGATTTGTAAACAGTAAATTCTTCCCTCACTTAATGTTTGAGTCGATACAATTTCATTAGCCTTATGAACAAAAGAAAGGAAAGAAATAAAGAAACAAGATAATTTGGCTCTTCCTCTTAGATATGTGGCGGATCCAAATTTCCAAAAATAAGAGATAGCAGAATGGATATGAGAGCACAAAGAAATACTCCACATCCAAACTTTCCTGGAAAATCTCTTCATTTTCACAAGAAAATTCATCCTCACTTGTTTGGTTCGTGGCAAGACGTGACTCACGAGCTAGAAAGTGATATTTCCATGAAAATCAATTTCACCCAAATCCTTATACTCAGAGGGAACCCCATTGATGAAGTGCCCAACAAAATCCTAAAACAAGAAAAGCAAACTAATCGTCTCGCTTTGCGAGAGAGGTTCCAAGAAAATAAGTGCATCATAGCAAAGAAGTATGTGATTTCTCTTTTTATCTATTGCTTCCGCGATGACCTCCTTCGTTCCTTCCGTTTCCTCTTGGCTTCCTTTTTCCTTTCGCCCAGCTCTCTTGAATACTCGAACAGCTGTGGCCATTCACTCTGACTTGAACCCTCAGCACTGTTCTTATTCGCAACAGCATCGCACTCACCCCTCTGCTCGTGCGGTCTCTGCATTGAGTTTTGGTCATGAATTCCTGCTCTTCGATCTTCCACTCCATGATTGAAGCCTAGCAATGGCCACTCCTTTAAACCCATAGCGGTGCCGTTGGGTGTGAAAACCACGTCGTTTCTTGTCTGTCCATGAGATCTCACCATCGAAACTTCTTCGGCCAATTGTGAGGATCTTCTTGCTTCCGATGCAGGGTTGATTCCGTTGATTTCTCCCGCGACAAAATCGTCACTCTTTCTTCGATTAGATCCATCCGTTGATTCTTGATCTTGAACCTTTCCCGCCTGATAATTAGGAACGTCTTCCTCCTCCACTCGTGCTGGGTGGACCCTTGCACTTCGATCATCTCGTCCTCCATCAGCAGCACTACTGCTCTGCCAGCCAAAAAGGTTTCCCTGTAGAATTCGCTTAAAGTAGGAGAAGCCCTTGACTAACCGAACAATTGGCCGACGCTTTCCAAATTTGTTGCCACTGTTGCCATCACTGTTCGCGTGTTGTGAGCTCGGCATTCTTTCCGTCAAATCAGAGACGGAAGAGAATTCTCTGGGTGTGTAGCTTCGGTGGAAAACTTAGGCTCTGAAACTCTTGGATATAAAATATCGAATGGCTTGGGAAGGTTTGACTGGCAACTGCGCATCTCTTATATGAAGCGTGGAAAAGCGGTTGAAAAACGTTAATTCAGTTTTCAAGGCTTCGTTCCGTTGGACATTCAAGAAAGATGAACGTATTAAATAAACATATCAACAAAAAAAGAAAAAGAAATTCTCTTCCTTTTTCTTTTTATCAAGAAAAACGCACACATTTTACGCATATCAGTCCAGAAAACTATCCATTTGCAGCACATTGATCGATAATCAATTTCTCCACGACACTTGAAAGTGAATGAATATAATGGGTTGACAGAGTGTCCAAATAATTATTATTATGAGTGAATGAATAGAATTGTTTGACAGAGTGTCCAAATAATTATTATTATGACGAGAATAAAAAAAAGGATGAAAAAGAGAAGAGATGCAAATCAACACTATATATGAAATGAAATTTCATCAATGAAAGAAAACGAATATCTATTGAAGAAAGAAAGCACAAAGTTTCATCTAATGTTCTTTTTATCTTCCATCCGGTCGTGCCAAATTTAATAAGAAATTCTTACCAATTATTTTATGAGATTTAATCACTACCTTCTCATTATGTAGCCATTATGACTACTTGAGGCGACTGCAACATTCTTGATCTTTCTCTAGACTCATTGTGGGCTAATCGTGGCACCATCATGGTTTGGTCATCACAAGATTGTGGCTCATTTCGGCCCAAGGCATGGTCACATCTTATCGAAGGGATTCATAGATCATCAATTCTCAAGAAACTCGATCATCGTATCATTCTCAATGGCCGCTTGGCTTGACCACGACCCACATGACCAAGGAATGTTCCATGCCACGGATAATGCACCTGGTCATGATCTATGACATGGATCAATGACTGAGGAAATAGGTCATAGCCGATCAAATAGAGCACCTCTACACAAAGATAAATGGAGGACTTGAGCATCACGTGGCTCCGAATGACTAGAGGTACTTCATTTGTTGCCATTGGTGATCATATCTTACGAATTCGCGGCTCATCCCATTAGATCTTAAGAAATGAACAAGCAGTCACAAGATATTGATTAGTAATGGCAAATGAAGCTCTGTGTTGAGATTTCTCTGAGGTACCTGAATATGAATTAAGATTGGTTTGTGGGAAATCAATTTTCTTTGCATCAATGAAGAGAAAAACAAGTGTTTATTGAAGAAAGAAATTATATAACTTACATCTAATGCTCTCCTTTTTTTCTTTGATCTGGTTGTATCGAATTCGAATGTCGGGGACAACCTCATTGTCCATAAGAGATTCCTCATTGGACAAGTTGACAATTTTGACGGGTAGACAAAAATTCTGAATCAAAAGTGGACCAAAACAAACTGGAAAAAAGAAACTCACTTTGGCTTCCGTTGATGACCTCCTTTCTTCCTCTCTTTTCTTCTCTTTTTTCTTTCTTCTTTCTACCTTGCTCCTTCAGACACTGGAACCCTAGTGAAAAGAAGCAACATTCCGCATTGCGCTGATTGAATGGGGCTTCACTGTACAAGTCTTTAAGATTCTCTAAAGATAAAAGAATTTTCTCATTGCCTTGTCAAATGTTTTGTTATAGATTAAGATTCTGCAAAATTAAGGATAACAATTTATGATTTAAGATTGATCTCGTAGATATGGACTTACCCGCACAATTAATTTGGATGGCTAGGATCAATTTTCCTTTGCTCCTTTTTGTTTACCTTTCTTTTTTCTTTCTTTAGCAGAACTATTTCTGCCAAATTAGAATGATGAGAACTATACGAAACTTGCCGATCCTCAAGTCGTATATCTGTGCCCTGAGATTCCAATTTCAACAGTTCTGATGCTTTGAGGAAAACAGCCAAAACAAAGTATCAAGTCCCCTGCCATAATCGGAGCAACTTACAGGAAGGAGAGATGAGCAGTTCGAGACAAAAACACAGAGATGAGTCCAGGAAGCAGTTAAGCAAGTACCCACGTTTTACTTTGACTGAGATTAAGTTCCTGATGGCCCAAGAGGAAAACAAGACAAGATGAGAAACGACGCTTTCCTGCGAAGACAGCGAATGACTAAACCGGAGACGTCTGCCGGTCAGTTAACTCAGTGGTCTGGCAAAATCATGAACCAAAAGTCGACCAAAACAAAACGCAGAAAAGAAACTCACCTTGTGCTTCCGTTGATGACCTCTTTTCTTCCTCCCTTTTTATCTTCTCTTTTTCTTTCTTCTTTTCACCCTGCTCCAACAGATATCGGAACCCTAGTGGCCTTCTCATCGGAGCAGGGCAAAAAGAAGGAAGGAAAAAAGAAGCCTGGCGCTGATTGAATGAGGCTTCACTGAACAAGTCTCTCGGTCTTTAAGATTCTCTGAATTTATAGATTTTCTCATTACCTCATCGTATATTTTCTTATAAATTAAGATTCTCTAAAGTGGAGGATAACTATATACATATTAAGATTACCCTCAAAGATATGGACTTATTCGAACAATTAATTTGGATGCCTAGGATGATTCTTCCTTTGCTCCACTTTTTTTAACCTTTTCTTTTCTTTCTTTATCCCGTTTTCCAATTTTCAAAAACTGCTCTCCTCCTTGCACCAGCAAAACGCATCAAATAAAATATAAGCATCTGAATCTATTGGTTATATCATTTAGAGAATTAATCACCACAAAATATTTTTATTATCAACAGCGATTTATAAATCCATAGTTATTGTGTTGATGATAAAAAAATATTTTTCATTTGTCATTTTCATAAGCGATACAACCGTTTATTAGAAAATATTTTTTTAAATAATTATTTATCATGAAACAAATGGACCCTCAGTTTGTATAGAGATATATAGTTAGTCTAACAACACGTCTAACAATTATAAGGCAGAGAAAAATTTCAAATTTCAAATTCTATCATGATTGTGTTAATATATGCATAGCAAATCTAATTCTATCACACACAATAGTACTTATTATACTATATTCGTAACAACTGAATGTATCATAGATAGATAAATTATATATATATATATATATATATATATATATATGTAAATTTAGTTTAATGTTAATGATTCTGTTAATTGATCCGTTCAATATGGATTGGAGATTAGATATTATTTCATTGACTCAATCGCATCCCCTATCAAAAGGGGATGCAATCATTTGGATTCCATGACTTTGTGTATATTCCACGCATTTAGATTTATGTCACATTGTTGATGCCTAAATTTCATTTTTTTTAATTAATTAGGTTTTTCTTATTATTTATTTTGCCCTTTTCGGATAATAAATAATAAATAAATAAAAGCAAACCACAAAAACGAAATAAAAAACAACAAAACAACCAAAAAACGAAAAAAAGAAAAAAAAGAAAGCAGAAGCCCGTGACTACTAGGGCTGGTCCTTCAAGCCCAGCCCCTCCCCCCTTTTTTCTCCCTCGCGCAGGCCCCCGTGGCCCGGCCTGCGTGACCTCAGCCCGGCCCCCTTCTCTTCTTCTTCTTCTTCCTTCTTCCATCTTCTCCTATGCCTTTGTAACTCACGCGCATAGAGGACATCGACGTGCGAAGGACGGCCTACGGTTGAGGAGAGTAGGCCAACGTCGGCTGGAAAGGATAAGATCTCAGGCGCCATCAATGCTGAGCACGCTTCACTGGATAAGCTCGGATGGGACGCCGGTTCAACCGAGGACGACCGTTCGGTGCGCGAAGACCGGCGGTCGAAGCTTTGCCGACCGGCCGCCCCCTCACCTAGAAATAGCAGGCCACAAGCTCCGTCGACGGACAGAGCGAGCTCCGAGATCTTCCCATTGAGAGACTTTAGGGGAGGAATCGAAGAGTAAGCGAGAGAGAAATCGGGTCGCGAGCTCAGGTGACCTCCCACTGAGAGACTTCGGGGGAGGCCGACGGCGAGCGAGTCCGAGGAGGTCAGATCTGGCCGATGGAGGCTTGGATCTGGCCGGAGTGAGAGAGAACCAAGGCTGAGAAAGGTTCGACCGAGAGCTGCGTCGCAGATCTAGGGTGACCGAGCCCCTCCGCGGCGCTGACACCACCCCTCGACGCCGCTGCTGTGCCAAATCTCGCCATGCCACCGTCTCGTTGTCACTGTAGCTGAGCCCCGCGCCGCCGTCTCGAGCCCCGCCGTCGTTGTTTGCCGTGGTCGTCACTCGTTGCCGTCGAACGCCTCCGCCGCTGCTGCCTTCGATCTGGCATCGTTGCAGTCGCCGTCCCTATTCGAGAGAAGGTAAAAAAACGTCGCTGTTACTGTTGCCGTTCATCATAGCCGTTTCTCGTTGACCTAGCCGTCGTCGCCGTCGTCGTTGTCACCTTTGTCGTCGCCGTCGCCGCTGTAGTCGCCGTAGTTGCCATTGCCGCCAACGCCTCGATTCCCGTCCTCGGCGCTGCGGATTCGCAAACCCTTCCGGGTCGTGAAGTGGATCCGGACTCGGAAAACCGAGTAGGGTTTGCAATTTGG